>CM040124.1:28105847-28493297 GCA_022559845.1 Amorphophallus konjac | reverse complement strand
CATGGGGGGTATTTCCACATAGTGAAAATTTAACATTCAATTTCCAAACACTTTATTTTCTCACCTTTGCCTTGTGTTACCTTTGTTAACATCTTCAAATTCTTAGTTTCATTCTGCTTGTTGTCTTCTTCATCAACAAGCTCCAAAACTCAATGGAATTAGATCAAATCTCACATTGAAGTCCTTTTGTGCTCCTTCCTTTCTCTCCTGCAAGAAATATAATGATATTAGCCAAAGGAAATGGAAGTGAGTCAAATCTGGTGTTGAAGTCCTCTTAAGCTCCTTTCTTTCTCTCCTGCAAGAAATAGAACGATATTAGCCAAAGGAGTTCCCTTGAAACCCAAATTTGCATCTTATAAAAAATAGCATGTAAGGATATGAAAATACCAAGAGCCCCCATTCCAAAACCCTTGAAAAACTCCTCTAGGATAAGAAGAGAAACTCTAAAACCAATCGGTCCTCAAGATAGGCATTTTGACACCAACTTAGGAACATTCAAAACTGCCTACAGCAGTTAATCTAATCCCAGAAAAGCCAAACATGAAGTAAACTCAATCTAGGCACATGGTGATACACTCAAACATTTGAATTCTTATCATGATTTCAAGGGTTGATGGTCATAATCAAACCTGCACTGTAAAGAGCTCAATTCATGTCAATATTAAGCCAATGCATATGAAGAAACTTACTTCTAGGCTTTTCATCACACATGACTCTCTCTCTCTCTGCCTGCAATATCAGAAACTCAATTTCATATCAACCTCAATTCAATACAAATGAGAAGACCAATCTCTGTGCTTTTCTCTCACAAAACAATCTCCTATGAGCTGCAAGTATGTATGATGAGTTTCAGCTTCCAATACAAGTGATTCACTCAAGTTGTCATGAGTTCAAAATTAGTTTCAGAAATTTCAGGTTTAGTCCAACATGTGTACAGAGTCAAGTCTATGCATATAAGGCACATGAAACCCATAAGACTGCCTCTATAATCAAATATGAATCAATTCAAGGACAAACCCATGTTTACCAATGCATTGCACCAAAGACTGGCCAAGTCGACTTAGGCCTCAACAGATGTCGACTTGAAGCACCCATGACCTCGGATTAGCCTTAAGGCGTTCCTCTATCAAAGTTCTCATATTGTAGACTTGAGTATCCAAGCTTCCTTAGATCTTTGGAGTTTAGCAGCACTTTAAGAAGAGCATTCCATGGCAATTCATTTTCTATACTTGTGTCTTGAACATTCATCATCTTCCAAGCCTTCTACTTGGCCTCAAGACAATCCTGCAACAAAATTCTCATTTGGTTGCTTTGGGTACCCAAACCTTCTTGGGTCCCGGATAGTTAGTTGCACCTCTAAAGGGTGCCTTCCACATTCTTTGGGCAAACATGTCATCAAAATTCATCAAATCACAATCATGCATAGTATGCCCAACCTTTCCACAGTAATGACAACATTTCGAAGACTTCACAGAATGCTTATAAACATGATAATCAAAATTCTGTGATTTAGCATGAATGTCATCATTATAAGCATGGAAATTTCTCTTCTTCACAACAGAATGAGCATGAAATTTTTGTGGGTTTGAAGAGATGTTCTCATTTTTCAAACTAAAGCAATTGTTCATCTTATGACCAAACCTTCCACAATGCAAGCAGTTCAATGAAGCAAATCTTTCAAATGGTCTTCTTGCATGAACATAAGAGTTATCAAAAGTTCTTTTTGTGTTCAAAAACTTTCTTGGCTTTGTGAAGCCATTCATTTTCTTGCATGCTTCTAGATCTTCAGATTTCATCAAAAAGCAATCATGCATCATATGACCAAGTTCACCACAATAAAAACATGAGATTTTCTTTGTGAATGCATGTGTATGTGCAACATGATTTTTCATGGCATTCATCGTGACACCAACAACATTTTTAGCCTTTTGATGCAAGTTTTGTTTCTTTTTCAAACTTTCGTTTGATTGCTTTGTTGTTTGAGGAACAGATTGATTTGGGGACCCATTTGATGTGCTGGCTATATTAGAACTATGGACAAATGATGTGTAGACTTTATTTTCAAAATTCTTTTTATTCACAGGATTATAGCCCAGCCCCTCTCTTTGAAAATTCACTTTAGTCCCCAATATCTTGTTCAGATTTTCTTCCCCATTCACAAACTTACACAAAGAAGCATTCAGATCAAGAATTTCTTTTTCAAGTGATGAAATATGCAATTCATATGAAATGATCTCATTTTCACAAGAAATGACTTTTTCATTCAATTGAGCATTGATGGTTTGGTAGCTTTCCATCTTTTGTTCTAACACAAACATCTTGTCAGATTCATCAACAATCACAGATTTTCCTTTTTCAAGTTTTTCAAGATTTTTCAATCTACTTTCAAGAAGGGAGATTTGAATTAGCATCGCACTGTTCTCCTTTTTGAGTTCTTCATTTTCATTTGCAAGTTTATCATTCATAATCAACTCATTGCAAATATCATGATCAATAGAGTTTGACTCCATTTTGTTTCTTAGATCTTTTTCAGTTTTCTCCAATCGATCAATCATGTTCTTGAGGGCAACATTTTCATTTCTCAAATAAGCAATGGTTTCTTTGTGACATTCAACATCATGCTCTAAAAGTTCATTGAAGTTAACAAGCTCAGAACATTTATCACAAGAACCATTTTCATGGACCAAGTTTTCAGATTTCTTTTTCAATTTTCTATTTTCTGACTTGACTTTCTTATATTGTTTTTCCAACTCATCATATGCTTCAACAAGATCATCAAGAGTAAATTCTTCAGAATCTGAATTTACCTCTTCTGCACTTTTGTCACTTTGTTGATCAGCATCATCCGCCATGAGACATTTCAACCTGTCCTTCTCTTGAGCTTTAATCAACTGGTCCATAAGCTCCTTCGCAGTCCTACAAGAAGATACAAATGGAAACTTGTTAGTACTTACAGAAGCTTTCAATAAACGCAAAGCAGTAACATTATCACGGTGCATCATTTTATCCTGATTAGACCACTTGGTCTCATCTAGAGGTAATGTGTGTGGACCATGACAAATCAATTTCCCAAAGACAAGGATTAATAGAATTGATCACCACACACAGTTTACCTAGCCATGAATTAAAATCCGAACCAGTGAAGATTGGCAGACAGTTCATTGAGATATGTTCAGAAAAATTCATGATTGTAGAATGCACTAGGATCACTCTGTAGATCGCAAGATCTAGGGACAACAGAGCCTCGCTCTGATACCAATTGTTGGGTCCCGTAGTGCAAGAATACGGATCTAGAGGGGGGGGGGAATAGATCCTACTACTAAAAACTATGTCCAATTAAAAACACAACTACCACACAGCGGAATATACAGGATTGAGTAATTTAGTCTAAACAGGTTTAAGCTAGATTCACTCAATCTCACCAAGTTCACACGATTGCACAAACAGATAGGATAGTAAACACACAATCACAAGAATCAAACCACAAGACACGGGAATTTTTAAGGTGGTTCGGGACAACGACGGGCTCCCTACGTCCACCCCTCACCAAACCGGTGAGGCTTCACTACACACTACAAAATGTAGCAACACGGGGACGAACCCCAACACACACACGCTGCTTCCGCAGCAATCCACACACGAGGCCTTGCCTCAAACTACTGCCACAGCAGCACACACACACACACACACTCACACACACATAGTTGGGGAACACACCCCACACAAAAACCTCACACGGAGACACAGCTCCGTCAACACACACGTAGGACAATGCCTACACAATCACACGGGATTTAACTCTTAACCACACATGCGGATATACTCCGCACAATCAGCACACATATATCAACACACACTCTCGGAGACCCCCTTCTCCGAACACCCACACAAGGTATTATCTCAAATGTATATGAATCAAAACATATATATGCTATGACCTCCCAGCAAACTCTATATATGAAAACTAGAAAGATGCATTAAGTATCAGGCTCCACCTTCTTCATCAAAATCTGATTCTCCTTGGCTCATTGACGGATAATCATGATTTAGGTATCCTCTTCTTCATCTCCTAAAAATGCTCGTCTTTTCCTTCTTCCAATTTCTTCTTCTCCTGAAAGAACACATGAGCATTAGGATTGTTGTATCATAAAATCGCAACTCATATATATATATATATATACATGCAAGAGAGTGAACAAAGAACATATAAATAAGTTCAAGGAGATGATGTTTATAGCCAAGATCTAGAACAAAACTAAGAGCAACTGGAGAAACAAAGGCAAATGGATTTTTCAGTGGATAGAGCTCCCCCTTTTTGTTTCATCAATTAGGCTTAAGCTTTTCTGCAGGATGAAGAACATTCTTGAAGGAAGATCGATTCTTGCAAAAATGAAGTTGTAACTTGATTTCCCACGTAGCTTCCAGTAGAGGATTGATTGGAGACTTGAAAACACCTTCTTCCCTTCACTTACAAGCTCACAACAGCGTGGAAGAAGCCCTTGGAGTAGCTGCTACGTCCCTGCACTCACAAGTGTTAGAACAAGAGAAGAAACCTTCTAAAAATCCCTCTTCCATTAGGTTTTCGACCCAAGGAGATGTATAAATGCTTCTAGGTCGGTCAAGGAACACTCCAGGGACAAGATCCACGAATTAGGGAGTGATATAGGGCAGTTGGAATTGAAAGGTTGGACTTTCGACACAAGGGCAAGAAAGTCATCTTTGACGCCTCCGCACAGGTGTTAACAAACTGCCAAAAAAATGAGTGTTGGACACTGGGTGTCGACACCTGGTGTCGACACCTGGTGTCGACTCTTGGTGTCGACACCCGGTGTTCTAGCCTGCTGCCAGAACCAGGCAGAATTGCTGGTTTTCAGATGTCGACTCCTGGTGTCGACACTTGCACCTGCAAAAAACCCAGAGACCCATTAAGCTAAAAATGAAAGCTCCAACTTCACCGTGAGTTATGGGATGATTAAAGAAGGTTGTGAGGAGTTCTTCCAACCTGCAAAAACACCAAGTAAATGTCAGGTGGATACCACATCATATAACTCACAAAATATCCATTACATATCACTCTTTTGTCATGGAAATATATGGCCTTTGAAAGCATATAGTTGTGTTAGCTTAACCAAATGATTTCCATTTTCCATTCTAAGAGTGACTGATGAAGGACGGGTGAACAGTCCAAAACACCCCACATTCCAACATTTACCTTGTCATTTTACCTGAGTTCACTTTTGGTCCTTAATTGCTTGTTCTTCTGTTGAACCGTTCATGTAAGAATCATGGAGTTCCAATGTTTAAACACCATTGTATGATAAACAAATTTTGGAGTTTAAAGAGTAAGAAGCCAAGCCACACAAAGCAATGTTAAGTCACATTTAATTTAATCATCATCCAAACTCATCAATTCACACATCATGTATTTGCATCTCAATCAATCATTTAGCATTATCATGCATAACATGAGGCTCAATATGACATTTATCCAAACATGTTTTCCACAAAGGCTTTCTCATTGAATACAGAGCAATCTCACCAAGTGTAGATACAATGTACATGTAATGTGCTAACCTCAAAGCACGTATGAGCCTTATAGAGTCATAAATGCATGATGATATCCCAATAGAAACAGTTTGTAATCATTTCCACAATCATTTCATACTTCATAGCTGGAGGATAAGTCAGGCACATGAGTATATGAACCATTCACGCACACGGCCAAGCAACAAGGGCATTTTGTAATCATCAAAATCGCATACACAACAACCTCTCTCCCCGCTGTCCACAGGAAGTTGTAAAATTCCCTACCAAATTTTACCCCAAAAGAAGAAAGAAGGAAAAAAGAAGAAGGAAAAGAGAAAGAGAGAAAGAAAGAGAGGAACACTCGTGGCCCAGGCCCTCTAAGGCAGAAGCTCAAAGCGAAAGTTTCATCTCGAGAGGGACGAATTCCATCCAACTCGGTCGTCAAAATAGTCAGTCCTCTTGAAATGAAGCGCAAGCTGAGGAGGAGAAAAACAGGAAAGAAGCGTCTGAAGAGAAACGTAAAGAAGCAAAGTTGAATAGGCAGTTGCCATGGAAATCCCCAGAAAAGGAAATTCCTCTGCGGAGAACTGCGAAAGAGAGAGAGTAACCATTCCTTTCACTCAATGAAGAGCATGTGAAGTTGAAGTTGCATGTGTTATATGATCCACCTCACCTGGATCATCACCTTGTCAGCTCTCAAATCCAGAGTTCAAAAAAAAAGAAAAAAAGATAAAAAAGAAAAAGAAAGAAAGAAAGAAAGAAAAAGAGGCTTAAAATAGAGGTGCCCTGGCGGACTTAGCCATTCCCTTCACAGGGGTGGTTGAGGGCAAAAAGGCATAAAACTCAGTTGGAGTGAAAACCCGAAAGGGCGCTCCAGGCAAAAATGGGTAACCCCTCAGTGTGAAAACTCGAAAGGGCGCACTAGAAAAAGCTAAAGGGGGCCAGTTTCAGTGAAAATTCGAAAGGGCGGTGAGGCTGGTAATGTGAAAAAAAAAAGAAAAAAAAAGGAAGAAGAAGAAAGGAGGAAAGCATCGTCATTATGGACTACCATCTCGAACATCCTTTGTTCGATGGCTTTATCCCACCGTGGCGAGCACATTATCAAAACCATCAAATCACAAGTTCCAGAAGAATTCACCTAAATTTTAACTTTTGGCCTCCAAATCACAAAAGTCAGCCAAACACTCAGTGCAATCCTCAGCTTCCAAATCACGAAGGTTAACCAACTCCAACTCCTTTTCTCGGTCTTCAACCCGCACAAGTCAGCCAAGTTTCAAAACCCAAAGGTCAACCAAAATCCAAACTCAAATCCCAAATTCCGTTGGCCCTCAAACTATCAAGGTCACCCACAGTAAATTTTAAACCCCGATTCCAATCTTTGGCTTCCTAACCACAAAGGTTAGTCAACCCCAATTCTAGTCCTTGACCCCACCTTAACTCCTAATGCTTGACTTCTACGTCACGGAGGCCGGTATGAGAGAAAGAAAAACAAGAAAAAAAAGATGAGGCAAAAAAAAAGAGAGAAGAAGAAGAAAAAAAAGAAAAGAAAGAAAAAGGAAAAGAAGATAAAATAAAAAATAAAAAAGAGGGAAAAGAAGAGAAGAAAAAAAAGAAAAAAATGAGGGCAAAAAAAAGGGAACTATTGTTATTCATCACCATGAGCCGTCACTATCGACGCCTCTTTTTCTTATGATTTTGTCCCTATGTTGGGACAAACATATCTCAATACTAAATTAAATATGTAGTGTCAATCGGATGCCATTTGAGACTGTCAACCCAACCCATATTTCAACTCTGGATTTGACCTACAAGTCTTTTTTGGACCGTCAATTCCACTAAATTTCTATTGTAGTGTTGGCATTCATGTTCGTTTTGGGCCGTCAACCCTACTTAAATTTTAATTTTTTGTTTGACTTACAAGTCCTTTTTGGACCGTTAATTCCACTAAATTTCTATTGTAGTGTTGGCATTCATGTCCGTTTTGGGCCGTCAACCCTACTTAAATTTTAATTTTTGATTTTGACCTACAAGTCCTTGTTGGACCGTCAATTCCACCAAATTTTAATTTTTGGTCTTGACCTACAAGTCTTTTTTTGGACCGTTAATTCCACCAAATTCCAAACTTTTGGTTTTGACCTACAAGTCCTTTTTGGACCGTCAATTCCATCAAATTTCAATTTTTGGTCTTGACCTTTAAGTCCTTTTTGGACTGTCAATTTCACCAAATTCCAAACTTTTGGTTTTGATCTACAAGTCCTTTTTGGACCGTCAATTCCACCAAATTTCAATTTTTGGTCTTGACCTACAAGTCCTTTTTGGACCGTCAATCCAAAAATTCTCAAGTTTTTGGTGTTTATTCACATATGTCCCTTCAGGACTGTCAACGCAAAAGACCACCCTAAATTCTCAAATTTTCAAATGATGAAGAAACCGACCCTATCACCTCCGAGGTCAGCGCAATTGAAGAAGACGGTCCTATCGAGAAAGAGGAATAAGATTAGCGTGAGTCGATAAAGAATGGTTGCCTCTCTTCATATCGGGCTCAAAGGGTTCAACCGCTGCGAAGGGCAACATCATATCAATTGATAGGAAATCAATTATATAGGCTGATTCATGAAAAGGACAAGCCTGTCCTCTTACGTTGCCTCTCGCCGAAGGAAGCCAAGATGGTCATGCATGAGGTCCACCCAGGGCTTTGCGGTGCCCATCAAGTCGGGGACAAAATGAAGAACAATATAAAACTTAAGGGTTTCTACTGGCCCACCATGTATGCGGATTGCAACCGATACGCCCGCACATGTCATCAGTGCCAAGCTTTTGGCCCAGTGCCTAGAAGACCCTCAAGCTCGTTGCACACTATGGCTCCTACATGGCCCTTTACAAAATGGGGAATGGATATCGTGAGACCCTTCCCACCATCCACAAGAGGCTACAAATTCATCCTGGCCGCTACAAATTACTTCTCCAGGTGGGCCGAAGCTATCCCTCTGCGGGAGGTCACAAGAGACGCAGTCGCCCAATTTGTCAAGCATCATATTGTATACCGATTCGGCACCCCCTATCGAACCATGTCAGATAATGACACTCCATTCAAAAATAAGACCATTTACTAATTGGCAGCAAAGTTTCATATCGACCGGAGAACGTCAACGGTCTACAATCTCAAGCCAATGGATTGGCCGAAACATTTAACAAGACCCTCTCCAAGCTCCTGGCCAAGATCGTCGGCAGCCGCAAAAGGGACTGGGGCGAGAAAATACACGAAGCTCTCTGGGCATACCAAACTATCTACAAGGCTCCCACCGGCTGTTCCCCCTTTCTCTGGTGTATGGGGCGAAGACTATAGTATCAATTGAAATTGGAATGTCATTTTATCGGGTCGCCGTGCACATTGGCCTACAGACCTAAGGGCAAGCTGAAATAGAAAAGACTTGAAGAGCTTTCTAGCCTGGAAGGCAAAAGGTTAGAAGCTTAGAAACACCTTCAGGCATACCAAGCCCGCATGACACGAGCTTATGACAAGCTAGTGAAGCAAAGGGCATTCAAAAAAGGTGACCTTGTTATGGTTAAAGAGAGGGAAGTTATGGCAGGCAAATCCAGCGGCAAATTACAACCCAACTGACGTGGGCCCCATATCGTCGCATAGACAGTTGTCGATCACAAAGGAGAAACGTCATTCCTACCACTAAATGGGAAGTATTTAAAGCTATACTACGCTCCCGAGCATGAGTTCCAGGAACAATCTACACAAGACTTGCCCTCCTCCGCAGGGGAGTAAGGAAGGGTAGGGGAGTTACCCCCAAAGAAAACCCAAAAGTCATGGTTGCTTTGAACAGTTCTTGTTCACGTCCCACCGTGCTAAATCCCAAACTTTGGCTTTCCAACTTCCTCGGTTAGCCCCAAATTCCTAAATCTTTGGCCTCCCAACCTAGTTGGTCGGCCCCAAATCCAAAGTTTTTCGGCTTTCCAATTGCATTGGTTAGCCCCAAATCCCAAAGTTTGACTTTCCAACTTCCTTGGTTAGCCCCAAATCCTAACTCTTCGGCCTCCCAACCTAGTTGGTCGGCCCCAAATCTAAAGTTTTTCGGCTTTCCAACATCATTGGTCGACCCCAAATCCTCAAGTTTCGGCTTCCCAACGTCGTTTGGCCAGTCCCAAATCTCAAGTTTCGGCTTCCCAACTTCGTTTGGTCAGCCCCAAATCCTCAAGTTTCGGCTTCCCAACGTCGTTTGGCCAGCCCCAAATCACAAACTTTCGGCTTCCCAACTTTACTTGGTCAGCCCCAAATCTCAAGTTTTGACTTCCCAACGTTGTTTGGCCAGTCCCAAATCCCCAAGTTTTCGGCTTTCCGAACTTCGTTTGGTTAGCCCCAAAACCTAAGTTCTGGCTCCTAAACCATTTTTGGTCAGCCCCAAATCCAAACTTTTGGCTCCTAAACCGTTTTTGGTCAGCCTTGAAATCTGATACTCAAATTTTTGAATTCTCTTTTGGCCCTTAAACCGTTGAAAGTCGGCCAAGTCATCACCTCACAGTTACTCTCTTGTAAAGTGCAAATCTCTAATTTTAAGCTCCGGGAGGGTTAACTATCCTTATTCAAAAAAAAGGGAGAGAAAAGAAAAAAAAGAAAAAAAGGAGAGATCAAAAAAGAAGAAAGAAGAAGAAAAAAAAAGGAGAAGAAAAAAAAGAAAAAGAAAAAGAAAAGAAGAAAAAAGAGGAAGACTGTAAATCCAATGAAGGAAGCAGATTCTATTGCATTTGTGAAATCATGTCAAGTGTCTGAGACAAGCCGTCAGGGTGTCTCCGAATAAATGAAAGAATGCACAATAGGAGTCTCGGGACAAGCCCTCGGGATAGTTGCAACTAAACGAAAGAATGTGCATCAAGTGCGAACCTTAACGTCTCCTGAGTACATCTTGTTCCAGCTTTGCTTTGCAAAGTCGCCCTGCATAACTCCAACGGAAGGAAGACACTCCTACTAAAGCAAAGGCTGCAAATCAAAAGACTGCGTCTGTGGTAGCATTAAGTCACTCAAATTTGAAGCTGTGGAAGCTCTAAAATTCTCCCAATACATGGACTTGATGTGACAGCTCAGAAGGAGTCTGCAAAGCAAAAAGGGAAAATCATCAGTATACAAGAAATCTCAAGTTTTACCAACAAAGTTGATATGGAAATTAAAGATTGGAATATTGATTTATGTACCCTGACATGATAGTTCCAGAAGGATCCCTTCAATAGAACCTGTAAATAAAGCCATTTGTATATAAGAAAGTTCAAATCATACAGGCAATATTGACATGAAAGATATAACTCAAGCAACAGTAAATGCTTATCTAGTGAGTCCTCTTACTCAAAAGAAGCACGCAAGGCCGGGCTTCGGGTAAAGCCAGAAAGGCAGGACCCAACCAAAGAACTCTAAACCAAGCCTTGGACAAGCTCCAAAAGGTGACATTAAGTGGGAACAATTCAAGTCCAACTCTAGGCAAAGCCAAAAAGGGCGAGACCAAGGCGAAATCCCCCAAGTTAAGTCCAGACAAACCAAGGAACAAGCAGACAAGAAGCCCGAAGCAGTATCAACATCTTAAAACTCTGGTCCTTATATGACCGAGTTCCAAGAACCGTCACCTGGAATAATCAAGCAAGTATTCAAGTCACCCGCCAAATACACAAAGGAGAGGCTGACTGGGTCAAGGTGGTCCCAAAGAAGCATGGTCACCCTAAACCCCCTAAAAGAAAAGCCCAATTCAACAACTCCAGTTCTGGAGGATATCCCAGCCGCCGGCAAAGGCAGAAACTCCTTCTCCGATTGAACTGGCATAAGCTAGAAGACAGGATAAGAACGAGGAAAAGGATTTAAAAGGACGGCCGAGGAAACAAGCATCCTCTCTAGTGTGACCATCCTGCTAGGGTGTCTCACTCTATCGGGGAATGCCAAGAAATCCAAGGATGAATTGAAACCATTATGCAAAAGGAAGAGATCGATGCCCAAAGAAGCTGCGTGAAACAGAGAAACCACGGATAGGCAATCGAAAAGCTATTAAGCCAAAGACGCCTCACAGAAATGTTGCACAAGGAGGATTCTGTCTGCTACGAGTTAAAGTGGCCAATGCTTCGACCTCAATTTCCGACCGACCCAAAGGAGCAGGTCAACAAATACATCGGGCGAAGCATCAAGCAATGCTCGATTCAAATACCGAACAAAGCTAGAAAAGTAAGTTTCAGCAAGAAAATCTCAAATCAAATACCGAGCAAAGCCAGAAAGCCAAAACTCAGGCAAAGAACTCCAAACCAAGCTCCAAGTGAAACCAGAGAGGCAAGTCCGAGGAAGAGAGCGACAGGAGACTCTGGTGTGAAAAAAACCCGTTGATGTACCGGGGAAATCCATGCAACAGATGCAACGAAAAAGGGGAGATGAAGAACAAAAGAATTTTTAGTCAAAAAAAATCTACTGAAGCATTTTGTGATGAAACCTTCCCTTAGGGTCTACTTGGTGGAGCGGGTCATGCCACTTCTCTGGAGTGGTGTGCGCTCTCCTGAGTTCTCTTCTAAGGGCTACAAAGTTCAAAAATATTTGATTCAACCAAATAGGCAGTAGAAGCCAGATGGCTTGGCGCGAAGTGCCTGATAAAATTGACGTCGGCTCAGACTGTAATGACAAACCCTGCCCAGAATTGGTGACAACACCATGCCATAATGGATCTCCATAGCGATGTATAATGTCTTTGAATCCCACTCCAAGACAGTTGTCACCTTCAACCGAATTCTCTATCATGTCATCAGGACTTAAGGGGAAAAAGAACAAATCTGGCAATATTCTCCGTCATGTCATGAAGACTGAGGAGAGGAACGGAAGTGTCAACATGCACGGGCCATCCGCTGTCACCTTCGACTCCGACGGACGCCTCGTGGGGGGGCATTTGTTGACCCCATAAAATATCTTTCATATTTTCAGAATTTTTGAAGAAAGATAAATTTGAGTATGTGTATTTGGGTGCATAAAACTTTTATAAGTTGACACCGACATGTTCTCACAAGCAAAAAGACAAGGAAAGATGAAAATTTCTAAAGTTGTATAGAGTCTTTTATAGGAGAAAAAAAAGCCAAGAGAGGCCCCTCCGGACCTGTACAGGCCGGAGGAAACCCCAGCAGCCGGAGGAGGACCTCCTCCGCCCTGTTGGCAGGCCAGAGGGAGGTTCTCTCCAATGGCCCTCCACCCATAAAGAAATAAAAATTGAAACTGAAAGAGGAAGAGACTGGGAGGAGGAGAAGAAGTCGAAGACTCTTTGGATTCCACTAGAGGAGGGATCCTCTGCCCCACCCTCCATTAGCTATAAAAAGAGTAGCACCCTTAGAGAAGAGGCAAAAAAAAAATCGAAGGCTTGGAGAGCTTCCAAAGAGGCCCAAGCGGTAGCCTTGCCTGCGACAGAAAAAGACACGAAGAAAACCCAAGCAGTAGTAGCAGAACAGCAAGCAGCATCGCAGGTTGCTCCCGTGAGCAGTCAACAGGGTAGACAATTTTGGAAGTCGCCATGTTAAGCATTGGAAGGGATATGGTCATCACAAAAAAGGCCCCCCTTGGGTGTTCCGGTCACCTCCTTTGGGAATGGTGATCTTAAGAAATCTTTCACCCCTTGCAAATGATCATGGAAATGGGCTTGCCCTTAAGCAGTCAAAATGGGCCTACTACTCAAATGAGATTCCACTCAAATGGGCCTACAATTCAAATGGGCTTATGACTGGAAATCAAATTGGCTTATTGTGAGACACAGAATATTTTCACGTGGGAAAAATAAACGAATGAATGTTCTTTTTGAAAAGAAACATCCCCCCCCCATCTGAGTAGAGGGTGATTCCGTGTGTGCGCGTCGTATCAGATGATTTGGGTTCGAGTGCTGGACCTTTCCCCACTGACCGGAGTCAGTGTTGATTTATATCGGCCTAACCATCCGAACACCTTTGTTTGACTGTCAAAAGAAATCTCAAAGTCTTCAATAGGGGTTCTGATGTTGGGGGCAAACTCTCTTGGAGGGTTTACAATGTCCACTCACTCACCACCGACCAACAGAAACGACGACTAAGTTAGGGTTTCAACTGAGGCCATATTTGGGCAAAACCCTAGGATTTGAGAATATGAAGATGATTTGGGGGAAGCCATAGGCATTTTTGAAGTGGAGAGAAGTTTTCGGGACCCCGAGGGTATTTCGGTAATTTTACCATCCCAGGGGTATTTTGGTAATTTTCCCGGGCCAGGGGTATTTCTGAAATTTCTAAATTGGAACGGAAGTAGGATCGGGTTCCTGACTCCCCAAGGCATGGAAGCCGTTTCTAGAGGGTTTCAAGGACTCTGAGGCCATTTTTAGGTCACAAGGGTATTTTGGTAATTTTATTAGACCCTAAACCTAGGTTTGAGATGATACCCGAGTGTCGGACTGAGCTGACAACACTTCTGGACCGAAGGAGTGACAAGGCGCTTCATAGAAGGCACAGATCTGTCATTTTGGTCGAAGGAGGGGCATATATGTAATTTCCAGAAGTCGGGGGTTTTCTTATAATTTTTCCACCCGAGGACATCCATAAAACATGCTGAGTGCTTTTATAGTCCGAATGAGTACAAGGGTTGTCAGCGAGTTGTCGACTGTACAAAGATCCGCACCAACGCGGGAAGTAGGGGCGTAGCCCGAATTACAAAAGATTGCAGGGTATAACTGCAAATTACAGGACTTTTGTCTCTTACGGTCCCGGGGAGGACATTTTTGTAATTCCGTCATTATAGGGACAGAACCACATAACTTAGTCGTCCCGGGACGTAAAGACTTACAAAACATGGCCCGCTGAGGGGCATAATTACAAACATGGCCCGCTGAGGGGCGTAAATATAAATATACCCCGTAGGGGTATAAATACAAGACCCGGGGACTTACCCCACACGGGCCGAAACAAACGAACAAACTCCAAATGCTGGATGCTCCGAGTGCGAGAAGTGCTTTGTACGTAACTTCCTTCCTCTCTTGTCCGTCTCCCTCCACTTGGACCCTTAGGGTCTATTTATAGAAGGCGGGAGGGCCCAGAGGGGTCAAACGAACAAAATTGTCCCGATTCTGTCAAGGTGGGGTGGCAAAAAGTCATTTTGACCCCTCTGGCCATCAAAAAGGGCCAAATGACCCCTCTGAGGGGGTTAAAAACCTTTTTTTTTAAAAATTATTTTTTTTGGAAAGCCCGGACCCCGGAGGGGGGCGGACCCGGGCGGGGTCGCGCGGGCCCCCGGGAGGTCGCGCGACCCCGCCAGGGGGCGGACCCTGGCGGGGTCGCGCGGACCCGGGAGGGGTTGCGTGACCCCGCCAGGGGGCCAACGGGGTCGCCCGGGCCTCGGGGGTCGCGCGCGACCCCGATGGACCCCCCAGTGGGGTGACGCGCGCCTCGGGGTGCTCGCGTGACCCCACTGGGGTCCAGCGGGGCCGCGCGCCCCTTGGGGCGCGCGTGCGACCCCTCTGGGTCCCGGGGGCGCGTGCGCGGCCCCCTCCTCCTCCGCCTTTTCGACCCGAAAGGGGTCATTTGACTCTTGTGCGGGCTTTTTGACCCCTCTGGCCGTCGTTTCGCTCCGTTTTCGTCGTCCCGGGTCGGAGAAGAGCTGTGGTGGAGCTATATATCTCGGGGAGATTGCTCCTTCGCCGCGTGGCAGCATCGCATCCGCAGAGGGAGCATTGTTTGTTTGTCTGGTCGTTCGTCGCCGCATAGGGAGGAAGCTTTGCGCCCGTCTGTGCCGTGTGATACACTTGCTCGGCTACTCTGACCGATATATGCATGTTTCTTCTTTGTTAACCTTCTTGCCGCGATGTCGACCATGATAATGTTGTCGGATCGATAGACCCTAAGTCACGGAGATACTCCGTAGTTCGACGGTGTTGACGATACGTCGCTCTTCTCGTCGAACGTTGCATAGCAACAAATTCTCAACATGGCTTGAGATAATTTCGGGTGCAACAAATGCCCCCCACGGGACGTCCGTCACGGCCGGAGGCATGGGGCGGATGGCCCGTGCCCTTTGAAGGGATTGAGCAATGTCGGCGTAGCCGTTGCATATTTTAGCCTGACGCTTTCTCCATTTTTTTTCTTATTTCTCCTCTTTGTGCTTTCAGCCATGGCTCGCAGCAGTGGGAGTGGGAGCCGGTCGAGGAGGTCTCGTGCCGGACGTTACTTTCAGCTTCAAAGAGCTTATGTCTCCCTCAGACGATTATATGCCGGTGATAGCTAGCTCTCCCTTGCCTCTTACAGCAGGGACCACAGGAGGTCAGGCTCCAGGTAGCATGCTCAGCCTTGTTTTCTCCATTGATACATGAAGATTTGAACAGCAATAACCCCTTACTGTTTTGCTGGCTGTGCAGGGGCTCGTGAGGTTATTCCACCTGGCCCGTCAGCAGGAGGTGATGTCGGCTCTTCCTCCGGGGCCGGATCCGCTTCTGGGAGTAGATCCACTACTAAGAGTGGGAATTCCGCGGCCACAAACTCTCTCCCTGACGGGAGCTCGAGCCCTACTTCCGGCGCTACGACTTCCAGCTCCTCATCCAGTGAGAGTGACTCTCGAGAAGAAGGAGAATTAAAAGATACCGGAGGTGAATGCAGCGACATACATTCTGTTTAATTGAGTCCTTCTTATAAAGATTTGCCTGACTCATATAATTGCTTGTCCCACAGGAGTGGACTTGGCCCAATCCATGGAGGAGTTCTCACAAGTTTTGGGATCTGGCTCACTTGTGGACCTTTTGACGGGCGGCAGTGCCTCGACAGGCGCAAAGGCCATGGAGGTAGCAGGTGTTGACACCACAGCACCGGGAGATCCTACGCCAGTGGGCTCCTCCGATGTTGATATTGGTGAGGACATCATAGCTGAGGACGGCATAGCTGATCTTTCAGGTAAGAGATGTTAGAGGCTAATGATAGACCTCTTTACCATTTTGCATCTGCTTTTGCCAAGCTGATTAATGCATCTGCTATGTGGGCAGTGTCGGGCCAGGCCATTGAAGAAAGCACATCCCACCCTGGTGAGATAGCTCCAGCAGGGGAAGCTTCTCAGGGCGCCCCAAAGGGCCTGCAGACTCCGGGGGAGAATGCCTCACCAGTAGACACCCATGCTACAGGTACTGCTCGTTTCTGACAACGAACATAACAAATGACATATACATTCTGTTTGTGGCACTGACCCCTCTCCTGTTTTTGCCATGTAGCTTCTCTTTCTGCGGAGCCGATGGTTGAGGCCTCCTCACGAGAGGAGGTTCAGGAGGCAGGGCCGACTTCTGAGATCGAGTCATCTTGCTCCCAAAGGGCTCCTGGTACAGAGTCTGCCCTTCCCAGCATAGCTGAAGAGGGGGCTGCTATTGAGACAGGTACATAGCTGTCCTCTGAACTTTGACACCTTGTGCGTGCCACTTTATAGATAAGCATTTACATGCTATTGAGACAGGTACACAAACGTCCTGCCTGGTGGACTAGGATTAACTTTTGTCGCTGATTCTTCCCCAGCTGTTGAGGATGGACAGGAGTCTGCGGCAGCATCAGGTATATGACCATGTTGTGCCTTTTTAGAGTGATTCGTGCATGTTCATTTTGGCTGTGAACAAGCACTCATTTTACCCTCTTTTTCCTTTGCAGCTTCTGAGGAGGGAGCCTCAGGAGTACCAGTAGGCTTCCCGGCTCTTGGAGTTGAGTGGCCTGACGCCCCTGCACTCGGGATGGCGTTGCATGCTGCTATGGCTGACCAGCTCCTGCAGGGTCTTGATCAGTTGATCCAAGTTGATCCACTGCCCTCCGTGGAGGCTTTGAGGGCTGATCTGGAGGTATTCACCAGGAGCTACCACGGACTGAGTCTTCCCCGGGATGCATGGGCCGCGAAGTTGGAAGACTTGTGGAGCGAGTTCGCTCGCCTCCATCTTGCACAGGAGCAGAGACAGAGAGCCCAGTTACAGATCCAGGAGCAGGAGGAGCGGCTACGTGAGCTTCGAGCGTCCCAGGCAGAGGCCGGTCTTCATCTTGCGAGCTTTGAGGGGGATAGCCGGAGGACCTCTCTCCGAGTGGAGGAGCTGCAGAGAGAGCTCCAGGAGGCTGCCGAGGAGCATCGTGTTGTTCAGGCGAGGGTGGAGACCTGCCGTCGCCGATTTGATGAGCTTCGGGAGGAGATCTTCCAGCGGGAGACTCGCCTTGCAGAGTTGCGGAGGGACTAGCACAGTGGTTGACGAGCTCTAGCACTTTCTTGTACATAGGGCTCTCACGCCCCATTTTTTTGTTAGAGTTACTCCCGAGGGCTTGTCTCGGGCTCCCTTGATGACATTAATGAATAAAGGACAGAACTTAGCATAGCTGTTTTTTGCTTCTATCCTCTTGCATGTATGTCTTTCTTTTTTTTTATCACTTTACCAGTCCTACCGCCCTTTCGGGTTTTCGCCAGGACTGGCCCCCTTTAGCTTTTTCCAGTGCGCCCTTTCGAGTTTTCACACTGAGGGGTACCCATTTTTGCCTAGGGCGCCCTTTCGGGTTTTCACCTTAGCCGGGTTAAAGCCTTTTTGCCCTTGATTGCTCTTCTAACAGAAACAACCAAGTCCGTTGGGGTCTCAATATTTTTAACCCTGTTTTTTTGACCCTATAATGCCAAAAGGCGAGGAAAAGGTGGCACTCCCATAGGGACGTGTGTGCCGCAGAGGTGGGTAGATTTGATTGTCCAGGTGGGACGAATGAATCAAATCTGTGAGCCGAAAGGCGAAACGGGTTGGTAGCCTGAGAGAGCATATTGAGGCCAAGCCCGGTGTGACAAGATGGGTGGATTCGACTGTCCTAATGGGACGTAATTAGCCAAATCCAAAACCGAAGGTTGACCGGATTAGCAACCCGAAAAGGGTGTGCATATGCCAAGCCCGGTTGGAACAACAAAGGAGTTGGTTTAACAGTCCGAAAGGGACATGCGGGTTAAACCTGGAGGCCGATACGCGGGATGGATTGGCAGCCCGAAAGAGCATACATAGGCCAGACCCAAAACGACGACAGGAAAGGATTCGACAGCCCGGGTGGGACGTATAAGTCAAATCCGTGAGCCGATAGGCAAATAGGGTTGGCAGCCTGAGAGGGCATGCTGAGGCCAAGCCCGTGGGGACAAAAGAGTAAACTTGACGATCCCGGTGAGATATACGAGTCAAGTCTAAAGCCAAGAGGCGAGATGGGTTGACAGCCCGAGAGAGCATGCAGAGGTCAGACCCAGAAGAAGAAAAAGGGTGGATTTGACAGCCCTAGTGGGACGTGAAAGTCAAATCCGAGAGCCGATAGGCGAGATAGGTTGACAGCCCGAGAGAGCATACTGAGGCCATTCCCGATGGGACAAAGATGGATTTGACCACCCTAGTGCGGCGTGAGAGTCAAACCCGAAAGCCGATAGGCGAGTACGTGGGTTGGCAGTCCGGGAGGACATGCTGAGGCCAGACCCGGTGGGACACATGTGTCAGAAGGCACGATGGATTGGCAGCCCGAGAGAGCATACTGAGACCAGATCCCTAGAATGAAAAAGGAGCCGAAAGGCATGAAGAGTGGGCAGCCCGAGAGAGCATACTGAGGCCAATTTCAGAAGGAAAGATGAGCCAAAAGGCATCATGGGTTGGCAGCCCGAGAGGGCGTACTGAGACCAATCCCAAGACGGTTAGATGAGCCGAAGGGCATGAAGGGTTGGCAGCCCGAGAGAGCATACTGAGGTCATTCCCTAGAATGAAATAGAAGCCGAAAGGCATGAAAAGTTGGCAGCCCGAGAGAGCATACTGAGACCAGTCCCAGTGGGACAAGAGAGTAAACGGGTTTAACTGCTCAGAAGAGACATGTGAGCTAAACCCGTAAGCCGATAGGCGGAATGGGTCGACAGCCCGAAAGGGGCATGCGTAGGCCGAGCCCGATGGGACAAAGTATGACAACGTGGGAACGTCAATGGGATTAGGTGTCATAGGATGACATGTAAGGCGTAGCCATAGCATTAATATGATGTTTTGGTCATGATGGGGTGGAGTCATTGACTTTGAGCTACCCTTAAAATAGACAGGGAGAGGATTTTTTTTTCCACATTACCAACCTCACCGCCCTTTCGGGTTTTCGCCGAGGCTGGCCCCCGTTAGCTTTTTCCGGTGCGCCCTTTCGGGTTTTCACACCGAGGGGTTGCCCATTTTTGCCCGAGGCGCCCTTTCGGGTTTTCACCTCGACCGGGTATGTGGCCTTTTTACCCTCAGCCAACCGTTGAAGGCTGACTGAGTCCGCCGGGGTATCAGTATTTTTAACCCCTTTTTTTTTTAAAAACCTTCACTGAGGAGAAGTACTGTCCTGTGAGGACTGCTGTGGAAACTCCTGCGGTGGCGCATGGTAGAGCTTCATATGCTTGCCGTTGAGAGGAGGGAAGGGATTATCTCCCTTGTGGTCAAGGACCGTATAGGCCCCTCCTTCATAGACCTTCTGGATGACATAAGGCCCCCACCAATTAGGCTGAAGTTTGCCGTTGGATCTTCCCACGAGAACCTCCTTTTCTTTGACCATGATAAGGTCGCCTTTCTTGAACGCCCGTTGCTTGACCAGCTTATCATAAGCACGTGTCATGCGGGCTTGATACACTTGTAAGTGTTTGTAGGCTTTGAGTCTTTGACCTTCAAGGTTGGACAATTCCTCGAGCCTTCTTTCAATTTCAGATTGGTCTTGACCTGGCAATCCGGCGTGCACAGCAACGCGGTAAGATGCTAGCTCGATCTCGACAGGGACCACCGCTTCAGCTCCATAGACCAGGGAGAATGGGGAGCAACCCGTGGGGGTTTTGTAAATAGTCCGATAGGCCCATAGGGCTTCGTGGACCTTCTCGCCCCAATCCCGTTTGCGGCCCCCTACTATCTTAGACAGCAGCTTGCAGAGGGTTTTGTTGAAGGCCTCGGCTAACCCATTGGCCTGGGGATTGTAGACCGACAACGCTCTCCAGCCAATATGGAACTTGGCCGCCAGAGCATAAACAATCTTGTTTTTGAATGGCGTGCCATTATCGGATATAATCCGACTGGGGGTGCCGAATCTATATATGATATAGTGCCGCACAAAACGAGCAACTATCTCCCCTGTAACTTCCCGTAGTGGAACGGCTTCAGTCCATCTGGAGAAGTAATCGGTGACAGCGAGTATGAACTTGTGCCCCTGGGACGATGGTGGGAATGGTCCCACAATATCCATACCCCACTCTGCAAATGGCCAAGTAGGCGCTGTTGGATGGAGTGGGTTAGGTGGCCGCCGAGGGACTGGGCCGAATGCTTGGCATTGATGACATGTACGAGCATATTGATTGCAATCTTCGTATATGGTGGGCCAGTAGAACCCTTTGAGCTTGATGCTATTTTTCATCTTAGCTCCTGCCTGGTGAGCTCCACACAATCCGGAGTGGACCTCGTGCATGACGGTCTTCGCTTCCTTTGACGAAAGGCACAGTAGGAGGACCGACCGGTCTTTTTCATGGACGAGTCTAAAGAGAAGACCGTCAATCAGCTGGTAGGATGTCGCCCTGCGTAGTAGTTACACCCTCTGAGCCCGATCAGGAGGGAGCCAGCCGTTCTTTATCTTTATGATCGGCTCACGCCAATCCTCTTCTTCGGGAGCATTCTCCTCTTGAATGTTGTCAACCTCATAAACAGTGAGGCCGGATTCTTCGTCAAGCGCACTTGGCATGAGCCTTCGGTGTCTGACTGTAATATTCAATTCTCCCTCAGGCGGGAGTTTTAGGGCTGCTGCCAACTTTGCAAGAGCATCAGCCTGGGAGTTGCTGCCTCTGGGGACATGGCCTATTTCAAATAGGTAAAATTTTTCTTTGAGCCTCATGACGGCTGCATGATAGGGGACGAGCTCCTTCTTCCGGACATCATAGTCGCCCAGTACTTGTCGAATGACTAGCTGAGAATCCCCGTACACTTTGATGCACTTGATGTCCATCTCCAGTGCCAGTTGAAGCCCAATGATTAGCGCTTCATACTCTGCCTCATTATTAGTCAGCGACTTCATGAGGGCACACGAGTTGTGGAGGATGCCGCCTTGTGGAGACACAAAGACTACCCCCGCGCCTGAGACATAGTCTGTAAGGCCGCCGGCCCTTTTGATTGTCCGAGAGGCACCGTCAAAATATAACTCCCAATGTGGGAGATCAAGGGTGAGGACGCCCGGCTCCATCTATAGCGGGACTTTTTTAGAAGACTCCCCGATTTCTTGAGAAGGCACTAACACCTCTTCGTCGGGCAGCTCGAAGTTGAGTGACGAATCTTCTGGCACAGGGTGCGCTGCAAAGAACTCCGCCATTCCTTATCCCTTGATCGCCTTGCGTGGGACGAAGGTGATATCAAACTCCATGAGGATAAGCGCCCATTTGTCGAGTCTACCAGAGAGGATAGGCTGGCTGAGTAGAATTTTGAGTGGGTCACATTTTGAGATGAGCTCCACCCGGTGGGCTAGAAGGTAATGCCTTAGCTTCTTGACAGCAAACATCAGAGCTAGGCACACCTTTTCCATAGGAGCGTACTGGTGCTCAGGCCCAATCAGTTTTCGGCTGAGGTAATACAGTGGCTGCTCCTTGCCCTCTTCATTGATCTGGGCTAGGAGAGCCCCCAAAAAGGCATTCATGGCAGCAATATATAAGATAAGGGGCTTCCCTCTGACGGGTGCCCCTAAGACTGGAGGAGTCAGTAGATACTCCTTGATTTGCTCGAAGGCCTTCTGACAGTCTTCATCCCATATGAAGGGTGCTCCTTTCTTCATCAATTTGCCGAAAGGTAGGCATCTCCCAGAGAGATTAGAAATAAATCGCCTAATATAGGCAAGTCTACCTTACATAGATCTGAGCTCTGTCAAGCTCTTGGGAGGGGGCAGTCCTCTTATGGCCTTGATTTTATCAGGGTCGATTTCTATGCCCCGGTACCTGACAATGAAGCCAAGGAACTTGCCGCTGGAGACGCCGAAGGCGCACTTCATCGGATTCATCTTGAGTTGAAATTGTCGAAGCCTTTCAAAGACTCGACGCAGGTCAGCTAAGTGATCCTCCCGCTTCTTTGTCTTGACGACCAGATCATCGACATAGCATTCGACAATGTCATGTAGCATTTCGTCGAAGATCTTGGTCATTGCTCTTTGATAGGTTGCGTCGGCGTTCTTGAGACCGAACGGCATCCTTTTATAGTTGAAGATCCCCTTAGGAGACCGGAAAGCCGTATGATCTTTGTCTTTGACGGCCATGCGGATTTGATTATAGCCCGACGATCCATCCATGAAAGACAAGGCTTCATGACCAGTGGTCATATCAACCATTGTCTCAGTGATTGGGACAGGGAAGTCGTCATTGAGGCATGCTTTGTTCAAATCCCTAAAGTCGATGCAGACTCGGACTTGGCCATTTTTCTTCTTGACAGGGACTATATTGGCGAGCCACACAGGATACGTGCAAGGTTCTATGAAGTCCACGTTGAGCATCTTGTCAACCTCAGCATTGACCTTTAGCTCCAGCTCATGTCGCATACGCCTTTGAGTTTGCTTGACTGGCTTGACTGTTGAAAGTATTACCAGCTCATGTTCAGCCACAGAAGGGTCGAGCCCGGGCATTTCTTTGTAAGTCCAGGCGAAACAATCCCTGAACTCTTCTAGGAGCTGTCGATACAACTGCCTTTCTTTCTCGCTGAGGAGAGCACTTATGAAGGTGGGACGGTGGTCATTTTTGCTTCCGAGATTGATTTCAATCAACTCGTCCACAGTTGCTTGACCACCGTCTTCAAGCTCTGGTGGAGCTGGTTGGAGGTCGACGAAGTCTCCCTCATCATCAGTGTTGGCTTCATAGACATCAAATTCTTCGAAGCTCTTTTACTCGTGGCTTGAAGCCGAAGGGCTTGCTTCATCTTGCTGATGGTTAGCAGGCTGAGCTGCTCCTTCCTCTGAGGGGTGGTCGTTGTCGACTCCTGATGAAGGTGATGGTGTCGTAGACACATCAGCGGACTCCCTTACAGAGTCATCAATGTTGGGCTCAACTTCAGCTTGCCCGTACGGTGGAGATAGCAACCCTATAGTGTTGACTGCATAATGAACCTCGAAATCCTTCTCTTGGTCGTAGCCAAGTCCCCTTGTATCTTTGCGAGAGAAGGGAGGCTGCCCGCGGACTTGCGGAGGATTCCATAGCTGGTGAAAGTACGCCGCTCGCGCGGGGTCCAAAGTTTGCGGGATGTGTTGCTTTTTACACATCTCCTTGATGTACTCTGGCATATCGTCCATCTCCTGGACTGGCTCTGGCACCACATCGGCGGGAGTATCCCAGCCGAAATCATCTTCAAGAGGGCACGGTGGGACTAAATCACCTTTGTAAAAGATGATCGGCTTGTCCCTCTTGCCTTTGTTGCGTCTCCTTCTCCGTTGATAGGAGACTGTAAAGGTCTTCAACTGTTCCACCTCCTGTTCTTCCCATTGGGACAAGAGTTGAAGGCACTTAGGCGGTAAGGAGATACTCCCGTCAATGACCCGGCTGATGAGGTTGGCTTCAAAGTCAACACTTCGCCTCTCTGGTTGAGTTGGCTTAGAGGCGACACCGAGGCTCAGCCTGTGCAGCTTTACCATGTCTTGGTTGACAGTGAAGAGCTGCCCTTCCTCGACTTCGTGGCCCACCTTTTGCTTCCCTTTGTCTTTTAAAGACTCGGGGATTATTAAAGTAGGCTTCCCAAAATATAGTGAAGCATCGGCCAGATGGCACTCATTGGGGTGGAATGGGGCCTGGTCTGCGAAGACCGTATGTTGCTCCCCTTCCTTGGCATATTTAATGTACTGATGCAGAGTTGAAGGAACAACCCAGTTCTCATGAAGCCAGGGTCTTCCAAGCAGCATCTTGTAAGATGTGTCGGAGTTGATGATATAAAATGTCGCTTGGGTGACAAACTCACCCAAAGCTAGCTTGACTACAACCCGACCAAGCGCTTCCTCGGAACCCTGATTGAATCCCGAGATCTTGACATCAGTCACCTTTTGCAAATAAGGTGCCAAGTATAGAGACTTGAAAGTCTTCAAAGGCATGATGTTGACAGCTGCTCCGGCGTCAACCAAAATGCGATTCACGTCATGCCCATTAATCGTCCCCTTCATATATAAGGGGCGATTATGACACGGAGATGACAGCAACATATCTTTGTCCGTGAAGGAAATGTTGGCTGTGAGTGCTTCATATGCCTGGGCTTGCAACTCTACAACATGGGCTTCATATGTCTCTGGATCTTGAAGTATCTTGACAAGAGCCTTTCTGAGGTCTTTGCTCCAGGCAATGGCTTCCCAAATAGTGACATTTGTTGGGAACCGCTTCATATGATGAATGATTTTACGGTCTGCCCGAGCACGGGTCTTGTCAAATGGCGGGATGATCTCCGCCAGGGTCTTCGGCGCCTGGCGAGGCTTCTCCCGCTTAGAAGGGCGCTCCTCCGCATTCTGGCCTTCCGCATCTTCTTGGAACAGCGGTGCCAAGGATTCCTCTGGAGGTGGCAAAGGCTCATCATGCTGGTCTTCATTAGAAGGACCGGCCTGGCTCGCAGGCTCGATCCTGTTGGAGGGGCCGGCCTGCTTTGACGCTTTCTCGCACTTCGGCGACTTGGCCGGCTCCTCTTCTTCATCAGAGGATGTGATTGTAAAAGGAACACCACCCGGCTTAGCCGTTGAGGCGGGGTTTGGACCCTCTGAAGAGTTAAGAATGAACGGGATTCCCCGAACTTGGGTTTCTGGGGCAGGACCCGGCTTCTCCCCTCTAAATATTATGACACGGTCGAGGGCTAAGGGACCCTCACGTCCACGTCCTCGGCCACGACCTCGGCCGTTTCTTGCCGAGCGGCGCTGATATGTCGCCATAGGAGCCTTGCCTCCAGTGCTATCAGCCGTGGGACAGTAAATGTTGTCGGGCGGCGGGATCGCTACCATGTTGCAGGAGAGCTCTTGCAGCATTTCCTCGAGCATCTCGACAGTGAGCTCCTCATCTTTATAGAATAATGAGAGCTCCTCCGGGATTAGGAAGTCTTCACCTTCTTCAAGACGGTGAACCATTTCTCGGAGCCATTGCAGAAGACAGGCTTTACGCCCAAGCTTGTCCCAGGGAATATATTCGTCTAGAGTGACGACCCTGGTGGGGCGAGGGGGGGTGTACTCCTCCAGCTCATCTATGAGCTTTTGAAGTCTTTGTAGAGGAGTTGGCTCCTTAGGAGCCTCCATAGCAGCTGCTTGCTCGGCTTGCTTCTTCAATCTCCTCTTCAAATTCTTCCTACGGTTCTTCTCTTGCTTTTTTTGGCGTGCTGCCTCTTGAGAAGAGAGAGGAGTTTGCTTTGGTGGTGGGACTCGCTTGCCCCCAGAATTTTGCTTCTTGCTCCGGGCTGGCTCCTTAGGGGCCTTACTGCCGCGGCTTTTTCTGGGGACAACATTAGTCCAAATGGCCTCCTCCAGCTGAGGCTGGAAGGTGGCATTGATTGCCTGAGCAATTATTTCAGGAGGCAACTCCTGGAACTCTGCCAGTCCATAGTGGAGCCTCTGGGGACTTTGTAGTCCCACCGACTTTGCTTGGGTTGGTGGATTGGCTTGCTTGAGCTGCTGAGGTCCTTGCCTGAGCTGCTGAGGCCTTTCTACAATTAGCGGCCTCGCTGGACTGATAGAGGCCTTAACTGGGGTCTTCGTAGGCTCAAGAAATTGAGTCGTTTCCACGACTAATGGCCTTGCTGACTTGGCAGGAACTTTGGCTGAAGGCTCTGATGCCTTGGCTTTGCCTTTGTTATCTGGCCGAGAGTTCTCTCTTATGGCGATGCCAGGCTGACTCGACCTGGGACAGACCCCGGGACTCTCTCCCACGGCTTGGCATCCTGGGTTCTGGACCTTAGGCCCTTTATAGGTGGCCTTGCCTTTACTGAGTAATGGAAATTCATCATTTTCCGTAGGCTCACTTGGTCGGGCTAATCGGGAGAAAGCTTCATTTTCTCGCCGAGCCTGGTGGAGAGTCTCCCTGGCGGCCTCTGCAAGACGTAACCTTGTCATGGAGTCCCCCTGAGTATCGACAACCCCTCTCTGGATGAGGGCTTCAATGAAGTCTTGGACCTCTGGGCATTGCCGAGTGGGGTGAGACACCCTTGCATGATACTTGCAATAGCGGGGGTGCCTCTTGGCCGTCTCATTGTAATAAGACGGCGGGTCATTTGTCAGCACCCAGCCATCTTCCAGAAGTTTGTCAAAAATCTTCTCAGTGTCTTCCTTAGGAAAAGAACATTGATGAGAAGGTCGCCACCCCGGATACCATAGTGTGGATTTGGGAGGCTGGGAACTGGCTCCCTGGGAACTGACTCCCTCCTCCTGCGGCTCCGGGAACTGGAAGGCTGCTGCAGCATGTATGACGTTGACGGAGAAGTGAAGGCTCTCCCATGCATGCGGCTGCGGTGGATCGACCAGGAATTCACCCATGTTGACCTTCCCCCGCCTGATCAAGTCTCAGCGAGGTCCTTGAACGGTTCGCAGTTGTGGATGATGTGGCCAACAACTTCATGGTAGGGGCAATAGCCCTGATGAAAAGCAGCACCTGGCGTCTGCTCCATGGGTGACGGGCTAATCAGTCCCGCCCGTTGGCATGCGAAGAAGATGTTTGGAGTCTTCTCGCAAGGGAAGGAGTATAACTTCTCTAAGGGCTCGACTTGAAGTGGAGCCTCCACGTTTTTCGGTGAGTCCTCGTCTTCAGATGAATCCGAGGACTCTTCAGAGAGCCAACCCCTAAGCGGGGCCCGACCCGTGGGTGATACACCCGCCTCCCGTATGTGAGTCGGAGCCAACCCCTGGCAAATGGGCCAAAAGGGAGGGTGGACAACTGCTGATCAATGCTCTCTAGGAACTGTAGCAAGTGCCTTTGTTCCAGTTGCAATTGCCGGATTTCCCTTCGGATCTTCCGGATGGTCCTCCGCAGCGCTAAACATTCAGGGAATGAGGAAGGAGCTGCCCCCGGGCCAGTGTGGACTGTTGATTTGAAGGCCCGGCCTCGGAGGCGTTAGAGCTCGAGACCATCGCCACCATATGAACCACATTAGCCGATCGGTTCGATCGGCTCCAGGCATGAGGTTGAGGTGGGTCGACTGCATGGCCTAACATATTTACCAAGCCCTTTTGAATGAGCTCTTCCGCTATGTTCTTGAAAATATAGCAGTCGCCGATGGTGTGACCCAACCTTCGGTGATACACACAATAGGTAGGATCCTCTGTCTTGTCCACCTCTGAGGGCTTCCGCGGATCTGGCAGGGTGATGAGCTGCTCTTTCATACATAGATCAAAGAGCATTTTAGTATGCTCTTTCCTGAAGGAATACGGCGTCTTCATGTTCTCCGCTAACCGAGACGCGCTCGCCTTGGCATCAGGCTTCTTGCCATTGCCTTTAGACTTTCCTTCCCCTTTATCTCCATTCGTCGGGGAGAAGTCAACGGCATTTACCTCCTTGCCGCTAGTCAGACGGTCTTTGGAGGATTTGCCTTTGGCAGAAGCTTGTGTAGGGTGGTCAGCAAAGAACATCTCAATCTCCGCGACCACCGTGTTGAACTGGTCGAAGCTTCTGATGTTTGAGCCGAGAAGCTTTTCGCTGACTTCTGTCGAGAGACCCCTACGGCAGATGGTGATCGCATCTTCAGGCGTCGGAGGTTTATCGCAGCGCATGCTGACGTCCCTCCATCGCTTGATGAAGTCCAATGCTGTTTCACCTTTCTTCTGTCGAAGGGAACAAAGCTCTGCTAAGGAGACTTTGCGTTCGACCATTTGGAAGCGGTCGACAAACTTCTTCTGCATATCAGCCCAATCAGATACTGAATTGGGCTTTAACCTTGAATACCATTGGAAGGCGGTGCCAGTCAAGGACGTGGCGAAATATCGCAACAAATATGCCTCTTCCAGGGCTAATTCACCCATGGCTGTCATGTAATAGGCCAGATGTTCATGCGGAGAGCCCTGCCCGTTGAACTTCTGGAGTTTCGGGGCTTTAGGGCAATCAGGCGGAAGCTTCTTAAACTGATGATGGAGGGGATATGGCACGCTGTACAAATCAACGGTAGCCACTCCCTCCCCATGTTGAGCAAACTTCGCCTCTACGATGCGCTCGATCATCTGCTTCTGTGCCATAAGGCTTTCTGCAGCAGGAGTAGCAGATGACCGCGCGTTGGCTTCATGCGGCGGGACTTCGAAGTCCACCGCCAGTGGAAGTCTTGCAGCGGTGACGGAGGCGTTGGCTGCTACTGGGACGGGAGAAGGCTGCTGACCCGCTCCAGCAGGTGCCGTCTGAGGCGGGACAGGAACCTCCTTTTCGCGCAAAAGCGACTGTAGCAGGTTCTTGAGCTCTTGGTTCTCTCGTCGAAGCTCGTCCAGTGTGGGGGCCCGTGGCTCTTCCCCCAGCTCTTCTTCATGCCGGGAGTGACTGTCCCCATCAATACTGTGGACGTCTTCCTGGCGCTCTTCTTGCGTGCCGGCTCAGGCTGAGATGTACCGGCGGTCGGCGCCTGCTGCGTCTGCGCTAGAATCCGAGAGACCGGCCTTGACCTCCTCAAATATTGGATGGGTTGGTCAAGCTCTCCCGAGGTGTTCTCGGGCTGTTTGTCGCCGGAGGTGGCGTAACAGGTGAACACTTTGACAGTGTCATCGGTCACCTGGACCACCCGCTTTTTCTTGGGCGGTTGTCGCTCCGGCTTGGGTGGCCTCCCAAGTCTGTCGAAGACAGACACTCGGGATGTGGCTGCTTGAGGTGAGCGATCCTCCTCCGTGTGTGTAGAACTAGCCCACGGGGAGGTCGGTCGTACTTTCTTGTCGGCTCCTCGTCGCTTTTGTCCCCGTAGGGGTTGAGATGTAAATCTCGCAGACGTCGAGGCCTCGGTACTTGGCGGACTCCGCATCCGCTGAAGCTCTGACATACGGAAGGGCTCCTCCGCCCTCGTGCGCCTTATAATTCGAGCCTCCTCCTTGGTGACCCAAATTTTCTTCAATTGGAGGTGGCGCTCCTCCACTGGGCTGCCCCCTACCTTAGACCGGGGAGCTCGAGGCTTGGGTCGCCATAAGGGACCCTGAGTTACCACCGGTACGGCAGGCTTCTTCTTCTTCGCTTCGTCCCTCCGAACTTGCCGGAGGAGCTCAAAGCGGTTGGAGGTAGAAATGGTCTGGACATGACGGTCCCGAGGCAAGATCGGCTCGCCTCCATCGAGCCGGATGCGGATGTCTCCGACAATCACCGTCTTGCCGGAGCGAGAAACAGCCGCTTCGGGCCTTGCACCCTTGCGGCTACGACGTTGCCCCCATTGGGCAGGGGCGGCGGCGTTAGTACCCGCCATAGGCATGGCGTCATCCTGACGGCGGCGGCGTTGTCCCCGTTGAGCGGGGGAAGCACCTCTGAGGGTGGCCGCAGTAGGTTTGGCGCCGTTGCGGCGGCGGCGTTGCCCACGTTGAGCATGAGCGACACCAGCAGTGATTTGATTGACCGAGAAGACTCGGCCAACAGCTGGGGCAGAAGGCCTGACACCTTCGGCCGTTGACGGAGCAGCCAATGGAGCTCGGCTGGTTGTTGGGATGAAGGGCTTGACACCCTTAACAGTTGGAGAGTTGACCGGATGGATCCGGCCAGATGCTGCAGTAGAGGGTCTGACACCCTTGGTTTGTGAAAAGTTGACCGGACGAAGCCGGCCGGCTGCTGCAACAGAGGGTCTGGCACCCTCAGAAGTTGGTTTGTTGGACGAGCGGACTCGACCAATTGTTGAAGCCGAGGGCCTGACACCCCCGACGGTTGGCTCGTTGACCGGGCGGACCCGGCCGGTTGAAGCGGAGGGCTTGACGCCCTCAATAGTCGGCTTGTGGATCGGATTGACCCGGCCTGCTACTGGGGCCGAGGGCCTAACACCCCTGACGGTTGTCTTCTCGACCGGACGAACCCGATCAGTTGATGGGGAAGGCCTGACGCCTTCAGTAGTCTTCTTGGCCGAATGAACCCGGCCAGTTGATGGAGCAGAGGGTCTGACACCCCCGACAGTTGTCTTCTTGACCAGGCGGACTCGGTCAGTTGCTGCAGTAGAGGGCCTGACACCCTCAGCGACTGTTTTCTTGACCGGGCGGACCCAGCCAGTTGATGGGGCCGAGGGCCTGACACCCCCGACAGTTGTTGTAGGCATGGCTGGACTGACTTCAGCCACCGATACCACACCCAAGAAGAAGGGCGAGCCGACAACAGGTGGGAAGTCGCCGAAGACCAGTGGGGTCGCCAGGAATCCAAGCCTGGCATGATTGGCGACGATCTCGGGGCCGTAGGTAACGGCAGCCATCACTGTTGCTGGTGTTGGTGGTTGTGGTGCGTAGCACGAACGGAATGGCGTGCAGATGCACAAAGAACTCTCAAATGAACAGAGAGATGTGCCCTCCTCTTCCCGTCCTGTAAGAGGAAGAGGGGCAATCAGAACCTTGAAGAAGGTTTAGAGGACTTTCTTTGACAGAAAGAAGAAATGCGGGAAAGGTCCCACCGGGCGTGCCAGTCTGTGAGACACGGAATATTTTCACGTGGGAAAAATAAACGAATGAATGTTTTTTTTGAAAAGAAACATCCCCCCCCATCTGAGTAGAGGGTGATTCCGTGTGTGCGCGTCGTATCAGACGATTTGGGTTCGAGTGCTGGACCTTTCTCCACTGACCGGAGTCAGTGTTGATTTACATCGGTCTAACGTCCGAACACCTTTGTTTGACTGTCAAAAGAAATCTCAAAGTCTTCTATAGGGGTTCTAATGTTGGGGGCAAACTCTCTTGGAGGGTTCACAACGTCCACTCACTCACCACCGACCAACAGAAACGACGACTAAGCTAGGGTTTCAACTGAGGCCATATTTGGGCAAAATCCTAGGATTTGAGAATATGAAGATGATTTGGGGGAAGCCATAGGCATTTTTGAAGTGGAGAGAAGTTTTCGGGACCCCGAGGGTATTTCGGTAATTTTACCACCCCAGGGGTATTTTGGTAATTTTCCCGGGCCAGGGGTATTTCTGAAATTTCTGGAATGGAACGGAAGTAGGATCGGGTTCCTGACTCCCCAAGGCATGGAAGCTGTTTCTGGAGGGTTTCAAGGACTCTGAGGCCATTTTTAGGTCACAAGGATATTTTGGTAATTTTATCAGACCCTAAACCTAGGTTTGGGATGATACCCGAGTGTCGGACTGAGCTGACAACACTCCCGGACCGAAGGAGTGACAAGGCGCTTCATAGATGGCACACATCTGTCAATTTGGTCGAAGGAGGGGCATATATATAATTTCCAGAAGTCGGGGGTTTTCTTATAATTTTCCCACCCGAGGACATCCATAAAACATGCTGACTGCTTTTATAGTCCGAATGAGTACAAGGGTTGTCAGCGAGTTGTCGACTGTACAAAGATCCGCACCAACGCGGGAAGTAGGGGCGTAACCCGAATTACAAAAGATTATAGGGTATAACTGCAAATTACAGGACTTTTGTCTCTTACGGTCCCGGGGAGGACATTTTTGTAATTCCGTCATTATAGGGACAGAACCACATAACTTAGTCGTCCCGGGACGTAAAGACTTACAAAACATGGCCCGTTGAGGGGCATAATTACAAACATGGCCCGCTGAAGGGCGTAAATGTAAATATACCCTGTAGGGGCATAAATACAAGACCCGGGGACTTACCCCACACGGGCCGAAACAAACGAACAAACTCCAAATGCTGGATGCTCCGAGTGCGAGAAGTGCTTTGTACGTAACTTCCTTCCTCTCTTGTCCGTCTCCCTCCACTTGGACCCTTAGGGTCTATTTATAGAAGGCGGGAGGGCCCAGAGGGGTCAAACGAACAAAATTGCCCCGATTCTGTCAAGGTGGGGTGGCAAAAAGCCATTTTGACCCCTCTGGCCATCAAAAAGGGCCAAATGACCCCTCTGAGGGGGTTAAACATATTTTTTTTTAATTATTTTTTTTTGGAAAGCCCGGACCCCGGAGGGGGGCGAACCCGGGCGGGGTCGCGCGGGCCCCCGGGAGGTCGCGCGACCCCGCCAGGGGGCGGACCTTGGCGGGGTCGCGCGGACCAGGGAGGGGTCGCGTGACCCCGCCAGGGGACCAGCGGGGTCGCGCGGCCCTCGGGGGTCGCGCGCGACCCCACTGGACCCCCCAGCGGGGTGACGCGCACCTCGGGGCGCGCGCACGACCCCGCTGGGTCCCGGGGGCGCGCGCGCGGCCCCCTCCACCTTTTCGACCCGAAAGGGGTCATTTGACTCTTGTGCGGGCTTTTTGACCCCTCTGGCCGTCGTTTCGCTCCGTTTTCGTCGTCCCGGGTCGGAGAAGAGCCGTGGTGGAGCTATATATCTCGGGGAGATTGCTCCTTCGCCGCGTGGCAGCATCGCATCCGCAGAGGGAGCATTGTTTGTTTGTCTGGTCGTTCGTCGCCGCATAGGGAGGAAGCTTTGCGCCCGTCTGTGCCGTGTGATACACTTGCTCGGCTACTCTGACCGGTATACGCATGTTTCTTCCTTGTTAACCTTCTTGCCGCGACGTCGACCATGATAATGTTGTCGGATCGATAGACCCTAAATCACAGAGATACTCCGTAGTTCGACGGTGTTGACGATACGTCGCTCTTCTCGTCGAACGTTGTATAGCAACAAATTCTCAACATGGCTTGAGATAATTTCGGGTGCAACACTTATAAATTGAAATCACAAAATTAGTCTGCAAATCGAGATCGAAATGGGCTTGCAAATAGAAATCTAAATCTTGCAAGATTAAGGTTCAAAAATATTGCAGAAGAGTTCAAGATTTTGAACATATTGTGGAGATGTTTTGAAAATATACAGAAAATCTTGAAATATCAATTGCATGGAAATCTTCTGATGTCTAGAAATTGCAGACAAACCCTTGAAAGATGGAAAAATTATAGAAATATCCCCAAAGGGCCAAAATTATAAAAATACTCCCAGTGGTCAAGAAATTACAGAAATACTCGCATTTGTGGGGTCTCAAAATTACCAAAGAATGTCTTTGTTCCGGTTGGCGCCGTTTGCACGACTCGGTGGAGCGAGACCACGCCTCTTCCCTGAAGCGGTGTGTGCTCTCCTGAGTTCGGCTTATGGCTAACCATCCAAATCTATGTATCTTTTTCATGGCCAATGGCTATCATGTCCAGAAACTCAGAAATTGATAAAATTGCAAATAAACCCTGAAAGGTCAAGAAAATTCATACTCGGAATGCCCAAGAAGTCAAATGATAGGGTTATTCCCGAGAAGCCATGAAAATTCATACGATGAATACCCAAGAAGTCAAATGACAGAGTTATTTCCGAGAAATCAAGACGAGGAATGCCTAAGAAGTCAAACGACGGGACGATCTCCGAAAAGTCAAGAAATGGCAGATATGCTCAGGAAGTCAAGAAGCGACAGAGCTATCTCTAAAAAGTCAAGAAATGAAGACGAGGAATGCCCAGGAAGTCAAATGACGGGGTTATTTCCGAGAAGTCACCCAAGAAGTCAAATGACGGGGCTATCTCCGAGAAGTCAAGAAATGTCAAATATATGCTGAAAAGTCAGAATAACAAGAATGTCCAGGAGTCAAGATATGACGGGACTATCTCCAAGAAAGTAAGAAATTACAAGAACATCCCAAAATTTGGGAAAACTGTAAAAATACTCTGATAGAGGAAAAATTACAAATATATCCCGCCTCAAGTGGGAATGTCCTTTATAGACACCAAGTCAACTTAAGGGTCCGATCACCATCAAAAAGGAGTGATTATGACCACGAAGTAATTCCGACGGACCGACAGTAATCCTTGGTGATCCAACAGTCCTCGTGATGGAATTCAAGTTCAATTGTCTGATCAGGGGATAAAGGTAAATTCAATGACCCGATCAGCATGAAAGCAAGTTCAAAGATCCAAATACAGACTGAAGCAAATTCAAAGGCTCTGGTTGCAATTGGATATTATTCCGAAGACCCGATTACACAATCGGGACTGTATGTAAAGATCTTGAAATACCGATTGTAATTCAAATCACATGTGTTCAAGAAATGAAGTCTCCAAATTCCTTTACAAGAGTATGTACTTGTAATGGACGATCGTCAAGATCATCTGTGTCACAACGTATAGAGGCAAAAGACGTTCTTCGATAGTTAATCAAAGGTGTTCGGACTTGTCCGATGTAAATTAACACCGATTCCGGTCGGTGGGGAAAAGTCCAGTATACGAACCCTAAATCGTTTGATAAATCTCAAAAGCGCGGAATTAACAAATATGTCAAAATATATGCCATATTAATCCAACGAAATGGATGTTCGAAAATTCCACGTGTAAACACCCTCCAACAACAATATTAGATGTGGAAGGACAATCATCCAATGCAAATGGTTGGAAGATCATATCTTGAGTGCAGGAATAACCACTTAGTTGATCATGCAGTTGTATGCTAAGTCATGACTCCAGTCAGCCAGCCCACTGCTTGAGTCGGCCAATAATACCTTGTCAGTTGTCTTCAACCTGCAGCTAGCTGAAACTTTCTGGGGAGTGGCAATCAGCTTCCGATAAACTTGTCTTACTTCCTTAAACATCCAATAAAGAGATCTTCTGATAATTAGGAGTTTCCTAGGAAATAAGGAAGACCCATGTCTGGTCTTGTGGTAACTCAAGGCTTGTCCGACCTCTTCAAAAGACCATGACTGACTAAGTTGACTTTGTGCCTCTTCCACAGGTTGGAATATGGATGAGCTTTGGAGGCCTTACCTTTTGACATGCGATAGATCAAATTGGGGATGGCCCGAAGCTCTTTAACATCAACATGCACCATGATTGACTTCATGCCCAAAGAATAGAAAAGGGATTGATCACTCATGAAGAATCCACCAAACACTTTTACCATCCTATGAAAACACAATCTGATTCCACTGGCAAAATGGAATACCCTTGACACTACACAGAAATGATGGCCAACCCTGTTGTCAGTACTGTTTCCCTTGGCCCATGGTCTCAAAGATAGTCAGACAAACTTAACAGTAATACTGCATCTTGAAACAGCTTCAGAAAACCATTTTCTGGAAGAGAAGTGAATAAGAAACTCACGGTCTCCAGCTTTGTGTACCCACCAGGCAGGAAAACAACTCCAAAGATTGCAAAATTAATTAATGGTACCTTTGGCAATGATGATCTTGCTGTTTACTGAACTGATAAGGCACACAAGTTAAGTTGATTGATATTCTATTCAATCATGAAAGATGGAAGAATATCTCTCTTTATAGTTCTCACTTTGCTTTGCTTTAGGATCCAAGGTTGGCTCTAAATCTGCAGAAAAGGCAGTCATGTAGCATCTGAGCTGAGATAAGGACCTGAACTGGACAGGAAAGGAAAAAGGCATGAGAAGCTCTTTTGACATCTTCTGCCACAGTTCTGACACCTGATGACCCTCCCTGCAGTTGACAGCCTGGCAACCTTTTTCTTCAAATAGAAAAGGTGCTGTCAGGAGGGACTCCAAATCTCTTACTCTTCAATCCTCCAAGGCAGTGCCCTATCATCTTATCAAGGCTATAGCAAAAGCACTCCAGTGATCTTGATAATTGCTTGATTTAAACATGGATTAGATGATTCATTGCACTATGAATCCCACTGGTCTTTGTTAAGCCCATGTGCGTATGTTACTTCGACATACTATTTTACATACCAATACAACTTTGCTTTGAATTGGTTCATTTTTTTCATTTTTTTATTTTTCTCCGAGGGGTGGATCCTGTCCTCGGAGCAGTCTTCCTCTGACTACTATAATTTATTTCATCTCATCGTGACTTGGGCATTTTTGCAGGTTATATTGGCTCTGTCTCATTTCTAGATACTGTATTGCAGGTTGTAAATAAACTTCGTTCAATCAACCCTAGCCTTGTATATGGTAAGTACATCTGGAGCATTTATTAGAATTTATTGTACATTTTATGAGAAAACCAAAATCCAATTTTTCTTGACTTTATCCTGTGTTTACCAACTTTAAACAAAATTGAATACAGGAAATTGTTTGGTGAACTATTACTTTTGCCATCATGCTACCTTGAAGTTTCTCATTTTGTCATGAACTTCTCTTTAAAAGAAAAGTATAAAAGAGATATTCTGCCTCCTAACAGTTCATTGAATCCAGAGACCAACTTCCACCACTCATCTCAATGGGCAATGGCATGAAGATTGAAGTGGTGGTGGATGAATTGTAGACTGTGGTATGGTGCATAGAGTTTTCACTTGAGAGGATGTCCATAAAGGAAATTTTCTTGGTTGTGCCCAGGAGTGTATTCACTCCTGAAAGTACATAAAAGAGTGCATCTCCATGTTTAAGGTGGATTTTGTGAAGGCATGACTCGGTAAGCTGGAGAGCATTATGTGGTAGAAAAATGGGTTTCAGCCATGGCATAGCAGCCCAATGACCACAGGCACTTTTGAACTATATTTTAAATTTACTGGAGAGCACTATGGCATTTGAAATTTGAATACTTACTAAATTGCAGTCTTTTTTAATGTAATAAGACAGCATGATCCAGGCCTTTTGGCAGATGACTACACTTCAAATCTGAAGCACAGCTTCCCTTCAAATTCCTCGTAACTTTTAAGCTTGAAGGAGAACCTTAATAATTTCAGTTGTAGATTGTGTGCAATGTCTCTCTCCACCCTCTCTATTTCTCATGCATACACACATATACATGTGCTCACACACACACATAGGCACACCACTGCGCATTCTCATGAATATGCACGCAACTGCATTCTGATGCGGGATGGGGAAGAAGGATAGGAGGTGGGGGTGTCGGTTTCGCGCCCTCCCTCCCCTAGGGATCAGCTAGGGCTCGGGATAGGGAAGAAGGATAGGAGGTGGGGGTGTCAGTTTCGCGCCCGCCCTCTCACAGAGACCACCTAGGGTTTGGGATAGAGGTGGGGTTGTAGGCTTCGCACCTTCCCCTTTGTAGGGACCAACAAAGGTTGCTTCCTCTCAAGGCTTGCTTCTCTCCATCATAGAGAAGGGAAAAAATTGTAAAATCACAATTGTGAAATCTTCATTAATTCGAAAAGTGAGATTACAAGATTATTTATAGGAGTTAGGCTAACCCTAATCCTAACTTGACCCTTTTGGATGACTTTACCCCTAGACTCAAGAAATAGTGCAAAAATCGCACCAAAAATTTTAGAAAAGTAGAAAGACACGAACTTAGCTCCAAATGAGCCTAGTAAAATTTACAAAAATTAGAGACTTAATCCTACAACTTTAAATTATTAGATCTGACTCAAGTACAGACAAAATACATAATAAAAATGAAAATGACGCTAATATGACTCCGATCGTTTTCCATGCAAATAGTGTCGTGCGAAACGCCAATTGAGTCCGTCGTCTAATGTCACGAATCTCCCTCCTCGTCAATCTCCCTTCAGTCAAAAATTTTCGTCCTTGAATTTTTAAGTGTCGAAGTAGGACGAAGACGAACACAAGAGGACAACCATAGAACTCCATGCAAACAATCATATCAGGAATCTCGAATTGTTGCTTAACATCCGCCTCACAAAAATCTAACCACACCATATCAACAAGAGACAACTCCAGAAATGACATGGCGTCAGGTGGAGCAACCGATGAAGCAACCTCAAACTCGACATCATCAATCAAGTCTAACCCAGACATAATAAACAAATCATGATCCTAGACATCATTGGAAACGACTGTCAAAATACTCTCAAAAGATGAGTCAACGGTGAGTACAAAATCATCTATCAAGTGCAACCCAGAATCAATAAACAAACTCTGATCCCGCACATCAATAGGTGACATGGCAACTCTAGCTAGCTAGTATTGTAGTGTCTTCTTGATATCGCGGGCTAGCTGTTGGTCCAAGTTTGGGAATCAAAAATTACCCTTGAGGTGCAGTGGTTGCATAGTGCAATTAGACCGATTGGGGTCTATGGTAGCATGCCGCTTTGCCATCCAGTCTCATCCCAGGTTGATGTAGGAATACCGTGAAACAATAGTGCACCATGCTCCATCAAAATATTTAACAGGTTTTAATGTGCTACTGCTACTACCTTTAATTTGTCCATGGAACTCCACAAAAGTTCTGTCACCCTCAACAATAATCTAGCCCGTTCTCAAGAGAGTGTCAACGATAGATTGGGAAATATAATTTTCCGATTGAAAGTCATCAATAACTATAGTTGTGTACTTATTGCTGGGAAAAAAATATGTCAAATGTGAAGATCATCGTGGACAGAATTTACCTCAGACCCTGATTTGATGGAACACTGAACAAAGTGTCCCTACTGTCCTTGGAAGGCAGTTTCGGCCGAAATCGAAACGTTTCGGCCGAAACGTTTCGGTTTCGGACCGGTCTGAAACGACACCAGAACAAGGGTTTCGGCCGAAACCAAATGCCATCCTTTAAAAAAAATAGTATTAAATTAGTTTCGGACCGAAACCGAAATCGAAATTGGTTTCGGTTTCGGACCCGGCCGAAACCGATATCGGCACAGCCATCCTTGCTACTGTCATGGGTGGGCCGGGCCTCTCTGGGGAATGGATTGTTTGCGGAAGCTGCTGTTACTGCTGCGTCAGCTGCTGCAGGAACAGAACGTTGAACAGAATGCAGCTCGATGATGGGCCGGACTGGACTCCACTGGTGGGCCTGGTTGGGTCGGATGTCTGACTGGCTGGGCCTCCCTTGTGGGTTGGTGGGCCTTTTGGGTGGGTCGAGAGACCCCCGGGGTGTCACCTTGAGCACATGTGGGGCTTCAGGAGGTGCAGAGATGGTGGCGGTGGTGGCCGATAGGTAGTGGGTCTGCGCAGGTCGGACGCGGCCGAAAGGGGAGGATCAGTGGGAAGGAGGGGCAGCAAAGGTGGAGTCTGGCCGCAGTTGTGATGTCCGAGATGGACGGCGACGGCAGCGGGGCGCGAAGGGGGGCCGTCGGAGCTTGGTGGCGGCGTTGGCGGGAGACCTCGGCGGTCGCGGCTCTGTTCACGCACGGAAACAGAGGGGAGGCCGGATCTGGCACAGGTGGTGGTAGATGGTGTTCGCGGTCAAAGTGGAAGTGGAGGAGGTCGGTAGTTGGAAGGGGAAATAGGCTGCTAGGGTTTAGAAGGGGGCTGCGGTGGTAGCAGCAGCAGCGCAGACCGGATCTCGACTCTGTGGAAGACGCCGAGGCCGGCTCTGATACTAAAACTGATGTGGGATGGGGAAGAAGGATAGAAGGTGGAGGTGTAAGCTTCACGCCCTCCCTCTCATAGGGACCACCTAGGGTTTGGGATAGAGGTGGGGGTGTAGGTTTCGTGCCCTCCCCTCACAGAGACCACCTAGGATTGCCTCTTCTCAAGGCTCTCTCCTCTACATTGCAGAGAAGGGAAAAAAAATTCTGTAAAATCGCAACTGTAAATTCTTCGTTAATTGAAAAGTGAGATTGTAAGACTATTTATAGGAGTTAGACTAACGCTAATCCTAACTTGACCCTTTTGGACGATTTTACCTCTAGACTCAAGAAATAGTGCAAAAGTCACACCAAAACTTACAGAAAAATGGAAAGACATGAACTTAGCTCCAAATGAGCCCAATAAAATTTACAAAAATTAGAGACTTAATCCTACAACTTTAAATTACTAGACCCGACTCAAATAAAGACAAATACATAATGAAAATGAAAATGGCGCTAATACGATTCCGATCGTCGTCTGTGTAAATAGTGCCATCGTGCGAAACGTCAATCGAGGCCATCGTCTGATGTAATGAGTCTCACTCCGTGTCACATTCCTTCCTCCTGATCGTGTCACCCTCTTCCCCACCTATTGCATATCTCTCTCCAGCTTTTGGCAACTCTCTACTTTCTTTCCCAAATCCCTTGCCTCCATCTCCCTCCTATCCCTTTGCATGGTCCCTCCTCTCATATTGTAGCATCTTTCTCCCATCCTCCTTACTGCTGTCTTCCTCATCTTTTCTGCTATCAAATGCCAAAATCTTATGGCTATACAGTTGGATACCAGTCATGAATCTCATCCTTATCAGGGTTCACCGACTCGGTGATACACTGACTCAGAACTGGCCTAATCCGGACCATCCGGTACAAGTCAGCCCGACTCAGGTTGACTCGGCCAAGTCACATGTTTGAGGCCTTTTTTTTGTTTTTGGCAAAATTAAAACTTCTTGCAATGTTTGGATTATTTACCCTATATTTTAACTTGTAGAACTACTATTTCATCAATCTAAAATATGTATGAATAATAAGGTAAAGAAGTGGAATTGTCGACTTTATCTCGGAATAGGATTGGAGTAGTAGTTGCTTCTTGACTGGCTCATTCATACCCAGTCAATAATATATTGTTACAATTTTTCTTTCAAACACTATATCATTATTCAGGTAAACAGTAAATCAATAAACTTGAAATAGAGTTTCATGCTCTTCATCCATGAAATGCAACATCCATAGCTGATGTTATATGATTATATTATTGTTATAAAATTTTCTACTTTAAAATTTTAATCTAATTTATAATATTAGTTAGATAGTTAATACCGTATCGGACCAATCCCCCTGGATCATGGCTCTGAAATGCCATGATCCCGTACAAGTCGGTGAACTCTGACCCTATGAAACAAGGCCTTTGTACTCAGAAGGGAATGAAAGATGACTCAGTTCCCAGTCTACCAAGGAGCTCGTTCTAAGGTGTAAAAATCTTCAAGGAATTAGACTTGATTCCCATCAATAGGAAAGAATCTAACTTCTTTGTACTCCGAGGACTGGACTCAATTCCTACTCCTGCTTTGTATCCCTTCTTGTTGGTGATTATGGAAGTGAAAGCTATGTGCACCATGGGCGAACGAAGACCTGGTGAAGTGCTCCTGACCTGCTGAAATCTCTTGAAGTTAGGAGCTATAGGAAGATGTTTTGCTAGAAGTGTGTTGCATTTGACCTGCAACATACTTCTGGTTTCAGTCATAATCATAAAGCCATCGGTCTGGTTGTTGGATGAACAAATCAGGCTATTCCACTGTGCTGATTAGAGTTTATTTGGAAATATGAACCAGCTTTGTGTGTTAGGGCAACGATAGTAGCTAGATGTCAGCTTGTTTAGACAGAATAAAACATTTAACATTGTGTATTGAATCACTTATTTATTCCATTTAAGTTCCACTATGTATACATTGAAACATGTCTACTTTATAAATCACATTGCTCATTTCCACCTTGTTGGAGCTTTATAAATCGCATTGCTCATTTCCACCTTGTTGACAAAAAATTCTTTTGTAGTTTGTGATCCAGTTATGGGTGATGAAGGAAAACTTTATGTCCCTCCAGAGCTAGTGTCAGTTTATCGTGAGAAGGTGCATTTCTCTTCTTGGCTTAAGAGCATGATGACATTAATGTTTGTGACGGGTGACCTTCCTGTGTTAAACTTACTGTGCGTTTAAATAACATGTTCTTTGGAAAGTAAAGAGTCTACATGTTTCTTCCTATGGGGGAGGAAAATCATTGCATGTAGTTTTGAAATTGTCAATTATCCTTTCTGACCTGTAATTTAATAACACCGAATATGGTTATATTGTCAACTTAAATATTCTAGAATTGATCAACAGCACTCTGCAAGAAACGGTGAGTATACAAAGAGCCTGTGAAATCGCTAAATTGACTGGGGCTTTTAAAAGAAGCAAACATTGCATGTGACTTCTGACAGTTTTCTGAAACCACTGGGAAGCAATGTTCTGAAGCATTCTTAGCTACCTTGGAATATTGTCAAGATTAGGAAGTATATACATCATTTGGCCAATTAGCATTTGAGCAAGAGATCATAGTAAATCTAATTGTTAGGCATGCTGATAAAAATGGTGATGGTGATCAACATCATCATGAAGCAGCATCCCATCAATTTCTAAAATGGACCTGAGGGATCATTTTAATAATTGATGTATATGAATATGATGTTGAGGGATCATTTTCACAATTGATGTTTGCAATCATCGTGTTGCTAGTATAAAGAAATGTCATTGTCAGTGTTCACACAGTTGAAATTTGGTTTGATAGCTACCTTGATAATGTTTATCTATAATATTCCTTTGTGAATTTATATTTTTTAGGTTGTTCCAGTTGCTTCAATGTTGACCCCTAACCAGTTTGAAGCTGAACAGCTAACAGGATTCAGGTATCAATTTCTCTGTTAGTGTTTCGTTATGCCTGTTTGTTGTCCGTCATTTCTCTTTCAGCGTCAATAGAACACATCTCCTTGATCATTAACTTAGTCCTTCATGTCTTTATAGGTAACTAGGTATATCGTGTATTTATAGAAGTACTTGCTAGTTGCATGCCTTTTGTTTTTCATTTATATGCAAACCCTATGTGGTATTTGCTTTGAAGCATTTTTAATCCTCTTGTAGTGACTTGAAATCACATCTCTGCTGCTATCCTTTTTCATTAAGACAAGATATATGGATCTAAATATTCTGATATTTGGATCTTGTCACACAAAGGACGTGGGGGTGACAAACCTTGTAGAATTCTGCCTTCATGTTCTTATTGAACCTGCTTGCTTTATATTTTTTGAATTCTTAGCTTTTGACATGAAAGAAATTTATATTAAAGGATTTGTGAATGTCATGCTGAATAAGTCCTTATTTATCAGTAACTTACATCCTTCTTCATTTCGTTAATCAATACCTTTCCTGAACGATTTGTTCACATGTAGGATTACTTCTGAGGAGGATGGCTTGAAAGCATGCAATGTCCTTCATGCCGCAGGACCTTCGAAGGTTTGTGTATTAACCAGCACAAACAACTCGGACCCATTGTTGTGCTTCACTTTTGTTTCATCCATTTTATCAATCTTGGTAAAGTATATTGCTTATTGGCCGAGACAATATTAGTGTACATTTGTACAACTTGAGGAGCTATTTTCTACCCTCATATGGGCGGTACTGACATGAACATTATTCACCATATGGTTGTTGACAAGTATAGGAATAGAAGTTCATGCTTATCTTCTTTTTATGTGTTTCTCACCATTTGCACGGCAGTGCTCAATAGATATTGCAATTTTCTGAAAATGTTTAATGTTTCTGTCTCAAATTAGTCATGCTAAACCCTAAAAGTTCCTATGTGAAATTGAAGCAAAAAACATCCATTTGAATGTAAGATGAAGCATACCTGTGCAAGGATGGCAAACTCGGTTTCGGTCTCGGTTTCGCCCGGGTCCGAAACCGAGTCGACTCGGTTTCGGTTTCGGTTTCGGCCGAAACCGGCCGAAACCCATATAACAGGTTAAAAAAATTAAATTAATTCTAAAAAATCTGAAAAAAATCATAAAAAATATAAATAACCACTTAAAATCACAAAAAATCATAAAAATCATTACACATGCATTTAATTGTATAAGTTAGTGCAATAACCTTGAAGTAGACAACTACAAAAATTCAACTTCAAACATTGAACATGTGTAAGTCATATTCCATTGTACATTAATAGAAGCAGTACAATAAACCAATTTGGACAAAATAAATGTTACAAAAACTCATTGATTCTTATCTAATATGGATAATAATTACTAGAAGAACCTTCTCCCTCATCGTCTGGCCCTTGATGTCGATACCCATAACCAGGTTGCATGTATGGTCTATATTCACTATAACCAAACAATGAGGTGGCCAAGTCCTGCATCCCTCTTTGGATCCCTCTTGGAGTGTTTGGTTGGCTTGATTCGAATCCAGTATCAACATAGGAATCTTGAGGAAGAGAAGAGTCACTGGTCGAATATGGATGGAACTGAAATGATGGTTCATAATTCTGGGCCCCATAAATAGCTGCTTCATGTTGGCCACCTTCGTAACCTGGTGAACCATATCCGTGCTGACCTTGACTGTATCCACCTGCACCACCTGTACCACCTGCAGCACTAGTACCACCTGCAGCACCTCCGGGATGATCATCATCATCATCAGAATCATAAGAAACCAGTCGCCTTTTAACCTTTGAGCATGCTTTTTTGTCTTTTGGAGTGCTTTTTTCAATCAACTTTGACACGAGTCCTTTTCCCCTTGGCGTGTGCCTCACATAAATCTGCTTCAACTCCTCAATTGCCGGGTCCTCTCGAGCAGCAGCATTTGCCCTCTCAGTTTGCCCATGCACTGATGTACTTCTTCTTAAGGAGGACATTCTAGGAGTGACTGGCCTGCTATCTGTATCTGAGTGTCTAGCTGGCTCAAACTCTAACTGCTCCTCAGTGTCATCAACCACCCTAGACTGGTGCGCATGAGTATCTCTGGCCCTCTTTGATTTGCTTCTTAATTCGGGATCTCTTGCCTCATCTTCATCAAGTATGCCCTCTGCCCATCTTCTATCATCAACATCAAAAACGGGCTCATCAACCTGCTCTCGTGTCTCCACCCAAGACTGCAAGGGATTATCATCATCAAATAAGGCATCCACATCAATCTCTGCGGCGGCATCCTCGGCGACGCGTTTGTCTCGCAGCTGTTGTCTCAACCTCATATTCTTTATTCTCAACCTCATATTGTAGTGGCAGTACACTAATTTCTCTAACCGATCAGCCTTTAGCCGATTGCGAACCTTTGAGTGTATAAGGCTGAACGTGCTCCAATTCCTTTCACATTGGCTTGCTGATGTGGTTTGACTCAACACCCTGATTGCAATGAAAGCCAATGCAGAACTACCCGATTGTCTATTGTTCACCATGATCCACCAGTCAGCTGTTACACCAACCAACCATAAACAAATAAATATAAGATGTAAATAAAAATTAATTAAGGAAGATGTAATTGCAAAGAAAGCACAAAGATGAAGTATACCTGGGCTCACTCTTCCCACTGCGTATTGCAATTGGGAGTCAGAATACGTCCCACTTTTCATTCTATAGGAGGTCATCTACAAAAATTACATAATAGATTAGCATTACTACGTAAGTAAATTCTATACCTCTTATTCATGAAATCAAACAGGCCAACCTCTACTTCCGCCTGAAGCCTCTTATCTTGTGTCCTCGATAAACGACCAATGACTCTTAAAGTGCCTTGAAGCACCTCGGCATCAACATGTGCATTGGCATTGTACATTAATCGAGGGTTCAGAAAATAACCTGCATTTGTATATAGTTAATGTATGGTCAATAATATATGAATACAAATAATCACTCACCAGCTGCATGCAAGTCGTGGTGTAATGTGGTGTCCCATCTATGGTCAATAATCTTCCACCACTTTGCATGTTCTTTGGGAAGGGACTCTTGCAACTCCAATTTCGCACGGTCCATGGCCTCATAAAGATATCCCATATCATTCTTGTCATCGCCATCCACCAATCTTAGGACCTTCACGAGGGGGGTGACTACTTTCATGTATCGTGTTACTCTGCCCCAGAATTTGTTGTCGTCCACGATTCGACAGACATCCAAATAATCCATCTGAGCATCAACATTGCCCTTGTCGATGTATTCCCGTAGGGTATTATGGTACATGAAAGCTTTCAACTCATTCTTATACCTGTGCAAAGAAATAAAATTTGAATCAAATACAGATCATAACTATAAGGATAAAGAAGTAATAATTGAGTTCAACAGTATACCTATGCAGAGACTCCAAAGAAATAAAATTTGAAGCAAATCTGGTTGGCCCTGCACGTATAATATCTCGCCCCCCACTTGCATGCTCCCTGAACATGTTCAATATCCTAGGATGGCCATAAATATACTGGGTAATCTTTTGTCTCCTTTCAACCGTCTTCTTCACATGTTTGTCCTTCCCTATGTCTTCAAGTATGAGATCAAGACAATGTGCTGCGTATGGGAGCCAAAACAAATGCCTGCGCTTATGCATCAATTTCCTCCCTGTAGCCTTATAACTGGCTTCATTATCAGTCACAACTTGTACAACATTTTCTTCACCAATTTCGTCTACCATGTTGTCCATCAAATGAAACAAATAATTGGCATTTTTTTCAAAATTTGATGCATCTACAGATTTTACAAATACTGTACCTTCGATGCAATACACCAAAAAGTTAATCATGGACTTTTTCGTGGTACCAGTCTAACCATCACACATAATAGTGCATCCTCTCTCCATCCATATATGCTTGAAGCTTTCAACCCACTGATGGAGCTCCTCAACCTCTCCCTCAAGGCCACGCCCGTATATGTCCCGACGTGACGGCGCCTTCAACCCAGGGCCAGCATCTGCTATGGCATCCAACATAGATTGAAAATATTCACTTTCAGCAGCATGTGCAGGGACACCTGCATGAAAAAACCATTTACATATGCTTTTAAATGCATGCCCTGCAACTTCTGCAGATTTTTTGACCCCTCTTAATGCACTTTTGATCTTAGGTTGTGTAGCCTGGGGCCTTCTGTGGAGATAACTGTCCATGGGGCCTGCTCTCTGCGTCTGCGGGGGCGGGACAGCAACATCAGGACGTCGTGCAGCTGTACTAGAGTAGGTCTCTCCTGAACCCATGGGTGCCTTTCCTTTCCTTCGAGCGGCTTCTTCACGCTCCCTTGCTTCAGTCAGTTCCGGATCAGAATCTTCAGTGCCTTCCTCATCATCATCCCTCCTAACCCTTCTGCCAGAAATCTCCTCAGCAATTTCCTCCTCATCCTCAGCCCTTTGTTGCACCCTCTCCTTTTTCCCCAAAAGGCACTGGCGCATCTCCTCTCGCACCTCTCGTGGACAGTGGTCGCATTGTCTCACCTCTCCTCGTACCCCTGCCAAATGTTGCTTGCCTCTGGTAATTCCGCCATACATCTCTTTACCACAGTAATTACATTGAACCTTCCTTCTCTTAGCATCAACTAAGGACATGTGGGCCCACCCCGGATCCTCCTGCCCTTGCTGCTCCTCTGTTTGCTGACGTCTAGGCATGATGCTACATTAAGACAATCAAGGACAATCTCTTGTAAGTACAATGAAAAAAATACAATTCAACATGAAAGAGCTCCAAATTAGTCAATGAAGCTTAATTGAGCTTCAATTGAACTTTACTAAACCTAATTAGAGGAAAGCCCCAAAATTAATAATGTAATTAGGGCTTAATTAACACATATAGCCTAATCACCTTTCATAAAAATTAATCCCGAGCATGAAAGAGCTCCAAATTAGTCAGTGAAGCTTAATTGAGCTTCAATTGAACTTTACTAAACCTAATTAGAGGAAAGCCCCAAAATTAATAATGTAATTAGGGCTGAATTAACACATATAGCCTAATCACCTTTCATAAAAATTAATCCCGAGCATGATAGAGGTCCAAATTAATTAATGAAGCTTAATTGAGCTTCAATTGAACCTTACTAAACCTAATTAGACGAAAGCCCCAAATTTAATAGTCTAATTAAGATTTAATTTATAATTTTAGCCTAATCACTCTTGACAAAAATTAATTACCAACATGATAGAGGTTAAAATTAGTCAATGGAACTTAATTGAACTTGAATTGACCCTTACAAAACCTAATTACATGAAAGCCCTAAATTTAATAGTCTAATTTAAGCTAAACTAACATTTTTAGTCTAATCACTAAATTAACAGAATTATTTAACAAAATAATCATGTAAGAAATCTTACCTAGCCCTAACCAGAGCTAATTAGGGCAAGGTGGTGGGCGCCGCGGGAGGGGATCGCGGGCTAGGGCTGGCCGGCTGGCAGGTCACGCGCGCACGCACGCACGTGCAGGCCAGGCCGCGGGCAGAGCGCGCAGGGGGGGCCGCGGGGCTGGCGGGGGCCGCGGGGCTGCTGGCCGGCCTGCTGCTGCTCCGCGGCGGCTGCTGCTCCTGGCTGCTGCTGGCTGCTGCAGCAGGGCGGGAGGGTTTCTGGCTGCTGCTGCTGCAGGCCTGCAGGGCGGGAGGGGATCGGCTGCTGCCTGCTGCTGCTGCTGCTCAACTTGTTTCCGCCGCGGCTGCTGCTAGGGCAGGGGGGTTTCGGGGGCGGGAGGAGGGGACAGGAGCAGAGCAGGAGGAGACAGGGGGTTTCGGGGTCGGGGGAGCCTCACGTGAACTCCTAAGTTTGGAGTTCACGTGAATCGCCCGAAACCGAATGGTTTCGGGACGAAACCATTCGGTTTCGGGCGAAACGGGTTTCGGTTTCGCCCGAAACCGATACCGTAACCCGAAACCGTTTAAGCTACAGTGAAATGGGCTTAAACGGTTTCGGGTACGTCCGAAACCGATACGTTTCGGCCGAAACGTATCGGTTTCGGCCGAAACGGACAACCATGTACCTGTGAAACACATCCATAAGATGCCCAGGGGTGTATGCGGAACAATTGAGTATCATTAGCTCCAAGAGGATGGTTCTAAATTCACTGGTGACCAATGCAAGGTTATGTGACAGTTTTTTCAGTTATACATAAAAAAAAACGAGGAACTACAGAAAGAATTCTTTGGCCTATTTACTTCATTATTGGTATTGACTAAAGCTACTGCTCATCATTTTATGTCAGCAAGTCACTACATGCTGCTGTGTTGATATTAAAGTTCAGAAATTTGCAAGTACTTAGCAGTGTTTGGCTCTCATTTTCATCTTAATATGTTGCCAACATTTGCTGTATATGGTTTTGTTTATTGATTTATGGTGCATTTCAATCTTCATTTGAATTACTAGACAGCATGTTCTCTTCTCCAAGTATATAGGACTGTTTTAATATTTTCTCATTTCAGGTTGTAATTACCAGCTTGAACATAAATGGTGATCTTCTTCTTATTGGCAGTCATCAGAAGACGAAGGTATGGTGAGGTTTTAAGTACATATCGTCCACAGCTGAAAAAAGAAGAAACAAAGCGTACATGTTTAGGGAAATATTAGTGAGAGGGTTCTGGGTCTCACTAATTTAGAGTGCTTAACAATCAGAGTTCATGCATTACCAGTTGAATTATGCATTATGTGAGCTTGTAAAATGAGCTCTATTTTCTATATCATTTACATTCCAGTATGGCCATGTTTAATTTCCTTGCCCGATTTTTTCTGATCAGAAAGGTTTGGATGACAACAAGGTGCTGTTCTCAGTTTCTCTGGCCATTTTATAAGACTGGCATCCTGCCAGGTAGATCGGAATTCTCCTGGAAGCTGTTTCGAACCCATTGCAAAAAGCTCTGTTTGAGCCATTTGCTAGAAGTCATTTTCATAGTCCTACATGTCCTATGTATATTACACAGCTGCATTTGTATTATTTACCTGATGACTTTTCCTTGCATAATGGAGACTTGAAGCCTAGCTCCTGAGACACCAGGCAAAATTCTGCTTTATTTGTTTTCAATGAGAAGTGCTTACTCCAGGGAGCTATGTTCAATACAATCCCGAACTGGAACTTCCCGGTTGATATCTGTGAAATGCCAACTATCATCAATTTTCAAGAAATTTGTTTTTCCTTTCTTCATAGCATTTGTGAATAGCTGTATAGGATTCAGCTTTGCAGTATTTTTGAAATTTGATTCTTCTTAGTTTCTGCATAGTGAACTGAGTTTGACCAGTCTTGGGTCAGGAGAAATGGATTGTGTTTGGGTTCATTAATGATGTTAAATGACCACTTTGCCCACTCTGAATGAGATCCTATGAGTTGCACTTAAAGCAACCTTCCCACTGGAGGATCCTCTTTTTTATTTCATAGCGCCTTTTCTTTGGGCGGGTGGGGGAGGGTATTTGGGGATTTGATCTTAATGCCTGTATGAGGCTCCCAGAGGTCTCTGACAGGAAAATGCAAGGAGTAGAATAGGGAGCTTGGATAGGTGGACTAGCAGAAGTCTTCCTGGCATGGGTAGCTGAAGCTAGATCAAGAAGATTCAAAGAATCTAGACATGCATCCCCAGAAAGCATGTATAAGGATTATGCTCTTCAAGAGTTTGCTGTTGGTATTTAAATGCTCGGTGGTGGAGGATGCCATGTTGGTGTCCAGGGAGAATGCTGACAGGCTCCTCATCAGAAGCCTGTCAATGAAGGTAGCCAAGAACTAGAAGGTGTCATAGAGAATTTGGGCCATAGTTGGGGACATTATGGTCCTAGATGGATGGATGATGGACCCTCAACTATGAGATTGATGCTGAACGTGAATAGAGTCTTTGGCTACTTGGAATATTTTTTTTTATTACAAGTGAACAGAAAAGTAAGACACATTGAGGCTCTCAGGAGAGTAAATGATTGACTTCCTCCCCCAAATCATGGTTTGCCGACTCGGTCCGACTTGGGCTGACTCGGGCATACCGTAACGTATATGGGAAAACCCTATACTGTATGGATCCCACCTAGGATCGGCCAAGTAGGGTCGAGTCAGGCGAACCATGTTCCAGACGGAGGACTTGGGCTCCGGCATTTGTTCGAACATGTGGAGGGCGTAGGACATGAGACCCTGGGAAGCACAGCGGGCTGCGAGGTTGCCCATGGTGAAGCTGGAGCTCCGGTGAAGGCCAGCCCGGATGATGCAGGCCTGAAGCCTTTCTAGGTCCTTTGGGATCTTTGGCTTGCCGGGGCTCCAGAAGAGAGGGAGAATGAGCTACTTCTGCTGTTCTGCCTGGTGCCCGGCCACCTCCAGGAGCTCTGGAAGCCCGTTCATGGGAGCTTCTGCAGGATTATTTTCCCCAACGGCGGACTCGCCTTGAGGCCCCCTCCTTCCTCCTCCCTCTTCAGAAATGGACATGGCACTTGCCTTGTCAATCGACACCACCAGCCTCAAGTGCAAATCAACTGTTCGACGAAAGTTACTCAAGAAGAAGCAAGTAGAGAAAGAAGGGGGATTGGAGATGATGGACACCGGGTCGGTTGCGACTCGGGTGTACCATACTGGATCAGGGAAAACCTGATCCGGTACGGATCACCGAGTCAGCAAACCTTGCCCCAAATACAGATGAATTCTCAAGAATGATCTTTCTTAGCTTTGATTATGAGACCTTGTGAGTCCATACATCCGAAAATATTTACATTATAGACTAAGCGGTTTGCCTCATTTAAAGATGGTTATGTTGATATCTGTCAACCAATTTATCATTTCTTAACAAGCTTCTGTATATTTCAGGGCCAACCTACTGAACAATTTAAAATTGTGATACCCAAGATTCCTGCATATTTCACGGTATGTACTTGCAGCCCAAATAGCATGTACTTCGCTACATCTCTAGATATTCTTTCTTCGATCAAGAATTGAAAATCTTGTTTCTTCATAGCTTGCAAGGATGCTATCTCTCAACCTGAAGTATACATTCTACAAAGTGGGATGTCTTTTCTAATCCTCCGAACATGAGCAAATGTTTGGGCAATCCTTTGCACAAGTAGCATACAACTTCCAATAGAATGTGATTTCAAAGCCATATATGTTATACCTACCGGAAAAAAAGCCATATATGTTCTAGGATTATGTTATGCCTTTGTTGAGATAAAGTGGGAAAGTAGGACCTACTCTTTCCCTTGCCCATGTGGCAACTCTCCACTCCATGTTAATTATTTTAATGTTTTTTGTTGGTATTATTGAAAAAACTAATTTGGCTCTCATCCATATACTTTGAAGTGCGTATGGAAAGATGACGCCTTTTTATGGTACATGGGCTAGATGCATTGTAGTGAAGCTATAAAAGTATATCCTAAACCTTCTTCAAAAAACAAAGCATTCTAAACATGTGTCATTCATAAGTTTTCTTTTTTACATTTTTATTAATTGGTCTTCAATTCAACATAGCAATTGTGGCAGTGTTTGTACATCATTAAAAAGAAGATACATATTACTATTTACTATTTTTTTTCTCATTTCATTTGAAAAGATAACAATGCCCTTGTGTGGTAAATTTCCTACTTTCACCCTAAGGAGGATAAGTTTTTATAATTGTATAATCTTGAATAAGTCTGTATATTTTATTAATTCATTTTAAGATATTATGTATGGTGGTGATACCTTGTAATATCATGTGAAGATATGTGATTTTTGTTAGTGATGTTCATAACAGTTTGTAAACAATCTATTAAATTAATTTACTGCATAGAGTTATTGTAAAAATAAACAATACTTCACGAGAAGAAAGAAGTGATATGTACCACTCTGTGAGAGTAAATTTATCTATCATGGCTATTACCTTCAATGAGAAATGACTTTGGCACATCTAACAAGTGAGGGAAAAAAGGTTAAAAGGGAAAGTAGGATGTTTATTTCTGACGTATCAATAAGCATGCAGCGGAACTTTGGTTATGTCCTACTAAGCCAACTCTAAAATACTAAGAATTTCCAAATTTAATTTCTTTCAAAATGATTAGAAAATCAAAAGATTCATTATTATGCTCTGGGTATCTGTTGACATAACATTTTCTTGAGGAACAAGTACTTCAAGGAGTTGATCTCTAGGGCTGCAAACAGTACCCAATAACCTGTTATTCAGACCCGTTTCCGATTTCTGAAATTGGATTCGGAAGCCCAAAATCATATTGATAGGTAGTCAAACTCCATATCGGAAATTCCGATAAGTTATTGGAATCGGAATTGGAACACACCAATTCTGTATCTGATTTCTGCTTAATGTGGCTATTTCTAGAACCTTGGATCAAGGCCAATCTGATGGCCACTCTTTCGCATATAAATGGGTTTAAAATTCTCTCATCTGCCCACAGCCCACCCATCGCAAGCAGCAGCAGCCACCCACCCCCATCAGACACCCCATCCACAAGTCAGCCGAGCTGCCGATCCTCACCACTGTTAGCCTCCAGTTGCCTGCTGCCACAGCCCCACCAGCACCAGGGCCACCACCGTCGGCATCACCCAGCCGGCAGCTACCTGTCACAACTTCACAAGAGGCAGCAGGCAGCAGCCCACTCAGATCTGCCATCCCTTCTGCTAGCTGCCGATCTCCACCACCATCGGCTGCTATGTACTGGCTACTGCAGCCACACCAGGGCCACCACCATTGGCGTCGTTCAGCCACCCCAAGCCAGATCTTGTGGATGACATCAGCCTGTCCACCCGATCTCCTGCACCCCATTGCCACTGGGACCAGATCTATAGAGGACGTCATTCTTGCCCTATCCCCCATCAGATAATGCCGCTGGGACACCTGCTGCCGTCACCTTGCCCCTCAATCGCCGCCACCCCATCGCACTTGCACCGCCCAGTTGCCCCGCCAACCTTTCACTGGGTGCGGCTGCAGAGGATGCCCTCACCCACTAGCTCACTGGCTGCAGAGGAGATTGGGCGATGCAGAAACTGGGCAACCCAATAGGCTTTGGATTCCGATTCTGATTTTGGTAGCTAATGGAAATTGGAACAAAATTGAAAATGCCACCTTCTGATCTTAACAGGATCGAAATCAGAAGTCTTTTAGGGTTACCGGAATCGGAAACTCATGGTTCCAGGTTCGATTCCAACCTGTTTGCAGCCCTATTGATCTTCCTTTGCTACTTGTGGTACTTGAGGGAAAGAAAATACACAAAACAACACAACGAACACATTGACGTCTAATTCTCTTGAAACACTTTTTTTTGGAAGGTGGTAAGAACCACATTACATTGAAGGTAAAAAAAAGGTTACATGTCCATAAGAAACCAAAAACAGAACACAGGTTCTACCAAGAGGGTAGAACAGTCCTCAAAATCCCATCCCACTAGAACCAGAATTACAAGGTATAATGTTCTCTTGAAACATATCCTTTTTTAATTGTATGGTATACTGTACGAAGCAGTGGCCTCTGCAATTCATCAGATTGACCAGCACTGGATCTTCTGTCAACAAGGGACTATCCATTTGTATCCCGCTGGCTTCTGTCCATACTGCATGCTGATTTGCATGAAATGAAAACTGGCTGTGGTACTGTTACATGTATAACTTTATCCTTTTGTTAATCTTCTTCACCAAAATATAACCACAATGCAACAGATGGTTATTAGTCGACTTGGTTGCTTGTGAAGCACCAGACTATGAGACCTCTGTGTTCTTAACATCCAACTAAGGCCTTACTGCAAAAAATGCGTCTAGTACATTGTTGCACCCTAAAACTTTTTTTTTAAGAAAAAAGGGAGAAACCCGGAGGGGGACCCCTCTCCGGGTATTCCCAAACCCGGAGAGACCCCCTCCAGGTTTCCTCCTATTTCCTCTATCTCTCTCAATCTTCAAACCAGGAGGGACCTAAATAGGCATTAATGCTTAGGCATTAAATGGCCAAAACCAGGAGGAACCAAGGGGGAAGGCGGCAGCCTGCTTCTCTTCCACTCCAATACCCGGAGGGACCTCTTCCTTCTTGCAAACCCAGAGGAATCTAAGAGGTTGGACTAATTAATGCTCCCAACCCGGAGGGTCTCCATCCGGGTGTCAAGCCTCAAAACTCCTATAAAAGGAGGAGGCGCCCATGGGACAGGAGAGGAACTTGGACCTTACAACCTCGCATCCCACGGAGAACTTGGAGCTTTGGAGAAACCCGCACAAGGGAGGCTGAAGATTGTTTTTTTTTTTTTTTTTTTTTTTTGAGGAGGGGGCAAGCACTTGGCATCCAACGGACCCTCAAGCATCCACGAAGGAGCAAGGGGAGGAAGGCACAGGGAGGCCTGTGCAGGGAGGTTCAAAGAGAGCCTGAAGATTCTTTTAGGAGGAAGCATCAACAAGGCATCAAGCAATAGAAGGAGTGGCCAAGGAGATCCAAGTGTGCAGAGCGCAAGGTGTTCTTGTGTATTCTTGTGCATTCTCCCTAGGAAGGCTGAAGAAAGTCTTGTGCATTATGTAATCAGAAAAAATCAAATATTCATGTCTATGAGCATTATGGAATTCTGAGAAAAAGAAAACTGTGCATTTGTTTTCAAGGAATCAGAAATCGGATATCAGCCCAAGTGTGATCAGCAAAAATCTGAGCAAAAATCAGAGACTTGTAGATATACCCCTGTCTGGGTATTATGTGGGCAAAATCTGAGAATTATAAACATGTTCCTGCCATGTGCAGCGTGTAATCAGAAAGATTAGAAACTTGGAATATGTTCCGTCCATGTGTAAGGTGTAAATTAGAAAATTTAGAAAGTGAGGGGGATGGCTTGTCTTCTTCTCGCCTCTCTCTTCTAAGCATCCCAGCCGGTGGAGTTTCTTGGGGAAAACCCAGCTGCTGCCACCTTGACCTGTTTTAAGAAGAGATTAAATGCTCTTAACCATGGAATTAAAAGAGAAGGAAATGAATGCTCAGAGGGATCTCTCTTCCCTTCTTTCTTTAAAAGGCTTAGCCGATGGGCATTTGGGAGGAGGCAATAAATGCTCTTAACCAATAGGTTTAAAGGGGAATCAATGCCCTGGCACCCTTGACTGATGGGGCTTGAAGAGAAAGATAGTAGATGCTACCTCATCCCTTGCTCGATGGGATTCTGGAAGGGAAAAACCCTGTGCACCTCACCTCCTTGGCCGACGGAATTGGAGGGGTAATTAAATGCTAACGTATGTAGGTTTAAAGAGGAGTAAATGCTCTTAAGTGATGGGGTTGTTTGGGGGGGGGGGATAAATCCCACTGCCACCTCACCTTAACTAATGAGATCAAAAGGAAAAAGAAAAAAACCTGTGCACCCTTCCTCTCGGGCTCACTCAATGGGTTTAAGAGGGTATGGCCTTCAAGGGCATTAAATGCTGACAAAAATACTCCTGCCCATGCGTAATTTTGTGAGACAAGGGAATATATGTGCTTCAAAGATATGTGTATGTGTTTCAGAAATATAAAGTCACGGGAGATCATTGTATGCTGCCATGTGAAATTACATGACAGCCCCGTCTGTGAAATTTGAAGATTGTAGATATGCCCTTGCCTTTGTGCAAAATATCTTTTGAAGTCAAGAAATTGCATAAAGCCCCCAATCTGTGTAGAAATTTCATAAAACCCTCAATCTGCCCGAAAAATTGCAGAAATACTCAGAAATGGTTAAAAGTTACAAATACCCTCAGTTGAGGAAAATTTACAGAAATATGCTTGATTGCATGAAAAGTACAAAGATAACCCCTGATGGTGGAAAATTTGAAGAAAAGCCTTAATGTTTAGGAAAATTGCAAATATACCCAAAAGGGCTTCACAATTGTAAATATATCCCAAAAGAGTTCCAAATTACAAATATAGCCAAAAAGGGTTCAAAATTGCAAATATACCCAAAAGGGGTTTGAAATTGCAAATATACTCAAAATGATTTAAAATTACTAAGATACCCCCACTTTGCGGAAATGTCCTTTATGGATTTCTGGTCAACTTAATGGTCCGATCACGATCGAAAGAGTGCTTGTGACCATGGGTCAATCCGATGGTCCGCTAATGGTCATATGGCGATCCAACGGTCTGATCATAACTGAATGTGGATCCGATGCTGGATTGAAGACGGAATGTAAATCAAATGACCCGATCATATAATCGGGGTTTCATATGTATAATTGATTTAAGGAATGAAGTATTCAATTCTCTCCTGCAAATGTGTATCTCTAATGGATGATCCCTTTAATCAAATCTATTAAATAAAACTCTCAATATCACGACGGATATTGTAGAGGTTAGGGGTATTTTTGACAGTCAATCAAAGGTGTTCGGACTTTACGCCGATGTAAACAAACACCGACCACGGTCAGTGGGGAAAAGTCTAGTACACGAATCCTAAATCGTCTGATAAATCAAACTCGCGGAATTAATAATATGGATGCTAATCAATTAGCCAAAATATATGCATATTTATCCAATAAATAGATATTAAATTTATTTTATGCGTGTGTAAACATACATGTAATGACATTATCCAGTGCAACACCCAAATTTCTAAAAGTTGGTAGAAGAGCCATCTGTTTACCTTCATGACTGTGACCTTCGGTATCGATGTAATGATAGCCCACTTGATCACCTCCTTGGACCGCATGCCTATGGTTCTACTGGATCATTGATGTCATACTCTTACATATTTGCATTGGCAGCGCATTAGACAAAGAAGCACCTTGGACTGCCATGATGACTATTATTTCAACACCACAACCACAATGACCACCATCTTCATCATGGACCACTTTGACCTTGCTCTAGTTCATGATCATACTCTTTCGGACAATTGAGTTTCCTGGCTGTGTAAATTATATCTGCCTCTTCACCAGTCAGCCAAATGGCTGCACAAAATCTTCATTCGTCTCTATGGAGAGAATCAGGTGTACCTCCTGTATGAGGAATGAAGAAGAGAAAGAATATAAGAACTAATTCTGATCCATGATATGTTAGTTAACAGTTCCGTTATGAATCTCAACTTGACAATATTGAAAACACTTGAAGGGATGGCCCATAATCACGCTAAGGTGGAGGGAGAAAATTACATCATGTCTGGCTGATGCTTGGAACATGCTGTAGGTTGTTTGGCTAATGAAACACATCATTTCCATTTTTTTCCTTTTTTAAGTCCAATATTGATATGGGATCGTTCTTTGCATTATTTTGTATTTCAGGCATGCCAATTAATATGAGTAGGTGTTTTCATCTTTTTATGACATCTGGGTTTTCAGTATCATTTTTGGTTAAATTTCTTCTGTTATCATTGTTTTTTTAATGTCTGTCCATTTCTTGTCTTTATATGACCTGTAGGGAACTGGGGACCTAATGACTTCACTTCTACTAGGATGGAGCAATGTGAGGCTTTCATATTGCTGATACAAACTAGACAGATGTTTCTATTCTATAGATTATAGGTGTATATATTAATTAAAAGTTTCTTTTTTATCTTCTAGAAATATCCAGATGATCTTGGCAGGGCGTCAGAGCTTGCGGTATCAAGTTTACAGGTAATTCATTTTTGGTTTCTGATACTACCACTAGTTATTATAAACGGTGTTCATTATTCATGATATTATTTTCAATGAGGTTGTAGGCACGGATATTTATAGTAGTACCAAACTTTCATGAATTTGACATTCATTGACTTAAATGCCAGCTAGATGTTTTGCATCTTGGTTTTAATGGAACTATCTTTATAATTTCTTGTCTAGTTTTGGATCATCTTCGTAACATCTGGATGTACATTGCATAAATTTAGGCGTCTTGTATTAAGACTGTGTGTTGGCTTTGCCCTTCTTTGCATGTAATATGCTATTCCAAATGCATTCCTCTCATCTGATGTGTTTGTTCAACCCTTCTCTAAAACACCAGAACATAAAAAATCAACAAAGGAGACTGCGGTCCTGAATTTTTCTACCTTGTACCACCCAAAAGAAACAAGGGGAAAAGAAAAGATTCCGAGTTTCCTGATAATACCTTTCTTTTCTTTATCCCACATTGTTTAGTTTATTATCATAAGGTAGCCTCTTAATACTATAAGTTCGGGATGGAACAAAGGAAGCCAAGTGTTTTTGGTGCTAGGCATCCCTCTCAGTTGCTGAAAACCATTGTTTTAAGTACCGCCCGGTATGTATCGTACCAGGCCGGTACGTACCGGTATCAGCCTTGGCCGGTATGGTTCAATTTCTTCATGTACCGGGTGGTACATGCCGGTACCGACCGGTATGTACCGGTACCGGGTTTGAAGACCTTGCTGAAAACTTCTTTTCCCAGTTGAAGCATCCTTCTACATTCTTGGTTTGAAACCAACATTGGGAAATTCAGATGCTTTAATTGCAAAGGGGGCACAGAGCCTTTCTGTGAATGTTGCTGGTTAGGCAGCATGGACTGCTTGGTGGTGGGCATCACTTTGACTGAAACAAGTAGGGGAGAGAATGGTGTGATTTCCCCTGCGTTGAAGATTCTAATGGTGGAGAATATCAAGAAAGAACAGTTCCATTGGATAAAGAACATAGCAAGCCAAATTTTGCAACCTGCTTAAATTATCACAGGCAGGCATTATGTCCAGGAAACTCAGACAGGGACTTGCTCCTTTCCATGGATCTCAAGGGGACTAGACCTTGTTTACACCAAGTGGTGCTTGGAGGTTCATGGGACAGACCATGGTCATTTGCCTCTTGATCAGAAGCTCATTTTGACCTGTGGCTCAAGAAGTGATAGATTCCACGTACATTTTGGGCACATATTGCTGTGGCAGCGCATTGAACCAGCTATCCAGTGCGCATTCTTCATCATCCTTGTGTACAGAAATCACCCTTCAATTACATGATGAAGAGTTGGTGGGGAATATGATGTTGATCAGAGAGTAATTTGTGCTGGGTTCCTCTGTGCCCACCATTGAAACCTTGGTGGTGGTTTGCTCGCTAGTGGAAGTATTGTAGATACCTGTGTTGGTGTCGTTTGTTTGATACATGGCCATCTAAATGTTTTAAGGAAGAGTTGATTGGCCACCAAATGGAACCTCTTGTATGTAAGCAACGGACGGGTGGAGTGATCAGAAAACACAGCGGAAATTTAAAAGTTTTAAACCACCCAGACATCGACAAGGCACCATTGCTCAGGTTGATGGATCATTTACGACGCACAAAGCTAAACTATTGTTTTCTGCGTTATACCTTTGGTGAGATTCGGATCTCACGACCAACTGAAAATGAGGATCGTCCATGGATCTGAGACGAGCATGTGCTCCCCCTTTGGACGTGTCCACATGAGCTCTTTGCGAACCGGATCTCTCCTTCACCATGAAGAATGCTTCTTCACGATCTTCGAGTCCTTCGCAAGAGAGAAAAAGGGAGAGAGAGATGCCAAGGCAGGGTGTGACCTCGAGATCCGTGCCCTAGAAGGGGACAGCCTGGAGAGAGAGAGAGGCGGCTAGGGAGAGGTTGTGACTGTTGAGAGTCCAATCTCTCAACCCACCCCCTATATTATAGTCATCTAACCTTTTTAGATAATTATGCAACTAATTAGATAATTATCTAATTTTTGTTTTGTTTGTGATGAGAGGTTGTGATTGAGCCAGTTCCTCTTGAGGGTCCAATCCACTTGTTGCTTCTGTGGAGTGGACGTCGAGATTCTGGATCACCTGTTTGTAAGTTGCACCTACTCACAAGGGGGTGTGGGGAGAGCTTGCTAGGAGGACTCAATACAAATTTGGTTGGCACACTCAAGTGCACCAATTGATGGAGTTTTGGGGCAGAAGTTGGGCACTAAGAGGCGACAAGACTAGGGAAGGCAGACGCGAGGATCGGGATCGGATCGGCCGGTCCTAAACCGAACCAGATCTGTGGGATCGGCCAATCCGGCCGATCCTAGATCGATCTCGGACCGATCCGGATCGAGTCTATTTTTTTACATATTTTAAGGTTAAGTTGTATGTATGCAAGGTTTCAGGGTTTATACAAATGTCCACCCTACTTTACTCTATCGTGTTGTCATCATTTCCCCCCTTCCTTTTCGTGTGCAGGTGGTGGCTCGACTGTGCAGTAAGAATAATGGACCGACGAAGGAAGAGATGGCGGGGAACGACGCTGGTGGCAGGTGGCAACAGCGACGAAGCCGGAGGCAGAAGGTGACGGTGACGATGCCTGTGGCAGGGGGCGACGGCACCAGCGCTAGCGACACCAACATGTTAAGTATCTGTTTCAGTCTTTTTTCATCTTCTTCCGTTCTTCTTCTTCTCGTTCTTCTTCTCATTTTTCTTTTTATTTTTTTTAGACATGGGTGGGGCTGGTTGAGACATGGCTCTGGATCGGCCGATCCCAGTGTGGGAATCGTCGATCCGGCCTGATCTGAGGCCGATCCATCGATCTGGCCAATCCTCAATAGGAATCGGGTTTGGAGGGCTCGAGATCAGATTGGTTTGGCCTAAAATTGATGCCCAAAACCGATCGGATCAGCTGATCCGATCTTATTCTGCCTTCCTTGAACAAGACTGTGTAGTGGCTCATTCTCCATGTCACCCTTTGGACATTATGGGGGGGACACAAAAGGGAATCAAGAGTTATCGAGTCGGTTGTCTCTTTTGTATGTGATAGAGTGAGGGATTGGGTTAAGCTCCTTTGTAATGTGAATTCCCTCGACTCCTGTCTTTTTGTTTTGTTGGGGGATTAGAGTGACCCACACTATCTTTTTTGGTATTTTGTCTAGGGATTTTTCGGGTATCTCCTGACTATACTTGTATATCCCTTTTTTATTTAATACAACAGTGATATCATCCACTTTAAAAAAAAAAAGATAATTATCTAATTATTTGGACAAATCCAACTCTTAAAAAATTGCGTGAAAGTCCAGTCCACTTGAAGCTATTTATGTGTGACCCTCTAGGTCCTATTATTGCACTGACAGTGAACAATTAAATTATTAAACTCATTTAACATTATTCATGTGAATAATTAAACTATTTAATTATTATTTTTTGATTAGATTCATCATCATATGATTAATTAATCCTGATCATTGATTATGGCTAACGCTCAGCAACGGGCCATGACCCCCAGACAATAAAGGAATTCCAAATCCACTTAGAACCCTTCTATCGTCAACTGTCGTGCAATTATAATCCTTCACTCACACAATGTCCCTAATCAGAAACGGAGCATAGTCAAACTGTCAATGCTTCATAATTATCTGATCCAATAGTTCATATCTTAAACGACCAAATCAAAACTCCTTTTCAATTTGCCGACGATCCCTGGCTAGGGATTTTTTCCCAAATATGATCTATAGGACATTCTCTCTTCAAAATATCGAAAGTTAGTGATCCCCTATTGATCACGCAATCGCCTTCATGTAAATCACACAACACCTAATTATCTAGTTGTACTGGCCCTCTAAAAGGATCCATAAGCTGGATATCAAAGTACAGTGCTCCTCACATAAGATGTCTTTTGTGTCTCAGATCTAAGGATCAATGGCACCGTTGTGACATTGAACCTCATGACTGACAATTAAATATTATTGGCCATTCAGAAGTTCAGAACGGATCAATTCAGTGAACTCATTTTCTAATGAGCACTTACGCACGCACATTAGTGCCTTCACACAAGTGATTGTGAGATCAACCACCCTTATCATATAAGTATGTGTTGTGCGTACTAGTCTATCCGGATAATTAATGTCCTATCTTAATTATCCTTTGACTAAGAAATTTTAGAACTGTTGTTAAAAGAAATATTATCTCACTATCATAATCTCATTATGGTTAACACTCCATGACAACCATTCAAGGACTTCATTAAGACTGGTATCATCACATGAAATAACACGCCATAATGAATAAATTGTCATTTCAATACATGAGAATTCAGATGCAAATAAGCCATAAATTGGCTTTTAGGGCATACAAATATCTGCCATTGTAGGCCCTAAGCTGATTGACAAGTCCGGCAGTGATCAAATGCATGTCATGTTTGTGGGTTAGAAGGCTACTCACTAGAGGAGAGGATGGAAGACCTCCTTTGTGATACATTGGGTGACGAACAAGTGCTTTCATCAATTGCATGACACCCCAGTTTGCTCTTGGAAAAATGGACTCTGATGCCGCCTCTAATTTTCATCCTACTGATAAAGTGGGGAGGAAAGTAGGGCCTCTTCTCACAATGAGATGCATCAACATGTGTGCGCATTGAGAGTACGATGCAGAAACTTCTCAATTTTGGAATGTTCAAATCACCATTTGGTTTGGAATAGGGTGTTGGAGAGGGGGGAAATCACAGTCCACTAATTCTTCTATCCAAAGGCCCACGAGACACGTTCGGCCTAGTAGGTGACAGCCCACTAAAGCACCCGGGGTCCATCTACTGAAAGCCCAAATAATAGGGCCCAGGAAGCGCCACCTAGCCCTGGAACGGATGTCCACGCGGAGGACTCCCTAAGCTTGAAAAAAGCTCCATCACGCGGTAGTTCCAAGCGACCGGAAAGCTACCGAACGAATCCCCTCGGAAGAACGCTAGGATAGGAGCAACGCTCGACAATTTTGGCTCTCTAAAAGGGTTGATCCTTATCCAGAGGCGGATAACCCCACGCCTAGGATTCCCTCTTGGCCTCAAGGGAGACCTATCCAGACTGGGCTCCTATCCGATATAATCGCTGGCGAACTCTCTGGGAACGGATTAGACCGAAGAACGCAGAGGGATTAAGATAAGGGTAAGAGTCTCACACCGGTAAGAGTCCTTACCTGAAGAATTTGACTCCTAGTCTACCTCTTCTCTCACTAACCTCTGCGGAACCAAAAAGGGGAGTTCGTGGCTATTTAATCCCAGGGATCTCCCTCCAAGGGGGAGCAAGGTATTACCTCATCCTAGACCCTCAATTGGTGAAGAGCGATCCCGTATCCCCAAACCCTTTGTTTCCTCTTGTTAGCCTTGGCGTGATCACATCGTCAGCTTTCTCCCCAGCATCCGACGGTCTGCGACGGGGTACGAGATCGAGCCTCTTCAGGTGTTAATGCCCCTTGGTTTCTTGGACCTCATGGTTTCCAAGAATTAAGTGCAACGTAGGCATGCTTTGGACTGGTATCAAGTACCTAATTTATTGTTTCAAATGCCTGACCTGGCAGCTACATTTTAAATATTCTATCCTGTCTGCCTTTAAAGTAGGTGAATGGCATCATATCAAAAAGGTGAATGGTGGAATTCATTTCTGGTGGCTTCTTTTTCATTGTAGAGAAGAATTCGCCACTAAGTTTATTAAATTATCACTAGGGGATATCTAGAGGCAAGTTATCTGAAGGCCAGGTGCTACATAATGAATGTCCTTAGAAGAGAACACATCTTTTGGCTACTGATCATCATTATCATCATCATCATCTGTTCTTCTTGCTTATAGTTTGGCTTTTGCTGTTTTTTTCCAGGACGAATATTTGTTTCTAAGAGCCCCCGAGTCTTTTACTGTTTGAAAAATGTTTGACACTGATTTTTATGCAGGCCCTGCTGCAAAGAACTGTGGCTGACTATGAAAAAGTTGGTTTTGATCTGAAGTCCAGCAGTTTAGAAATTCGGCTAATTCAGAGTCAGGATGACATCCGCAACCCACAGGTCAAGTATAAGGTGGAAAAGTATGGTAGCAGATCCAATTTTCATTTCTGAAGGATGCCTTCTCCCGCCTTCATAACCTAAGCCACTGCATCTAGATTACCATTCCCCAATTATTTCCTTGCACCTTTATTTAGTAATCTGTATATTTCCAAAGACATTTTTTGGGTGCAATTTGCTCTTTCAGATGTGCAAGGCATTAAAGAACGGTCGTGAAAATCAATAATTTGTAGCCTACAAATATGAACCTCCCGTGTCATTGTAACCAAATGACTTTTCACCAGGACATTGCAAAGCTTTAGGGTTTTAAATAGGGCATTTTGTGGGTAACCAGATTTATGCTAAATGATGAAAGCCATATCTTTCCAAAGGTTTTGGTGATTAAATTCACAATGGAAGCACTTTGACAACTTGTTATGAATGTGAAATTGGAGGCGTAAGTTAATTTGTCTGGAAATGCATTGAGAATGATTGGTGTTTATGAAGTGTCTTTATTATATACTAGTTTTTGCTTTGATTTGTTTTCTGAAGCTTCCCTTTTCTGCTCGGCAGCACTTTTGCTTTTATATAAGCAGCAATTTGTAGAAGTGGATGTTGCAGTGTATGTTAAAAGGTCTTACGTGTAAATGCTTCTGATTCCCATATTTCTGCGAAAATTTTGTCGACCAATTTTGGAGCACAGATCTTGAAGGCCAGAAATCTGTATGAGAATCTGCCTTTGTTGGTTTAAAAAGATGTTACACTTTTCTGTTTAGTTTACATTTTTTTGTCGAAATTTGAGAACTTATGGTTCTTTGCCCATTGAGAACTGTCATTTTGTTAATTGATTCGAATCCAAGTGCCTTTCGAAAATTACTTTACCCAACTTATGGGAGGAAAGCACCCCCCCCCCCTTTTTTTCCTGGTCATGTTTGTCTCCTTAAAACCACCTGGAACAGTTTTTGAGTGTTAAAGAGAGGGTATTTCGTTTGCTGAAGAGGATTTATTAGAGATATTAGTCATTCCATTTCATTTAAAACGTATTTCCAGATGTTGCCCTAGCATAAGCGTTGCCGCTCTGCACATTGCTGTGTGATGTGGGGGGGGGGGGGTATACCTGACTCTAAAAGTGTCGTATTCAAATGGGCTTTTAGTTGAAAACTTGTAAGTTCAGTATTGTTGGACCGGACGTGTCAGAAACATCCCGGTCCGGGGCAATATTAACAGAATAATGCTTGCTGCACAAGTCAGGGATGTAGGATAGGCCAGTTGTCTTGCACCACGTGCTTCCATTGGTGTAAGGGGGATCGATGAGATGGGGTGCACAAGTTGCACTCATGGTAACATGTCCCATGTGAACCATGGTACGGCATGACCCATTCCCCCTCTACTGCTCTACCATTTGATCCATTTGAAGTTTGATGGTATTGAGCTAAAGTTTCGATTTCTGAATGGCATGTCAGCATTCCTCAACAATATACAATTTTTCCGATTAGATTCCACGTACGTCCAAAAATTGCGAATTCATGATTGTAGATCTCAGTTTTTGTTAAATTATATTTTCAACGAGGGTTATTGCTTACAATCTCATGGAAAAATGGAGAATGGTACCACCTTATCTCATGCAGATCGCGGAAACTCTAAAGTTGGAGCATTTTTAGACACTGCTGTTGGAATCGAACTGATAAATGAACGAAAAAGGTTTATTGTACATCTTTGTGTGTAAGAAAGAGAGCAGCATTTGAGGACGTCTTTTAGCCGGCATGCACCTGACTCTAATTGTTCCACACGCAATAAGGCCATGCGATAGAAGTGCAATCATGTGAGCCAACAGTCTGTGATTTTCCATCTCACCATAGTAAGCAACAAATATTACTTCAATATTTACACAGGAACGAAGTCTCAACAAGTCCACTTGTCGTCTGGGAACTTATAAGCATGGTCATCATGGGCGCGTCCGAGGGTGGAACATCCATCATAAAAAATGGAAATCTGTCGGTCACCCACCCATCTGGATATACGTTTTCCCCTTGGTAACATGAAAGAACTATAGACGCCCGTCATGCTCACATTTTTTTTTTTGGTCATATGCACACTTCGCACGGTGATCGCATGCATGCGTGTGCTGATGTTGCGGAGATAAGACTGGGTTACCTGGCGTAGGACTCCAGGTATGACCCGGTCTCCCATTCGTCTATGTGCAATGCCCATCCCCCCTCACTTATCCCTGTTGGCACGGGCGCCACTTCTCTATTTTCACCCCCACCCCCTCCACAAGCCCACGTACTGGCCGGAAGGAACAGGGTTTGGAAGCTCGGGACGAAGGTGATGAGAGAGAGGGGGGCCATACGTCGACAGGAGGTCATCAGAGAGGAGGAGGATTGAGGGATCGAGGAGGTGAGGAGCAGGGGGTGGGAATATATGGCCTGTTATGCTCGGCCAGATGGATGGAGCGCGAGGCACTGGTTCATATCCAATCTCTTGGTTCAAGACATCGGATGATTTAGTTCTGATAAATACCATATAATTTATCACCTTTTTTTCTTAATTTTAAAAATATTTTTATTACAAATTAGCTCTAACAATCCCTAAAATAAGGTCGGATGTCTTCTTCCAACGCATTTAAATGAACAAAAGTCTTACTCGGGGATTAATTAGGGTCTACCTATCAATGCAGTTCCCTATACCACCCTCGGAAAGTCTTAGAAAAAATTATCTCTATATCTTTTAATTTTTTAATATTATCCCTATATCTTTATCTTGGTCGTGTTTGCCGTTATAATTTTAAAATTCTTAAAAATAGTCATTACGTCTTTCAGTAAGATTATACAGGTAATTTTTTATTTTATAGAATTTTAAGAATAAGGGCACAATGACTCTTTTTTAAGGATTGTAAGGGTAACATGTACAATAAAAGTAGAGGTACAGAAATAATTTCATTTTTTTTTAAAAGTATAGAGATATTTTTTACATTTTTTTTTACAAGTGTACCACTCGTTTATCATATCATCACCATTTGATAGGAACAAAAAAAAAAAACCTTCGAACTGATTTCTCACATTTGACAGGATGTGATTAGCTCACATCGGCTCGCCCAACAGCGTATAATAGCTATAATAATTTCTAGTTCTAATACTAACAAAACAAAAAGTTTATATATAATTGTTTCATAAGATAGAAGGTCGTCATCTGAAAAATATCAAATCCGATGACATGACATGATGACCAACAACCCAGTGTACTATTTCTAGGTTTCTCCATTAATTGCCGAATAACGTATAACGAAGCCAATCCCCTCCGGCATTGGAGACGATTTATAATTCCACCGTCTTCTTTGGGACCACTAATTAATAATGCAGACTGCAGTTGTTTAATTAGTATGCGCGTGATGCAATGGCGCCCTCCTCATGGAGTGGTTACACTCTGAAGAACGATAATCTCACACCAAAATTATTATTATTAATTTTTTACACAACGGGAATCACACATGTATCTGGGTACACAACTTGTACCCTAGGTACACAATAAATACATAATAACTAAAAAAAGTACAAAGATACAAATATTCTAACACTCCACGTCTAGCTGGAACATATGTCACACGTGCCCAGCTTGCTACATAAAACACCAAAGTGACTAGTTCCAAGTGATTTTGTAAAGAGATGCAATTTGATCCTCGATAGGAGTGAACGGGATACTAATCATCAGGACGTAATTTCATCTTGAACAAAATGACAATCAACCTGTATATGTTTCGCGCGCTCATGAAATATAGAGTTATCGGCGATATAAATAGTAGCCTTATTATCACATCTCATTATCATAGGACCACAATGAGATACTCCAAAGTCTTCTGTCAAAGATTTCAGCCACATTAGTTCATAAGCTGTCCGAGCCACTGTCTTATATTCAACTTCAACACTAGACCTAGCAACAATACTCTGTTTCTTACTTCTCCAAGTGACAAGATTACCACCAACATAAGTACAAATATCTGAGATAGATCGTCTGACGATCTGAGGATCTTACATAATCAGCATCATAAAAAGCTTCCATAAATAAATGACCCCGTTTCTTATACAGGAGGCTCGCAGGATCTTTAATGTTGCTTCTCAGTGACACAACCTTGGCTTCTGCATAAACTGGCTGACCACAGACACAACAAATGTAATATCAGGACGAGTCACTTTTAGATATATTAGTTTACCACAAATCCTCCTATATTGAGTAACATCAACAAATTGTGGGCTCGTCAAGGTCATACCTCGAAATAGATGGAGTATCTATAGGCTTACACCCAAGTAATCCTATCTCCTATAACATGTCCAAAGCATATTTTCTTTGTGACAAAGAAACACCATCATGACTATATGCAACTTCAATTCCAAGAAAGTAGTGAGGTCTACCAAGATTTTTAGTAACAAAGTGACTTTCAAGACATTTGTGAATTTCCTGAATGCCATCCACATCACTCCCAGTAAGAAGCATGTCATCAACATAAACCACTAAGATCACCATGCCAGATGTTGTATGTCAAACAAATATCGAATGATCAAATGGACTCCTTTTTAATCCAACTCCAGATGCAACTTGACTGAATTAATCAAACCACGCTCGTGGACTCTGTTTTAGACCATATTACTTTCTACAACTTGCACACCATCTCTCCCTGAGCAACATATCCAAGAGGTTGCTCCATATACACATCTTCTTTAAAATCTCCATATAAAAAGATATTCTTGACATCCATCTGAAGCATGGTCCAACCCTAATTGATGGTAAGAGAGAACAAGACCCAAACAGAGTTAAGTCGGGCAACAGGAGAAAAAGTCTCAAAATAATCAATCCCATAAGTCTGAGTGAATCATTTGGCTACAAGTTTAGCTTTATATTTGTCAATAGAACCATTCGGAATGTACTTCACAATGAACACCCACTGACAAGAAACATGAGTAACATTAGCTGGCCGAGATACAAGGGTCCAGGTACCACGAGATAGTAAGACAGACATTTCCTCATCCATAGCAGCTTTCCACTCAGGTTTGGACAGTGTTTCAAAAACAAACCTGGGAATAGGAATTGCAGAAATAGACAAAACAAATTGATGGAAAGATGGAGGCAGAGCATTATAAGAAATGAAGTCTAAAAGAGGATGCTTTGTACTAGATCATTTGCCTTATTACGAAGAGTAATAAGAAGATCTAGATCAGAAGAGGGAAGAGAAGACTCACCCGTGGGTGGAGAAGCCTCCACAGATGGCAGTGTAGTAGGCGATGTACTAGGAGACCACCGTTGATAAATTTGTCCAAATCTATTATCCTCATCAAGAGATTGAACACAACTGTCAGGGTCATTGGCAGGCACATCCATAGAAATAAGATAAGGAAGAACATGTGAAGAAGAGATCTGTGCAGGGGAGGTTTGTGGAGGAGGAGAAAAATCATAAAAGGGCACAAATTCAAAAAATGTCACATCAACAACAACAAATGACCTCTTGGACTGAGAGTCAAAGCAGCGATACCCTCTTTGGGTACGAGAGTATCCCAGAAAAATGTAAGGAGTAGATCTGGGAGACAATTTATCATGTCTCGGTCCAAGAGCATGAACAAAACACTTACATCCAAAGACACGCAGAATAAGAAGAAAAGGATTGTCATTTGGATATAAACACGAAAAAGGACTCTTTCCATCAAGCACCTTGCTCGATACACGATTAATAAGATAACATAAGGTAAGAACGGCATCCCCCCAGTAGTATTTGGGAGCATTCATTTGAAATATGAGGGTACGAGCAACATCAAGTAACTGTCGGTTCTTTCTTTCAGCAACACCATTTTATTGAGATGTATACGAGCAAAATGTTTGATGAATGATTCCATTCATGGAACAAAAAACATCAAATGATGACTAAACAAACTCCTTGGCATTGTCTATGTGAAGAATTTTAATGGAGTAGAAAATTGAGTTTTTATTTCTGAATGAAAGGATTTGAATACATCAAACACATCTGACCTAGATTTTAAAAAGAATAGCCATGTCATTCGAGAAAAATCATCAACAAAAGTGACAAAGTAATGAAAACCTAATCTGGAGGTAATTGGAGATGGTCCCCAGATGTCAGAGTGAACAAGATGGAATGGAGCAGTACTATTTTTTTTTTGATAACGGGGAATCTAGCAGAGTGGTACGGAGAGCTAAGCGATTTGTTCGGTGGGAAAGGTCCTCCTTTTCATAGGAGGGACTTGAGATCGAACCCCCTGGGGGGGGGCTTACCCGACTCACATTTAATCCTTGAGGGATGTGAGCCCGTGGTTTTATGGCGATGGTACAAAAAAAGGGGTGGCAAGATGCGTAGGGTAAGACTCGGAACAATACTCCTTTTATTGTCACTAAGAGGAAAAGAAACCCTATGGTGTTTCCTAAGCTCACCGGCATCACACCAAAGATTATTCACTGAAGAAGGAATAAAAACAACATCACAAAGCCTTGAGAGAGATGGATGCCCTAGTCGACAATACCACTAAAAGGAAGTGTCAAATGCAGAGGACGCCTGATGTTCATAGAGAGGCCCATCAATGAGGTAGTACAACCCGCCTGACACACGACCACCACTAATCAACTTCTTCGTCTGGAGGTCCTGGAAAACGCAAGAAGGATAGAACGTCACTGAGCAGTGTAAGGAGTGGGTAAAGGAACTAATGGATAACAAACCAATAGGAAATTTTGGAACATAAAGAACATCCTACAGGGTTAGAGACTGAGTGTGAATAGTCCCTTGTCCTGCAACAGAGGTATGAGAGCCATCTGCTACTACAACTGGAGAATGTGTATTAGACAAATAGAGAGAAGAGAAAATAGAATGACTACCTGTCATATGACAAGAAGCACCGGAGTTCACAATCCAAGAGGAATTGTGGTGAACTGCAGAAGCACTATCAGATGTGGTGGCATGAAAAGATGAAGTAAGCGTAGAAGTGCCTTTTAATAGTCGCTGGAAGGCCTCGTACTCCTCGATAGACAATGTAACTCCTCTTTCAGACAATGGTCCATAGATTGCAGTTGCACACACTGTTGAGTGGACTTGGTATTAGGTGGTTGAGAATCACTAGAGGCTCCAAGATTACCAACTAGATGTAGGCGCGAGCTGCCTTTACCATACTTCTTCCAACAAAAGTCTGACTAATGTCCGCTCTTGTTACAATGAGCACACAATGAACCACGGCCTTGGACACGCCCATGACCACGACCTCCAACTGCAAGAGCAAAAGTACTACCAGACTCTCCTATCTCACTAGATGTAGCCCCATTCAGGTTCAATTTAATATTTGCTCGAATGACACAGGAGTAAACACTAGCCAGACTAGGAACCTGAGTGTCTGCAAGTAAATTATCTCTAACATGTTAGAGACTGTCATCCATTCTAGATAAAAATTTAGCAACAATAAACCCTTCCTTTTGCTTCTCCAACTGGGCGACATCAACAATCACAGGTTGGTACATCTTCAATTCACTCCATAGACCCTGAACTTCAGCAAAATATTGAGAAATGGGTCTTCCTTCTTGTTTGCGACTAAACAATCTTGAATAAATGTTATAAATATGAGATATATTGTGCTCTGCAGAATATATTTTCTTGAGAGTGTCCCACATCTCTTTAGCAGTTTTCAAAAAAACAACATTATTAAAAATACTCTGTTCATAGTTGTTTATTCAAAATTGAAATCACCATTCCATCATCAATTTCCCGAACTTCATATGCCTTCTTGTCCTCCTTATGTAATGCCCTGGATCCTTGGTAGGTCTTGCTGGATCTTCATTGGATCTTTTGGATTTGTTTCAGTGAGTTTCGATTCGCTTTGGTGGCTTCCGAGTTGAGTTTTATGATCTGTGCGGGTTTTTCTCTTGTACTAGTTACGAAACCCTACGGTGAGTTTGCTTGTCAGTTCCTCGACTCGTGGATGCTGCAGCGACAATGTACTCCCCGAGCCGGTCGTTTTGACTATTTTTACGTATTTTTCTGAATTAATGCATTTTCGGCGCATTTTACAGATTTTCAGAAATTAGGAAAATTCCTAATGTCCTTTTCATTTACCCCCTCCCCTTCTCTCTCTCCTCACTCTCGCGCTCTCTCCCTTTCTCTTTCCCGTTCTCTCTCGTTCTCCCACCATCTCGCCTTCGGCTGCAGACGGAGGGGTCCGTTGGTGAGGTGGCGACGTCGGGGAGCTGCTGAGGCGCGTGACGGAGCGAGGATCGGGATGGTTTTAGCGCGATCCCGAACGGTGGATTCAAAATCGGTGCTTGAGCTCGCGGTGTGATTTTCGGCGCGGTTTAGTCCCTTCGGGTCACGGTTTCTTCGGTGGAGGTAGGGTGATGGTTCCTCACTTCCTCCTGCTCATTTTCCCTACCATTGCACTTCGTTTGACGCGGAAACGGCCGAGTTTGGGCTTGTTTAGCCTAAACCGTGATTTTCGAGTTTTGTAGGGTTCGCCAGAAAACGGCAACCATTTGCGGTGTAGTTAGTGTGGATTTGACCGCTGGGATGTCTGGATCCCATCCATGCTAGTTTCGTGTTGATCAGTGGTCATTCGAGGCCGGTAGGAGTCCGGGAACCTCGTTGACTCGTTTGGGGTCGATTTGTTAAAATCACCCCGATCTAGCGTTTTAACGCGTGCATGTGGGCTTTTTAGCCTCCTAGAGTGGTTTTTCATCATCGAGGGTTGTTTCCCCTGCGCTTCGGCTTGAATGGGGCGTAGTACGGACCGATTTGGCCATTCCTCTATTTTCCCGCCGTGACTGGTGTGGCGGTCGTTCCAGGGACCGTCACAGTCCCTGACGGCCCCACGATAGACCGTCACAGCGCCTGGGCGATTTTAGTTCTTCGGGGGTTTGGGAGTGTGACGGCCCAGGGGTGGCGCGTCACAGCTCCCTGACGCGTCCGGTGAGATGCGTTACGCTTATCTTGTCGTTTAGCGTTTTGGGTTGAGGCGGTTCCTCTAACGCGCCTGCCCCTGTGCGTCAAAATCGTGTAACGCGCCTGGTGTAGGCCGTTACGTTCTGTTTGACTTTGGGTTTGACCGTTAAGTCGGTTTGTGTAACGGTGGTGTCCCCGTGCGTCACAGCATTGTAACGCGCCTGCCCCAGGCCGTTACGTGCTGTTTTGGCTGAGTGTGGGTGGCTGTGTCGTTGGCTCTAACGGCCACGCCCCCATGTGTTAGGTGTCTGTAACGCATCAGTGATGGACCGTTACGTGCCTGTCGGCCAGTGTTTTCTTGACTTGAGCCTGTTGGCCCTGACGCGCCTGCCCTGGTGCGTTAGGCTGTGTAACGCGCCTGGCGTCGTGCGTTACGTGGTTCGAGTTGTTGTTTTAGCTTGAGGTCTGTTGGCACTGACGACCCGGGTCGGGCACGTCAGAGCGGTGTAACGCGCCTGGTGTAGGCCGTTACATGCCTTGTGCGTTTTAGATGTTGGTTAGGGCGGTGTGTGTGACGGCTCCCCTGTGACCGTCACGTGTTTGTGACACGTCTGCGTTAGACCGTCACGGTTGGAGTGTAACGGCCTAAGCTAGACCGCCACGTTTGTGTAACGGTCTAGGGGTGGTGCGTTACAGTCCTTCTGCTCCGATTTCCATCGTTTCGATTTCGGCTTGTCTTGGCTTGACCTTGTAGCCTACCAGCTTTCCCGTGGATATCTCCTGACATCCTATGAGGGTTAAGACTACGTTGTAAGGTAGCCAGGAGTCTTCTGCTTGAGGTAGGATTCGATATCCTACTTTTGTGTGCCTTGTTGGGTTCCGGTCAACCTGGGGTGACCCAGTGGTTAACAGGTGACCTTGTGTGGGTGTCTTGGCGGTTCTGCCCAGTTCGAGACACTAGTTCTGGATGCCTCGGGGTATTATTTTACCTCGATTTACGTGTTCAGGCGTGTCTTAGGGTCTTCGGTGTTCCCTCAGGTCTTCGTGAGTCATTTTCTGCGGAGCGTTGTTTCCTCTGGCTTAGGATTAGACCGATTGGCGGCTTGTTCTACTGTCTGTGACGATCTTACCTTTAAGTCGTTCAACTCAGGATCGTTACATAGTAGGTCTAGTTGCCTGGTCCTGAGTCTGTTGGCAGTGGTTGTACTGCCAGTGGTGCTTTGTAGTACGTGTGACAGGGCTTCCGTAAACTATCTGTACTTTAGCACTTGTGTTTTGGAGTCTGTGTCTTGTGAGCCTCCACTGGTCGTAGCCCTGAGGCCTTGAGTTGCCGACCCACCTTAGGAGGGTGGAGGGGTTTTCCCAGTTTCACGGTTTGTAAGCTAGTTCCGTGGGCCCCGCCTAACCGTAGCGTCCTACGGGGGGAATACTAGCTAGAGGCCTGGCTTAGGTAGGAGTCAGTGTGTGCACACGTGGTCAGAGGCCGAGGACACGCGTCGACGGGCGTGACCCTGACTAGTCACTCGCAGTTGTGGTTCTACGGTCCTTGTGTCCGTAGGTGCCGTTCTTCCTGGGGACTTCGTTGTTCCTTGGATTCCGTTCTTGTGTGTCTAGTCTCCACCGTGCTCCATACGGTCGGGTGGACGAGACACTTGTGGCGCAGAGTAAGACGTCAGTGGACGCATCTGGCTGTTCTTCTAGTGGGAGGGTATTCCTATCACTTGACTGGCGACTCTCGCGTTTCTTGAAGTTGGTATTCTCCTTTCCGCGTTGGCTAATCTTGGCCTTGTCCAAGATTCGTTTCCCTGGCTGTGTCTATTGTTCTTGGCTGTGTCCAAGATGGGCCCGGGGTTGCGTGCACGATGTTCCGGTCGTGTAGGCTGTTGCGTCTGTTTTGGGTTGTTCTGGCAGGTCTTCGTCTTAGACCTGGTGCTGTGTCGGCAGATCGGTAACTTATGACTTTGTTAGATCAGAGTCGCCCTTCTGTCGCTGCTTGGAGTAGTTTGAGGTGCCGAGGTTAGTTCGGCCGCCGCTTGTCTGGCGCGGGTTCTTCCCCTTTCTTACTTGTTCCCTACTCCTACTCCCCGTCTGTTCTCTACGGCTTCTAGAGTAGCTTTACAGCTTTGTAGTGTAGTTTTCCTACTTTGCTACACCTGATGTTCTTCCTGTTATTTTGTTGTTCCGTGTTACTGCGTGTTTTTCAGTGGGGATCCGCGTGACCCCTACTGAGCCAGTGACACGAGACTCACCCCTACTTTTCAGGTGGGGTGACGTCGTTCGTTCTGCTTCCGCGTGGTTCCTGGTGCGCGTGCTCGTAGCGTGCTGTTGTGGCCAGCTGGTACCTGCGTCGATTTTCCCCCGACTTCTCGGTACGTCTTTCCTTTCTGTCGACTGTACTGTGCTAGACTTGCTGTCTTTAGCTTGGACTTGACTCTGGTGATATATAATTGTTAAATTGAAACTGTTAATTAAAAAGTAATTTTATTTCTACTACTTTAGCAACTCGATCTAATGAAATTTAATTGCTTCTGTTATATCTCTGTGGATTCAATGTACTCTACACATGCCTTTTTCCCTTCGGAACTTTCCCGCTCGTGGGAGGCCTCGCGGGTTCCAAGTGGTATCACGTGTATTCGGTAGTCCTACCGGGTATACCGGGTATCCGGAATCCGGGTCGCTACAGAATGGTATCAGAGCAGTGTTCTGAGATGTTCGGAGTTCTTTTCCGAGTTATCAGAGCATTGTTGTGTGAAGTACATGGGAATCCGAGATATACAGTTTCCAGAGTCGTGAAAGTCCATTACAGTCTTCAGCTGGCTTTGGTGTTGCGATGGTTTATCGCATTGTTTCCTTCGTGTGTTGTCTCGTGCGTGCCGTCTTGGCACTGTACGAGATGGTCCTGCTCTCGTCAGGATGCGATGAGGTGTTTCCTTTTCGTCGTTGTGTTTGTTTTGATCATGTTGTACTTGGCAGTGTTCGCCGGAAGGCTTGAGTCTGCAGTACGTTGTTCGTGGTTTTCTCCGTGTGTAGTTCAGGTTGCTGTTGACCTTTAGCCTTGGTCTGATGACCGTACACGTTCTCACGTTGTCTTGGTCGTCCCGACTTGAGTCTGTTCAGCTCCTGATGTGTTTCGCTTTTGTTGAAGTGCTCGTTTAGATTCCGTGTTTGAGAAGTTGCTCAGGCAAGCTAGGATTTTCCCTTCCTGGTGAGCTTTTGTAGTTGTGCTTCTTGCTTCTCGTCCCTTCTGGTGGAATCTTTTCGAGATTCGCCTTGGAATTGATGTCTTAGTGATGCCTTTATCCTGTGTCTGCTTAAGTGTGGACAGCTTTATTTTGAGCCCGATCTGCTCTTTGTCTTACGGTTGCTTGGCTTTGGACTCCATCGTGGTGTTAAGAGCTGTTGTGTACCGTGTTTGTCGTTCTGTGTCCAGCGGCCGATCTGTTGTGAAGGCTCATTTATTATTTTCAGGACGTGAAGGTGAGCTAAGATTAACGCTTTTCCTTGTGCTTTGTGCTGAAGCTGGTACTCTTTTCCTGTTGCACTTGGGCTCCTTGTGATCGGTTGCTCGCTGGATCGGTACTCGTGGCGTGTTAATTGCGATCTTCGTTGATTGCGAAGGCATCTGGTGTGTGCTGAGATGCGACTACCGAGGTTGTTCTGATGCCTGTGTGCGTCGTTGAGAGTGCAGCTGAAGCGTGTGGGTTGGTTACCCACTGGTCGAGAGGTTTGTTCTTTCTCGATGTGACTTCATCTTGGCTTCTTATGCCTTGATGTTGTCTGTTGTCGTGTTGTTACTGACGATTGTTGGGTGTCGGCATCGACATTTGTGAGTGTTGGGGAATTTGTCGGCATTCTTGCTGATTGAGTACCCTCTGCTTTGCATTTTCTTCTCTTGGGTGTTGTGCTCTCGAGGCGTGTTTGTAGTCCTTGAGTAGCGTTCCCCGAAGTTGTTGTTGTTTTGACGCTATTTATCTATGATTTTGTGTCTCTGTCTTGGACCAGGTCTTGTCGGTTAGCCTTGCTGTACTCTTTTTCCTAGAGTTAACTTGCGACTCGATCAGATGTAATACCTGAGTGAGGACTGACTAGATTCTGTTCGTGGTCCAGCTGTGGTGTTGTCATTGGTGTCCTGTGTGCCAGGTGTTCCCCGTTGCCGTTGGCATTGGAGCCGATGATGTGGTCGAGCGGTCAGCTGAGAGGACTGTGTCTCCTTGTGTAAGCTGCTGCTTGCCGTGCTATCGTTGTGTTTTTATGTATTGGTTGTTTGTTGTTGTGGCAGTCGTGTCTCTTTCCCCTGTGAGACGTAAGCGACGTTGCCTTGTTTCGGAGGTGTTGGACTTGTGTTCACTTGGGTGTCGTGCTCGATCCAGAGCGTGTGCCAGTGATTATGGTCTGACGGTGTTCCTCTGAGTTGTGTTTTTCGAGATTTGTGTTGTATCGGTGTCTGTGCTGTTGGGTTGTTCTTCCCTGCTTCTCCTTTGCTAGTCCTTAAATTTCGAGGATGAAATTTCTTAAAGGAGGGGAGGATGTAATGCCCTGGATCCTTGGTAGGTCTTACTGGATCTTCATTGGATATTTTAGATTTGTTTCGGTGAGTTTCGGTTCGCTTTGGTGGCTTCCGAGTTGAGTTTTACGATCCGTGCGGGTTTTTCACTCGTACTAGTTATAGAACCCTACGGTGAGTTTGCTTGTCAGTTCGTCGACTCGTGGATGCTGCAGCGATGATGTACTCTCCGAGCCGGTCATTTCGGCTATTTTTTAGTATTTTTCTGAATTAGTGCATTTTCGGTGCATTTTACGGATTTTCAAAAATTAGAAAAATTCCTAATTTCCTTTTCATTTACCCCCTCCCCTTCTCTCTCTCCTCACTCTCGCGCTCTCTCCCTTTCTCTTCCCCGTTCTCCCACCTTCTCGCCTCCGGCTGCAGACGGAGGGGTCCGTTGGTGAGGTGGCGACGTCGGGGAGCTGCTGAGGCGCGTGACGGAGCGAGGATCGAGATAGTTTTGGCGCGATCCCGAACGGTGGATTCAAAGCCGGTGCTTGAGCTCGCGACGTGGTTTTCGGCGCGATTTAGTCCCTTCGGGGCACTATTTCTTCAGTGGAGGTAGGGTGATGGTTCCTCACTTCCTCCTGCTCATTTTCCCTGCCATTGCACTTCGTTTGGCGCGGAAACGACCGAGTTTGGGCTTGTTTAGCCTAAACCGTGATTTTCGGATTTTGTAGGGTTCGCCGAAAAATGACAACCTTTTGCGGTGTAGTTAGTGTGGATTTGACCGCTGGGATGTCTGGATCCCATCCATGCTAGTTTCGTGTTGATCGGTGGTCATTTGAGGCCGGCAGGAGTCTAGGAACCTCGTTGACTCGTTTGGGGTCGATTTGTTAAAATCGCCCCAATCTAGCGTTTTAACACGTGCATGTGGGCTTTTTAGCCTCCTAGAGTGGTTTTTCATCGTTGAGGGTTGTTTCCCCTGCGTTTCGGCGTGAACGGGGCGTGGAACGGGCCGATTTGGCCATTCCTTTGTTTTCCCGCCGTGACTGGTGTGGCAGTCGTTCCAGGGACCGTCACAGTCCCTGACGGCCCCACGATAGACCGTCACAGCGCCTGGGCGATTTTAGTTCTTCGGGGTTTTGGGAGTGTGACGGCCCAGGGGTGGCGCGTCACAGCTCCCTGATGCGTCCGGTGAGATGCGCTACGCCTATCTTGTCGTTTAGCGTTTTGGGTTGACGCGGTTCCTCTAACGCGCCTGCCCCTGTGCGTCAGAATCGTGTAACGCGCCTGGTGTAGGCCATTACGTTCTGTTTGACTTTGGGTTTGACCGTTGAGTCGGTTTGTGTAACGGTGGTGTCCCCGTGCGTCACAGCATTTTTTTTAACTAAAGCAATACCTAGAAGGGGCGAAGGTAGGAGAGCGCTCACCCCCTCAAAGAGGGGATGAGTGGTTCGCTCCACCACCACACACCTAAAAGGCAATTTTATTTATAATAAGCAAGGAAAAGGAAAGAACAACAACAGTAACAAAACTGGAACTAGGGCCGAATAGAAGGGAATCCCATCTTATCAAGACGATAGGACCCTTTTATAGAAGTGGGAAGATCAGTCCAGAACTCAAAAATAGAAGAAGACGATAGTAAACTACAACCAAGGGTGGCAAGACCATCAGCAACCTGGTTCGCCTCTCTAAAGACATGTGCAAAGGAGGCCTGCACCATAAGAGATAGGGAGGGCACATCATGAAGGATGAAGGAGAGGCGCCAAGGGCAATGGAAGATGCCCTTGAGGATCTGCACAAGAACCAAAGAGTCGGACTCAATATCCACATGTAGAAGACCTCTATCCCGGCAGAGAACCAATCCATGATGGAGGGCAAGAGCCTCAGCTTCAAGGCTGGACTGAACCCCATGCAACGGCAAGGCAAATGCAAAGACAAATCCGCCTGAAGGATCTCGTACAATACCACCACCACCAGCCAACCCCATGCTACGCTTGAAGGCGCCATCAACGTTAAGCTTCAGCCGGCCAGATGGAGGAAAAAACCACTTGATGAGTCTAGGAGGAGTAGGACAAGCCAATGGAAAAACCAAGCCCCAAGCAGAGAGGAACTCCTGCTGCAAGGAAGTAAAGTCCCTACCCTTGACGTGGAGATCACGGACAAGGGGGCAGACCGCAAGAAACACACGCCGAACCACATGCAGCGAATTCCAAAGATAACCATCATGACGAGCCCTATTGCGGCAACACCAAATCTCCCAAAGGGCAGCGATAAAAATACACTTGGAGATGCGACCAGCCAAGGAATGATGGCGGCTGTCCAATAAGAAATCCAAGACTCCAGAGGTAGCAGTCAAGACAAGGTGGTTATCAAACTCCAAAAAAGCATGCAACGCCGTCCAAACATCATTAGCAAGCTGACCATGGAAGAAGAGGTGAAGATCAGATTCAAGAGAGGGCGAAGAGCAGCAAGAACACCTCGAACACAAGGGAACACCACAAGTTTGGACAGCAACATCCGTAGCAAGGCGACCCCGAACCAGCCTCCAAGCAAGAACAGACCATTTAAGAGGATAAAGAGGGCTCCAAAGAGAGGACCAAGTGGCTGCCGGCTGGCCCAAAAGCATACAACGAACAGATCTAGAAGAGAATTTGCCATCAGGCGAGGGGCACCATATCCAGCGATCTTTGCAATCAGCCGTAGAGATAACCATGTCGAGGCAGCCAGCGGGACCAAAGGACTGAACAATGCCAACCTGAACATGCAGCGGATCAGAAAAGGCATCACGAACAGTGCATCTAGGATCAGCCATGGTAGACCAAGTGTCGAGAGGAATCATATCACGAAGGGGAGCAGAACCAGCCCATCTATCAAACCAGAAATTGGCGCGAGAGCAGCTCTCCGAAACAATAACCCGATGATTCAAGAAAACCAGGGAGGCGGCCTGCTGCCATAGCCTACGATCAGCCACAATCATCAGAGGGAACTCCGCCTCAGAATAATGAACATTATGCAAGTGCTTGGCTGTAAAAAATCTAGCCCAAAGGGAATCCGAGGTGATAGCAGCCCACATCAATTTAGTCCTCAAGGCCACCTGCATATGGCAGAGGTTAAGAACACCAAGACCACCACAATCAGTAGGGCTAGAAATAGAAGTCCAAGAGATCCAGTGTTTCTTAGGAGAGCCTTCATAGGAGCCCCAAAAAAAATTGGCGAGCAGCCGGTGAAAAGCTTTCAAAACCGACACCGGAATGGTGAGGGCTGACATAGTATAAATAGGAAGAGCCGACAAGACATGTCTAATGAGAACCAAGCGTCCTCTCGTAGTTAAGAATGCAGATTTCCATGACTGAAGCATCAAAGCGGTCTTGGTCAGAATATGGGCGAAGTAAGAAGAGCGTTGGCGCCCCAAGAAGAGAGGCATCCCCAAGTACTTGATGGGAAGCTGCCCCTTGGTGAAGCCAGTGATCTCGCCAATAGAGCGACACGCAGCCAATGGAACGTCATGTGAAACAATATAAGAACTCTTGGCTGGATTGACAAGCTGCCCAGAGGCAAACTCATATTTCCGGATAAACCTCATCAGATTTCTAACATGCCGAACCGACCCATTGGAGAAAATGAGAGTGTCATCGACAAAGAGAAGATGGGAAACGGCCGGGCAGCGTAACATGGATTGATACCAGCCACCACGACTACGAGAGAAGAGGGAGGAAAGCCCTCTACTTAGAGCCTCTTCTGCCAGGATAAATAGAGCTGGGGCGATGGGGTCGCCTTGGCGGAGCCCCCTACTAGACTTGAAATAACCATAGATGCTGCCATTAAGAAGAACAGAAAACCAACAGTTGGAAAGCAGAGGTTCCAACAATGAAATAAAGGCCAAAGAAAACCCAAACTTGCGGAGGACAGCAAAGAGAAAGTCCCACTCAAGTCGGTCATATGCTTTAGACATATCAAGCTTGAACACCACGTTGCGGCCCCTGCACGACTTACCCAAGTGCTGCAACAACTCACGAGCGAGTGACACATTTTCAATGATGGATCGGCCTTTCACAAAAGCCCCTTGCTCCTCTGAAATCAGTAAAGGAAGAATGATGGCCAGCCTGTCACTGATGACCCGAGAGATGATCTTGTAAAAGAAATTGCAGAGACTAATAGGTCTGAAATCAGCACAAGTCCTCGGAGAATCAACCTTGGGAACTAAAGCAATGAGCGATGAAGTAAAGCCTTGGGGAAGAGGATGACCACAGAAGAACGCCTGAACAGCAGCACACACATCTCCACCAATGAAGTCCCAACAGGCTTGAAAGAAATGACCCGATAGACCATCCGGCCCCGGGGCGCTGTCCGCGGCCATGCTGAACACCACCTCTTTGATTACAGCCACAGAGGGGACATCACATAGCATGGAATTATGATCATCAAGAAGAACATGTGGTATCGAGGCAAGAACCTCTGGGTGAGTACTATGAGGAGTAGAAGTAAAGGCCGCCTGAAAATGCGACACAAACAGAGTAGCCATATCATCATGGCTGTCCACTATAGACCCGTCCTCGGCATGAAGCTTGGAGATGGCAGAACGGCGCAGCTGAGAAGAAGCATAAGCATGAAAAAACTTGGTGTTACGGTCTCCTTCTTTCAGCCACTTAATGCGAGATCGCTGCCGCCAAAACATCTCCTCTTGAATAAGAACCCGATCAAGGGACTCCTTGGCTGAAAGGAGGGAGGAATGAGCAGCAGAGGAAGGGGCCTGGTCATGAGCCTCTTGAGCAGCAAGGAAAGATGCTTCAGCGGATGAGACATTGGAGGAAATGTCCTTAAAAATATCCTTATTCCAGCCACGATAAAAATCCTTCATATGCTTGAGCTTCATAGCCATAGTAAGAAGAGGGAATGAAGAGATAGGACCAGAAGCCCAAGCAGCTCTAGATTCACATAAGAAATCCTCATGAGCAGTCCACATATGTTGGAAACAAAATCTGGATGGACCCCGAGGAAGGTCAGAGGTAGCCGACACAAGCAAGGGAGCATGATCGCTGCAAGCCCATGAAAGGTGCTGCACCGCTAACACCGGGCAAGAAATCTGCCAATCACCATTCAAAAGAACCCGGTCAAGTCTAGCCCAAATGCCATTAGCAGGCCGGCCATTGTGCCAAGTGAATTTGCTGCCAGAGAAACCCGCGTCCTGCAGACCGGAAGCCGAAACGCATGCTTGAAAATCAGACATAGATAGCGAGAAGGTCCGACGGCCACCTCGCTTCTCTAGGGGATCAAGAATACTATTGAAGTCACCTCCAACCATCCAGGGACCATCACAAGATGCAGAGAAGTCGGCCAGAAAATCCCATAAAGTTCTGCGCTCAACAAGCGAGCAGCTAGCATGAACAATGGAGATGTAGACCTTGCAGGCAAAAACAGAGCTAACAGCGAAAGTGACGTGTTGGTCAGCACAAGAAACCAGAGAGACATCAAAAGGGGCATGCCAAAATATCCAAATACGGGCCTTAGAATGAGAGTTAGCCAAACAAGCATCCATACGTAACTTTTTCCTATATGAATCAATCTTAGAAGGAGCAACTTTGGGCTCAATGACAGCAACAAAAGACATAGCATACTTCTGAATTAGAAGCTTCAACCTGCTCAAAGATGGGGCATTGTGGATGCCCCTAAGATTCCAGATGAGGGCTTTCATTTGGCAAGAGGCTGCTGAGAGCTAACGGAGGTGGATCTACGGAGACCACGGCGAGGAGGGACACCATCCAAGCGAGCATCCAAGGGAGGGGCCTTACCAAAAAATTTGTTGTGCACATCAACAACATCAACAGCAAGATCAGACGGCTCCCAACCAGGAGCTGGAAGAACCTGGTAAATCATGGGCATGGCCTGGCTAGAGGAGGTAGAGAATGTGGACCGACCATCGCTGCCTGCCTCCTCGACCGTAAAGTCAGCTATAGCAACCTTGGGAGAACCAATACCCGTAGGGCCAAGAGAAACATCTTTAGCACTCGAGTCCACAGTAGGATGCACAGATGCCTCAGCTACATTATCATCCTCACCATGAACAGAACAAAGACTTGCAGATGCTGAACCATGGCGAGTGACAACGGGAGATGTAGCCGGGGCGCGCGCAGCGACAATGCTAGCAGGTTGCGGAGCTGAGCAGCCAGGATCAGCAGCAAGCAAATTCAGAAGTCCAAGAGGGTCCTTATTGGGAATACCAACAGGATCCTTAGCAGAGGATTGAATCTGAACACCAACATCCTGTGGTTCATTATCAGCTTGAGGCTCTTGAAGTTGTCGGGCAGGGCATATGGTAACAGGCTGAGCGCCAACATCAGCAGGCTGTGCACAGTCATGAGAAGCTAAAGCAGGCTGCACAAGGTCATCAAGGTTGGCAGCAGGGACAAAAGGAGCATTAGCAGCCAAAGGAGCAGCAACTGGACGCCAAGCCCTCTTGGGCCTTGGCTGAGCAGCAGGCCGGCCTGGGACTTTGTCACCATCTTGAAGAGGAGCATCAGAAGGGGCAGCACCCTGGGCCGGAATAGCAGTAGCAACGCCTTTTTTCTTACACTTGGCAGGAAGATGACCAAGCCTTCTACAGTTAGTGCAGAACAGAGGAGGAGCAGGGAACACTAGAGGCTGCCAATTCCCATCATTGCCGTAACCAATAAACACCCGACGAGGAAGTTCCTTGGATACATCAAGCTGGATGCAAACCCGGGCAGCATGAGTGCGTGACAAACTCAAAGTATTCCTATCAACCAGCAACACCGGGCCAACGCTACCAGCTATGGATCGGATCATGGCCTCATTATAGAAGTTAGCAGGTAGCCCCGGCAACTCCATCCATACCGGAACAAGTGGCGAGTCTTCATCCGGCGAGAAAGACATCGTCCACTTGGAAAACCAGAACAGTTTACCCTTAACGTACAAGGATTCCTTAAGGAGAACAAGCAGGAAATCCTCATGGTTCTGAAAGCGCAGCAGCAAGTGACGGCCATCAATAGCACTAAGGAAAAATGCTTGCTTGAAGGGAAACCGTTGTTGAAAGTGTTGCCTAATCTCCTGAAAAGCTGGCCTGCCCAATGGAGTCTTGGCGACAACGGCGAACTCAAAAGCTTGGTAGGATAAATGAATCTCATCCAAAGTGAAGAAGGCCGCGGGTTCCCCATGGTCTGTGTATGCAGGAGGATGAACGAACAAGGGGGCAGACGGGGGAGGAACAGAATTCAAAAGAACGTGGGCGAATGAGGGTGGTGCAGCCAAAAATGCAGACCCGCCCGTGTTCTTTGCAGCAGATGGCGGAGGAAGAGCTTGCCATGGACCAGACGCAGCAGCCGACAATGGAACAGCAGGGGGCGGTGCAGCCTGGCCGAGAGCAGGGCCAGAAGATGCACCAACCGCCGGTCTAGAAGTTGCCAAGCCCGAAGAGAGGCCACCCGCGGTGGCAGGAGCAGGGGTAACCGCAAGGCCACAACCACCAACCACGCTTCCATCGCCGGCATCCTTTGGAGGAGAAGAGACCTTTGGAGCACCAGCCATGGATGAAGGGGTGCCAGAAGAAGATGAAGGGACGCGATCTTCCACCGAAGAAAGGAGAGCAGCAGCGGCCAAGCCAAGACTACCATCAGGTAGAGCAGCAAGAGGAGGATCCAGCGAGCTGGATGGGGGAGGCAGAAGCCCCCCCCCCCCCCCCCATGGCCAGCCATGGCTGGTGAAGCCAAGCCCGAGCAGGGAGGAAGAGGACGCGCGCTCCACCAAGGGGAGAGGAAGGGTCGCTAGTGCAAAAATTGCGTCACAGGATTGTAACGCGCCTGCCCTAGGCTGTTACGTGCTATTTTGGCTGAGTGTGGGTGGCTGTGTCGTTGGCTCTAACGGCCACGCCCCATGCGTTAGGTGTCTGTAACGCGTCCGTGATGGACCGTTACGTGCCTGTCGGCTAGTGTTTTCTTGACTTGAGCCTGTTGGCCCTGAGGCGCCTGCCCTGGTGTGTTAGGCTGTGTAACGCGCCTGGCGTCGTGCTTTACGTGGTTCGAGTTGTTGTTTTAGCTTGAGGTCTGTTGGCTCTGACGGTCTGGGTCGGGCGCGTCAGAGCGGTGTAACGCGCCTGGTGTAGGCCGTTACATGCCTTGTGCATTTTAGATGTTGGTTAGGGCGGTGTGTGTGACGGCTCCCCTGTGACCGTCACGTGTTTGTGACGCGTCTGCGTTAGACAGTCACGGTTGGAGTGTAACGGCCTGAGCTAGACTGTCACGTTTGTGTAACAGTCTAGGGGTGGTGCGTTACATTCCTTCTGCTCCGATTTTCGTCGTTTTGGTTTCGGCTTGTCTTGGCTTGACCTTGTAGTCTACTCGCTTTCCCGTGGATGTCTCCTGACATCCTATGAGGGTTAAGACTACGTTGTAAGGTAGCCAGGATTCTTCGGCTTGAGGTAGGATTCGATATCCTACTTTTGTGTGCCTTGTTGGGTTCCGGTCAACCTGGGGTGACCCAGTGGTTGACAGGTGACCTTGTGTGGGTGTCTTGGCGGTTCTGCCCAGTTTGAGACACTGGTTCTGGATGCCTCAGGGTATTATTTTACCTCGGTTTACGTGTCCAGGCGTGTCTGAGGGTATTCGGTATTCCCTCAGGTCTCCATGAGTCATTTTCTGCGGAGCGTTGTTTCCTATGGCTTAGGATTAGACCGATTGGCGACTTGTTCCGCTATCTGTGACAATCTTACCTTTGAGTCATTCGACTCAGGATCGTTATGTAGTAGGTCTAGTTGCCTGGTCCTGAGTCTGTTGGCAGTGGTTGTACTGCTAGTGGTGCTTTGTAGTACGTGTGACAGTGCTTCCTTAGACTGTCTGTACTTTAGCACTTGTGTTTTGGAGTCTGTGTCTTGTGAGCCTCCACTAGTCGTAGCCCTGAGGCCTTGAGTTGTCGACCCACCTTAGGAGGGTGGAGGTGTAACGACCCGAGAATCCGATTACCGGTAAGGCCCGATAACCCGAGACTCGAACTGCCGCCCACGAGTCGGAAGGGCTCGGAAGGGCTAAAAGGAGTGTGGAGGTACAAAGAAATATGAAATAAAGCAGGACAACAAACAACAACTGGCTGAAAGAAAGAACAACTGCAGCTATAATAGAGTCCCGTCCAATAGAAAGTACAGTCTAAAGTAGTAAAAACAGACCACATGCCGAGTTAACACTCGGCCCGGTGAGCTGGCAACTGAGAACCTCTGCACCGCGCCCTTGAACCTCGAGGAAGTACCGCCACACCTGAAAAGCAGATAATGAGTCTCCAAAATAGAGACTCAGTAAGGATCCCGCGGAACCCCAACCAGAAACAACGACGGTAGCGAAAAGGAAGGCTACAAGAGCAACCACAACAGCAGGAACAGTAAACCCGGTGGTCGGTCGGAACCCGGCACTACAACTACTCCTACTGTACCAGAAACACACCCCGAACTCACAGTCGAGGCGACCGAACTGCGCTAGTACCACTTACCGAAGTAAAAACCCACGGCAACCATGCCGCAGAGGCCTGTCTCTCCGGATACGGCCAACCTGGACACACTGTCCAAAGTGCAACCCCGACCATCCGGTCGCAGGTACCGCACAACAAGACGCAACCTCGGTAAAGCCATTAGCACTAGTCTCACGGCACGAGAGACGACACACGTGCCACGGCGAAACAACCGAAACTTGACGGTCAACACGGCCGAGAACCCGAAGGTCAAGGTCACAGAGACTAACAGTCTGTCACTCCCGACTCGACAGGAGTACCTCTCGCTAGAAGCACAGCCGGTAGCGTCCCCTGACGTCTTACACCGCACCGCAGGTGAACTGCCTGACATGGTAGTGCCTACCAAAGGCACGGACACCGAACAAGTAACCACAAAACAAGTGACTAGCTGGGGTCACACCCGTTGACGTGGGTCCAACCGCCCCCAACCACGTGTGCACACACAGACCACGCGTCCCTGGTCTGGCCCTCTGACCGGTTTTCCCCTCAGTCGGACTCTGGCTGCAAGACATGGGGACCGACGGCAACCGATCAACAAACCGTCTCTAAGGGTAAGCCCGTACACCACTCCCTGGTGCGACCAGCACACGCGTACTGGTAGGCTATGACTAGTGGAGGGTCACTGAAGGAGTAGACTCTCAAGTCAACGGAAAACCACGTCCGCATCCGACGATGTACGGGGATCGCCCCACGTACCGGCACCGTCGCACGGCGACCACGGTCGGACAAGAAAACGAGACTCACAGTCCACAGCCACGCACACACCCTGCGCGAGAGTCGAGAAAACCCAAGTGACGCTAAGCCACTGGACTCTGGGCAGTCCTCTAGACGCACTACAGCCAACAGTCCTTGAGTCAGAAGACTCGGGGTCAAGACCGTCGCATGCGACAGCACAAGGCCGTCAATCTAGTCCAATCTCTAGGTCTAAAATCACGGTAGCGCGAATACCGAGGTAGCTCACAAGCCGCCGAGACCATTCCCTCGGGAAGGGAACTAAGAAGCCTTCCAGCCCCAGGCAGGGCAACTGGACTCACAGTCTAAGGCCACACACACGGCCCACGTGGAAAGCACAGAAGCATGATTCCCAAGGCAGCGCCCAAGCCGCCACATCGATAACTGGACTCGCAGTCCAAGGTCAAACACATGGCCCACTCGGGAATCATCTTCCAGGAAAACTCATGACATGCGGGGGAACCTCACCGCACACACACCGACACACGATGACTTGGTCTAGCGTAACACGAAAGCCCGACACGCGAGAGGTCACCCGGACTCTCAAACCTACGGGCACACTAAACGAGATAGCACGGTCCTCCCGACACCCTCGAAACACGGACACAGAAACCCACGGGTGTCTGGGGCACTCACAAGACTGCAAGTCGACCATTGGGTCCCAATTGGGTCGACTGGGGATCCACACGACGCGAATCGATCGCGGAGAACACGAAAACTCATCTCGGCACCACACAGAGCCTGACGGTCTAACCTTGGGCCGTCACAGTCTGTAACGGTCCAAGCCTCGACTGTCATAACCATTCTGACGCACCAACAAAGGGCCGTCAGATGCTCGGTGCAAAGTCGGGTGTGACGCGCCTACCCTGGTGCGTCACAGTCTCTGACGCGTCAGGCCTGGTGCGTCACAGTCTGTGACGCGCCAGCTCTGATGCGTCACAAGACAAGATGGAACCAACTGTGATGCGTCCCGCTCGGTGCGTCACAGGCTGTAACGAACCACTCCTGGTGCGTTACAAGGTGGGAACGTGTCTGCTCTGACGCACCCACACAGGGGCGTTACAAGGCTGTGACGCGCCAGCCTTGGTGCGTCACAGACCTTGACCCCTAATGGTCAAAACCAACGAACGGAAGCCAACGGTCAGATCGTCCCTGACGGTCCAACCCAGGCGCGTCACAGCGTCGTGGCGGTCTATCGTGGGATCGTCACACCCACAAACCACCAAAAGGCTAATGGGCCCTGTGACACACCCACCCTGGGGCGTCACAGGCTGTGACGGTCACTGGAAGGACCGTCACACCTGTCCGAGCGCGAAACGGCGGGAAACAACCCGAAAAATGTCCCACGCCCCCATACCTCCACGGGAGAGGGGGAAAACAAGGGAGAAGCCCCCAAATAGCCCCTAGCATGCATCTAAGGCCTCGGATCGGTCAAAAACACAATGAAACAGGAGATCGGCCCACGAGCCCTAAAACATGGATTTTCCCTAAAAATCCCCGATTATGCCCGCTCGGCTCACCACGGCCTACAAAACTCGCGGGAAAGGAAGTGCACGAGCTGGGGGTCCATCTCCCTACCTCCACCGAAGATTTCGCACCCCGAGCTCGCCGATCCACGAAGAAAACGCCGTTGAAGCTTCGCCGGCTCGCGACCGCATCACGAGCTCCCACGTGCCTCCACCGCCTCGATCCTCGCCCATCCTCGCCCGCGTCCTCGCCTGCGCCGCCTCCGCCTTGCCCCCGCCTCGCTCCGTCGGCCACCGGAGAAGAGAGGGGAGAAAGAGGGCGTGAGAGAAGAGAGAGGGAGGGAAGAGAGAAATGAGAGGGGAGAGAGAAAGGGTTAATATATATAGAAAAATCCAAAAATTACAGAAATTCAGAAAATTACGAAAAATTACCTCCGCGATCCTCGGAAGGAACACAACGCAGTGGTACTGTCCCGGAGTCACAGAACACCACGGTTTGCCCTACACAGAGTTCCGAAGGCACATCAGGGGAAAACACGTGTAAAGCACAAAATACACTCCGAGACCCACTAAAATGATTCGAAAAGGATCCGAAAAATTCGGGGCATTACAGGAGGGGTTTTCCCAGTTTCACAGTTTGTAAGCTAGTTCCGTGGGCCCCGCCTAACCGTAGCGTCCTACGGGGGGAATACTAGCTAGAGGCCTGGCTTAGGCAGGAGTCAATGTGTGCACACGTGGTCAGGGGCTGAGGACACGTGTCGACGGGCGTGACCCTGACTAGTCACTCACAGTTGTGGTTCTACGATCCTTGTGTCCGTAGGTGCCGTTCTTCCTAGGGACTTCGTTGTTCCTTGGATTCCATTCTTGTGTGTCTAGTCTCCACCGTGCTCCACACGGTCGGGTGGACGAGACACTTGTGACGCAGAGTAAGACGTTAGTGGACACATCTGGCTGTTCTTCTAGTGGGAGGGTATTCCTATCACTTGACTGGCGACTCTCACGTTTCTCGGAGTTGGTATTCTCCTTTCCGCGTTGGCTAATCTTGGCCTTGTCCAATATTCATTTCCCTGGCTGTGTCTGTTCGTTCTTGGCTGTGTCCAAGATGGGCCTGGGGTTGCGTGCACGATGTTCCGATCGTGTAGGCTGTTGCATCTGTTTTGGGTTGTTCTGGCAGGTCTTCGTCTTAGACCTGGTGCTGTGTCGGCAGATCGGTAACTTCTGACTTTGTTAGATCAGAGTCACCCTTATGTCGCTGCTTGGAGTAGTTTGGGGTGCCGATGTTAGTTCGGTCGCCGCTTGTCTGGCGCGGGTTCTTCCCCTTTCTTACTTGTTCCCTACTCCTACTCCCCGTCTGTTCTCTACGGCTTCTAGAGTAGCTTTACAGCTTTGTAGTGTAGTTTTCCCGCTTTGCTACACCTGCTATTCTTCCTGTTGTTTTGTTGTTCCGTGTTACTGCATGTTTTTCAGTGGGGATCCGCGTGACCCCTACTGAGCCAGTGACACGAGGCTCACCCCTGCTTTTCAGGTGGGGTGACGTCGTTCGTTCTGCTTCCACGTGGTTCCTGGTGCACGTGCTCGTAGCGTGCTGTTGTGGCCAACTGGTACCTGCGTCGGGTTTCCCCCGACTTCTCGGTACGTCTTTCCTTTCTGTCGACTGTACTGTGCTATACTTGCTGTCTTTAGCTTGGACTTGACTCTGGTGATATATAATTGTTAAATTGAAACTGTTAATTAAAAAGTGATTTTATTTCTGCTACTTTAGCAACTCGATCTAATGAAATTTAATTGCTTCTGTTATATCTCTGTGGCTTCAATGTACTCTACACATGCCTTTTTTCCTTCGGAACTTTCCCGCTCTTGGGAGGCCTCGCGGGTTCCAAGTGGTATCACGTGTATTCGCTAGTCCTACCGAGTATACCTGGTATCCGAAATCCGGGTCGCTACACCTTAGCAGGTGGATCTTGTTCAATATATCCAAGTTTCCGTAGAGACAATAGCAAGAGACGAAAAGATCTTGCCCACTGGGGGTAATTTGTCCCATTCAACCTCGTAGAGGTAGCCAATATATGATGAAGTTTTCCGTCATAGGTTGGAACAGAAGTGAATTTTATTGCTTCAGTCATGACGACAATAGGACCAAACCACAGCCCCTGCCGCAACCAAATAACAAGCCAAACAAATGCCCTCATAGCAACAAATGGGTTAACGCATAAAGGGAAAAGACAATAGATAAACAAGCTCTTATGCACCGACAATCTCAAAGACAATCCCAACAGAAAAAGCTCTTATGCACCGGCAATTTCAAAGACAATCTCAACAGAAAAACAATCTCTTACATGTAGATGAGTGCTGCAAGCTTGGAGAGAATGACGCTTTCGCAATAGGAAGGCATGCCGCGGCTCCTATGTAATATAGTCAACATTGTGCGACGCACAAAGTCATCCGGTGTAACTCAGTCGCAAATCCACGATGGTTTTGTCCTGTCGCGCGGGAGACGTCTACAACAGCCAGCCGCGAGTCCGTGATGATTCTCCCCTTGGGGCGGGAGACGTCTGTGAGCGTCGGCGTCACCCCCCAGTGTCTGGCATGGGAGACGTCTGAGCACGTCCCGTGTTACGCAGGCTCCTGTGCGACAGTGAGAAGACGGCAGGGAGAGGAGACGACTCCTATGCGTCCCGTTCTATCCTCTCCTCTCGGCTAGGAGAGGAGGAAATAAGGAGAGGGCGGGGGCGACAACGGTAGTGATGGTGGTGTGAAGGCCACGATAGAGAGGGGTGGGTGGTAGGATGACAGCAATGTAGGGGTGGTGCAACGGCGACGCGTCAAACCCTAACCCATGGAGAACGATAATCTCACACAAAAAATCATCTTTTTTTAGAGAACGGGAATCATACATGTACCTGGGTACACAACTTGTACCCTAGGTACACAACTTGTACCCTAGGTACACAACAAAGACACAATAACAAAAAAAACCCATAGAAACAAATATTCTAACACACTCAACATGTGCTTGAGCCCTATAGGGTGTTTGGAAACACTTTTTTTTTAAAGTTATTTCTCTCTCAGAAATTAATATATGTGAATTTTTGACTTAATTTTTAAAAATAGTGTAACATGGTTGATAAGACTACACAATTTTTAAAAATTATACAGATATGTTTGGTGTGGACGCGGACAAGAGCCCCACTTTTGCAGCTTCCCCGACCCTCTCTGTGTTCTCCCTCCAATCCCCTCTTCCTCCTGCATTTGCTCCTCTCTGCAACAATCCTTCCGCCCAAATCACATCTCCTTGGGGGTTCACCTCAACCCATCTCCCTTTGGTCTGCGGGTGTTGCATGGCAGTAAGCTTTCCGGCACATGAGTTATCCAACCTCTGCATCGGGAAGCAGCCGCTGAGAACCCTGCCGGTGTCCGCGAATGTCGGCGAGGAGCTCCATGCCCTGAAGCGATGCGGTGACAGCTGCAGCGTGTGGGCCGAGACATCTCCGGCGTCGCCCCCTTCCTCCAGCAACAAGGGCAGCGCCACCCCCGCCGCCTGCGTGGGGAAGGTCTGCATGGTGGACGTCATCTGCTACCTTTGCAAGGAGGAGAACCTCGAGAGCCCTTGCTGCACCCTGAGCTCCCCCATCTCCGCCGTCCTCTAGGGTGGAGGCGACCGCCGGGTTGGCAGAGGAGGAGAGGCGGCCCTTGCGTTGGAGGAGCTTGTGAGCGTCCATGGCCCGTGAGCAGGGGGCGCTGTCGGCAGGCGGGCGCAGCCGAAAGAGGGGACGGGAGAGGAACGGAGGGAGGGAACGGGAGGGAGAGGGGGCAAGGGGTCGAGACGTGTACGAGCGCGTTCTTAAAATAAAAATTACCCGGGAGTTGTTTTTTTTAGAAATAGATTTGAACGTAGTCACGTTCTTTCCTAAAAATTTGGGAAGTAACTACCAAACAGGGTTAGATGAGTTCTCTACTTTTATTTTTAAATTTGAGAGAAAAAAAGAGGGAAAAAAACGTAACCAAACACCCTACTAGTGTTAAACAACATATAATTAGTTGCCCGTGGGCAAGAACCCATTGAGTGTTCGTGACTTAGCTTGACAGTAAATCTCAATTTGATAGAGAGTTAGGTTAAGGGTGAGTTAACTCAACCTGTTTAAAGTAGTTCAGAGTTAACTCATTTTTAATTTGATAGGAGATGAGTTAATCCATGAGTAAAGAGTTGGACTAACCTATTTTTAATCCAATGTGATTTGATAAGCAGTAGGTTAACCCAGTACTGATGGCAACCAAAATATTATATTCATGTTTATTTTTGATTTTTTTAATATATCTCTCATCCTCTCTCTCTACCTGTCTCCCTCTCTCTCACGTCACTCTCTCTCTCACACATAAACATACATTAATTACGAGTTTAAGTTAGTATTCTAATTTAAATTTAAATTTTATTATAATTTTAAATTATTTTTAATATATACTATAAATTGAATATATCATAAAAACAAATTTATTTTGATAAATAACATCAATAATATCACTAATTAAAATTTAAAAGTCAAAAATAACATTAATTACGAGTTTATGTTACTGTTCATCTTTTAAAAAATTTATTTTATCTTGACTTTTAAATATTTTTAATATGTTATATGAATATAATATATCATGAAAATAAATTATATTTGATAAATAACATCAATAATATCATTAATTAAAATTTAAAATTTAAAAATTACATTAATTACGACTTTTGTGCTAGTATTCATTCTTAAAAATTATTTTATCCTAATTTTTAAATATGTTTAATATATTCTATAAATATAATATACTATGAAAATATTTTTTTTGATAAATAACATCAATAATCTCACTAATTTAAATTTAAAAATAAAAAATGACATTAAGTAAGAGTTTATGTTATTGTTTATCAAATAAAAAATTTATTTTATATTAGTTTTTACATATTTTAATAGATTCTATATGATAAATATATCGTTATAAAAATAATTTTTTTGATAAAAATATCTTTAATATTATTAGCTAAAAATTTAAAGAAAATAAAAGTGATAATAATTAATTATTAAATATATTTTAATTGAGAAATAATAGCGTGTTTGGGAGAAATTTCTTCAAAAAACTATTTCTCTCTTTAAAATTATTCTATGTCAATTTTTAACTAAAATTTTGAAAACAGTGTAAACACCTCATTCCCTGTTTGGTAAAAGTAACATAAATCTTATAGGGTGTTTGGGACTGATCTGAGCACTCGTCTCCTCCTGGTGTTCCTCCCGCCGTTGTTGCAGAGACAGGTGATGAGGGAACACGATGGCAGCACCGCGGGATTGCCCACCGCATCAATCTCATCTATGAACACAATGTAGGCGAGGAACGGGAAGAGAGCAGAGGGGAAACCTAGGAGGAACCTAAGGATGGCGGCGGTCGCGCGGTGCTGGACGGCAGAGCCTACTGTGGCTTCGCGATAGGTGGGGTCGGCCGCAGGCGTGCGATGGATGGCCTCCGGTGGTCCGTGAAGTCCCGCTCGCGGTGGTCTGCCGCGGATGCGACCGGCGGCAGCGGCGTGCATGCCTCCACGGTGATCGCGACTGCAGGTGGTAGCGCCGAACGGCGCAGGGGTGCGTGACAGAGGACCGCTCGCGGCTGGCGACGACGCGGTGCTGATGGCTGCGAACCGGCGCGGTAAAGAGCCAGGCTGCTGCAGACACACGGACGGGGGAGGGCGACGATGAACAGTGACCATGGGGGTTAATGACGGGACCAAGAACTAAAAGGGAATATGATGGCTGGTGATTATAGTGGAGAGAAGAAAGGTGATCACGGTGGGGAGATGGGGTTACGGGGGGAGAAGAAGAAGTCGAGAGTCAAACTAAAAAGAAGGAGATGGGGTTACGGGAGGTTGCCGACGAAGCTGAGGAGGCCACCATCGGAGTCGGCAGAGGCCTGGGTTTGGGGGCAGTGAGCAGGGACTGGGAGAAAGGGCTAGAGGAAGAAGTGGCGGACTGGGTGGCCTCGACCTCGACGACGGGAGGGGAAGAGAGGGTCTGCAACCAGGCACGGTAGAAGAAGAAAGGGTGGAGGGGGGAAGAAGAAGATTGGAACGAGAACTCGAACAGGAACGACAGAATAAGAGATGGAGAGAGTGGCGGGTGTGAGCGACGTCACGCGATTCGAGGAATGGAGAAGAAGACGCGGAGCGCGCATGGGCTCCTTTTTATTTTTATCGGGCTTTTGCTGCAATACAATGAAATTAAGAGAAGAGAGAAGGGGCCACCACGGGAGATTACTCCGGCGGGGCGAGCGGGACAAATTCAATATATAGCAAGATATGGGGGTTAAACGGCCATAGCGGGAAGTGACTCGCCGCGGCCTCGGGGGACGGGAATGGTGCAGAAATCAAATAGCAAGAATTGAAACGGACATTACGGGAAGTGACTCGCCGCGGCCTCGAGAATATAAGCAGATATAGAAGCAATTCAAGACATACAAAAAAAGGACAGAGTTCAAACGGCCATTGCGGGAAGTGACTCGCCGCGGCCTCGAGAATATGAGCAGATAAGAACATAACAGAATATAGAGAGAATATAAAGAACGGGAATTTAAACGGCCATTGGGGAAGTGACTCGCCGCGGCCTCGAGAATATAAGCAGATCAGAATATGACAAGATATGAATGATGGAATTTAAACGGCTATTGCGGGAAGTAACACGCCGCGGCCTCGAGAGTATGACAGATATAAAAATAGCATAAAAATATAAAGATAGAAATTCAAACGGCCATTGCGGGAAATGATTCGTCGTGGCCTCGAGATTATGATGTGATCGCCAGGGGCCGGGGACCCCAAGAATAAAGAGTGATCGCGCCTACCTCAAGACCAGGAGATGGCGGGTTGCTTCTTCCTCCCCCTTCGGCCGGCCGACGGAGAGGACTTTCCTTGGTTACCCTTGCAAAATAACAGACAGTAAAGAAACGGAATTAGGAAATGGCAGTGTAGTATCAATCTCTTGCAATGAAAATAACGAAATCGTGACAGGACACACACCTGGTTGGTGTGGTTTTAAACCCCTCTCGGACTCGAGTAGGAGGAAAATGCGATGATGAATTTAAGAAGTATATAAGAGAAGGCGCCCTTATGAAGGGAAATAGAGGATGCGAGATGATGAATGCAAAGAAATATGGAGAAAAAGGGGAGAGAATCGGCTTATTGGATGTGCCGATGGCGAGATCCGGCGGAGCTTCGGCAGCGTAGGGACGACGTGGAAGCGCGGTGGACGAAGACGACCTTCCTCTCGCGAGCGTGGGCACCCGAGAAGCCGGCAGAACCTCCACCTACAAAAGGACCCCACGGGTTAGAAATGACTCCGGCAGCCTCTGGGCTCCGGCAGCATATCGGACCTCTTAGAAGCTCCCTCCGGATTGAGGGGGGGGGTCTCTATTTATAGAGCTCCGGAGGATGGAGGCGTCCAGGACTCTGGACACCTCTATCAAGGCAAAAATAGTATTTTATTCTATTTTTATTTATTTATTTCGAATATTTTCGTGGAGGCGTCCAGGCAAGTGGACGCCTCCATAAAAGTCTACCGAACCCCCGCCGAAAGCTGCACGCAGTTTGGCACAACGCGTGATTTTTGGTCGGCGCCCGTGATTCATGAATGGGCGCGTCCAGCTGGCAGGACGTCTTCACAATTTAGATTTTTTCACACGCGACAAACCGACGATCGGCGGACAGGGCCCCGTGGGTAAGTTGATGGAGGCGTCCAGGCAAGTGGACGCCTCCATGATATTATTTTTTTATTTTTTGTTCATTTTTATGGAGGCGTCCAGGCAAGTGGACGCCTCCATGATGTTTTTGATTTTTTTTAATTATTATATTATTTATTTATTTTTTTATATTCATGGAGGCGTCCAAGCAAGTGGACGCCTCCATGATTTTTTAATTTTTTTAATTATTATATTTTTATTATTCATGGAGGCATCCAGTCTCCTAGACACCTCCAAGATTTTTCACGGAAAAAATCAAAAAAAGTAAAAAAATTCATAAAAATAGGAAATCACCAGAGTAATTAAAAATGTGAAGGCCGCCTTGAGGTATCATAGTGTAATATGAGATTTACTCACGGTAATGTCAAGAACGGCGTGTCTACAGCTACCCCGTCTTGGCGTCTGCTTTGCAAGGGAGTGACACATAGTGGAATGGCATTGAAGTGAAGTGAAATGGACTGAAGAGTAGATGCCAAGATGTGATGAGACACGCTTTCAACATTATGGTTTTGGAATGTTTTCAGAGTTTTCAACGAGACGACCTTGAAGAAGGTCTTCCGAATTCAACATCTGCTTGGACGGAAATCAAACAAGGAAGGGGAAAATGTGCGCTCAGGCACGAATAGAAAAGGGGACCAACTTCTATGTGTGGAAGTACATGGGTCGTAAACCTGTAGGTTTCACCTTGGAGAGCGATTACCAGCCAATGTGGAAGTGATGCGGCCAAGGTGGGTCAAATAGAGTAAAAGTAAAGGAATATTTGAGGATCAATCCAAACAAGGGTCTCTTTTGGAAGAACAGCGCGGGGCTGTCTCAAGGAAACTCAGTACTTCATTCGGAATGGAATATCTCATATTATAAGAATTTAAGCACAGCGGCCTTCACAATCGAATCACTTTGAATGATCTTCCGCAATAAATTCAAAGTCCTATATGAATGCATGCTAGGTTTAAAGAAAAATTTAAAACAAACTAAAATAGAAAATAGCCAAGGATAATATTGCCAACTCGTTAAGAATGGGTCAAGATACTGATCCGGTGAGCTAGTACTAGGCTGGGGCCCGTTTATCCACGCACCAACTCACTGAATGGAACCGTCGTCCCCATGCTACCACAAATTAACGGCATATCCATACAACCCAAATTCTTCTGGAATTATCACCATTTTTGTTGAAGGGGAACTCAAATCCCAGATTCGTTCGGGCCGCAAGGTCCTTGACATGTTCTAGTAGCGTAGGTATCATATACTATGATGTATGACATGGTGGGACCAACCATCGAAAGGTGGGACAGGAGGTAGGACAAAGACGTCCGTTAGTAAAACATGCACAGACCAACATAGATTAGATACATCAGAAAGCAACAGAATTACAACAGAATCGCACCACAGTACAAGGAGATCCAGACAAAACTCTGATGACTGACCACTGATGTGACGTGTTTCGTCCTGTAGCGCCTCTCCTTTCCTATAAGTATCCCCCTTAGGCTAGCTCATTCAAATGTACAAAGGAGAGTTTTGAAAGCTCAGGAGGAGAAGAAGAGGAGGATCTAGGGATTTCATAATGGAAGGAGAGTCTTCCCGCGTTATGAAGCGGAGCAAGGTACCAAGGATCCTGAAGAGAGGGTGCGTCCAATCTCTGAACGACGATAGTCTCAGTATTCCAACTAAGAGGGAAGGATAGGGAGGAAGCAAGAGATGCCAGAGCATCAGCTAGAATGTTTTGAGAACGGGGAGTGTGAATATAGATCAGCTTACGGAATTGCCTAGCGAGAAGCGTGACCAAATCTTGATAAGGTTTGAGCTTGGGGTCACGAGTACGGTAAGTGGACAGAACTTGCCGTAGGACGAGCTGAGAGTCTCCTATGATGTTCAAATAACGCGCACCTAAGAGGTAGGCGTGCTTCAAGCCGGCCAGGAGAGCTTCATACTCAGCGATGTTGTTGGTAGCAGGAAACCGAAGTTGATAAGTAAAGGGAATGGTTACCCCCTCCGGGGTAAGCAGAACAGCACCGATCCCTCGGCCTTGAGAGTTGAGTGCACCATCGAAGTGCAGAGACCAGAAGGGGTGATGAGAGATAACAAAAAGATGCTCATCAGGGAAGTCGTCCTGAATAGAATCGGTGTGAGGAATGGGGAGATGGGCAAGATGCTCAGCAATGGCATATCCTTTGAATGCCTTCTAAACAACAAAGGTGATATCGAACTGAGAGAGGAAGCTCTGCCAGCGAGCTAACCTACTAGAGAGGATAGAATTTTCTAAGAGATAGCGGATCGTGTCCATTCTAGAGATCAACCTAACTGGGTGGGCAAGGAAGTAGTGTTTCAGCTTCTGAGCTACCCACACTAAGGCGGCACAAGTTTTCTCCATAGCGGTGTACTTGGACTCAGCTGGATTAAACAACCGAGAAAGGTAGTACGCAGCCCGCTCTTTCCCTTCGTCATCTACTTGTGCTAAAACCGCTCCTAGGGAGTCATCAATAACCGAGATGTATAGGATTAGGGGTTTCCCAGGGACAGGAGGTTGCAGAACTGGGGGATTGGATAGATATTCCTTGAGGTCCTCATAGGCCTTCCGACAATCTTCATTCCATTCAAACTTGACCCCCGCCTTAAGCAATTCATAAAACGGACGGCACCTTTGAGAATGCTGGGATATGAATCTTCTGATAAATTGTAATCTACCAATCAATCCTCGAAGTTACGTAATGTTCTTTGGCGGAGGCATGTCCATGACGGCCTGTGCTTTATTAGGATCAATCTGGATCCCCCGTTTGCTCACTATGAAGCCTAGTAGCTTCCCTGAGGAGACTCCGAATACGCACTTCTTCGGATTCATCTTGAGCTTGTACTCCCTGGCTCTCTGCAGCACCTTAGCCAGGATGGAGGGGTGTTCTTCCCTAGTTCTTGATTTCACCAAAATGTCATCCACGTAAGCTTCCATATAGATGTGCATCATATCGTGGAAGATGGCCATCATCGCCCTTTGATAGGTGGCACCTGCGTTTTTCAGACCGAATGGCATAACCACATAACAATACGTGCCCCAGGGCGTGGTGAAGGAAGTCTTCTCTTGATCTTTCGGAGCGAGACGGATCTGATTGTAGCCCGAGTATCCATCCATGAATGAGAGAGCTTCATACCCGGCTGTATTATCCACTAGGACGTCTATATGAGGCAGCGGGAAATCATCCTTAGGACATGCTTTATTAAGATCCCTGAAATCAATGCATATGCGCACTTTTCCATCTTTCTTAAGAACAAGGACTATGTTTGCCACCCACTGAGGATATAAAACTACTCTGATGAATCTAGCTTTGTATAGTTTGTCGACCTCTTCTTTGATCCTCAAGGCCATGTGGGGGTGAAATCTTCTTGACATTTGTTTCACCGGTGTTGCCCCTGGTTTAAGCACGAGTCGATGTTCCACTAAAGAGGGGTCAAGACCTGGCATGTCCTCGTAAGACCAGGCGAAGGAATCGCTATACTCCCTTAGAACCTTAATCAATTCCCCTTCTACTGGTGAAGGGAGATTAGCAGCAATAATGATGGGCCTTGGGTCTTCTTCGGTTCCTAGATTGATTTCCTTTGTAGGTTCGGCCATCGACGTCGATGGCTCGTCGAATCTTTTCAACCCTTGTGCATATAAGTCGGCGGTGTCATCTACATTGTTGTCCTCATAAATTGGATCCTTTTCATCCAAGATCTCATAAACGCCTAATCCGTCATCGCTCCATGCCCCTTCTATTTCCTCTTCATGTCCAATCACAATTGCCGTAGCAACAAATTCTGGGCACTTCAAGAGAGCACGGCAACGCTGAGCTAAATCTTGCAAGAACCTATCAGGAACAGATCGAGAAGGATGCGCCAGCGAGTGCGGCTCAACAGAGGAAGGGTTGGACGACCTGGAACAAGACCCTACTTCTTTAGATCTAACTGACTCTAATTCCCTAGACTCGACAGACCCTAATCCTAACCTAGGGGACAGAAGACCTAGTGGAAGGGAAGGCGCAGGGGACTCGTGCCCCTGGGAGGAGGATGGCGACAGGATAGCGTAATCTTCCACTGAAATCTCCGTTTCAAATTTGACGTTTTTTTTGGAGATCAGCGGAGACTACACAGCAAGATGGAGGAGGTGGGAGCTGCATAGGGAACAGCTCGGGGAAAATGCAGTCGAAGAAAGGATCGGAAGAAGAGAACCACATCTCGTGGAGTTGGGCGTTGGGAGGAGGAGGAGTGAAGAGAGTGGATAGATCAATGGGTGGGCACCTCCCGCAAGCACAAGGAACAAATAGAATTTCTGGTGGATCAATAAAGGAATGATTTATTATGATAGGAGGAAGGCGGGGTATGAAGTCCTCTTGCTGGAAAATAGATTGGAGGTGTGAGGGAGACCAAGAAAAGGCAATTGGAGAGCTCCCCTCCTTCTGTAAATCAACAATAGGCTGCTTCTTCGGCCTCCACTGCACAAGCCGAACCTATTGCTTCTTCTGACATTCTTCCTCATGAAAGAGCCCCTGCAAGGCCTGACCATAGTCGAGCATATCATCATCTGACCCTCCCGGCAATGGGGGCGGGTTGGTAATCGGACAGACTGCATCTTTTTCTGGCTGAACTTGTTTTGAAGCTAATGTGCCGGGCTAGAGAGGCCCTCTGATAAAATGTTGACGATAATCCCAGGTGAGTGGCCCAGAATCACCCATCATTGATAATGCTGTCTCCTTGTAGCCGAGACCTCTCCTGCCCATTTTTCTTCCCTTGGGTAAGGGCTTGGTCATTCCTTGTAATTGCACACCGAGGCCTCTCCCCGGTTGATAGCCCAGTTTCAGTATGATGTTCCAGCCTTTGGAATCTCGAATCTGCGGCTTCACTTTGACATTAACTGGAGTCGCGGCGGGCTTAGGAGATGCATACGCCCAGGGGAAGTTCAGGTCCAGCACCGATATAACGGGCTGGCTACTTGGCCAAAGTGTGGGAAGAACCTGCTCTGATATGGCCTTAACTGTCTGCACCGCAGACAAGCTTTTAACTTTGACGACCCTCCCTTGGAAGGGGAATTTGACGCACTGATGTGCGATAGAAGGCACGGCACCGAGTGTATCAATCCACGGACGACCCAGGATAGCCTTGAACATAGGGTCGATATCGAGCACATAGAATTCCACGGCCATTGTAAGGGGCCCGAGCTCTGCTTGAATGGTGATCACCCCGTGACACGCTCGCCTCGAGTTGTCATACGCTGCTATAGTGGTGGGGGTAGGCTGTAAATACTCTTCAGATATGTCGCATGCTCGGAGGGTGCTAAGTGGGCATACATTAATTGAAGCCCCTGTGTCAACCAGCGCTGCTTCAATGCTGACTTGGTTCAGAGTGATTGTAATGCAGAGCGGCATTTGCCGAGCTTCTGGAGGTGCTAACTCAGTTTCCGAAAATGTAATTGCCGGCCCTTTTGAGATGGTTGCTAGTGCGGTCGGTAAGCTGTCGACTGCCATATCTTCACTGACCATTACCTTCTGTAAAAAGTCTCTTAGTGCATCCTGATGAAGGGTAGACCTTTTGATCAGCTCTAGCACAGATATTTTCGCGGGCACCTGGTCTAGATGATATAATAAGTCATATTGAGTACCCGGCAGTGGTTCAGTCTCTTCTTGCTCGGCCGTTGGCTGGGAGGACTGGGGATTAGAAGTAGTGGGGTAATTCCGATGGAACATCTTCCCGCTCCTCAGAGCACAATTCGCCGCGGCATCTGAAGATAGTACGATGGGCCCTGCGGGGTGGTTGAATGGAACTGGTGGTGCGGGGGAGACGGTTTGGTGGAGCGTAAGGTTGGTGGTGGCAGTGGGTGATGAGCGGATGATGGGCGAAGGGTTGGTGGAAGGCAGGGTGGTAATGAGTGTCGACGCGGGTGGAGGGAAGGCTAGCGGAAGGGTAAGGATGGATGAGGGGTTGGATGGTGGTGTGATGACGGTGACGGGGTTAAGTGGTGGGGAGTATTATGGAACGGTGGGTGGTAAGGAGTTTGCTGGAGCGGGTGTAACGGGGAGGATGAATGGAGGGGATGTTGGCCGTGTAGGGAGGACGAAGGAAGGATTGCGGTGGTGATGGTGGAGGGACATGACTTGTGGTGCAGCAATGTCATAATCAAAAGACCATCCGGCATTGGGGGCCGGTGGTTGGACCACGTTTACTTGTGCTGGTGCTGGCGGCTGCTGCTGAGGAGCGGGCGGGTGGTTCGGCATCGGATTCTGATGGATGCCCAGGTCCTGTATTTGATGTGGTTGCTGTTGTGGTAGCTGCTGCTGCTGCTGCACTTGCGGCCTCGGCTACTGCCCTCTTTTCTCCTTGATCCCAATAATGGCCCGATGCATTGCGGCCCAATCTATCCTTTGCCCTTCATGGAGATCATATACCAGATCCCGAAACTGAAAACATCCTTCCATGGTATGGCCCGGCTGTCTATGGAACATACAATATTTAGTATGATCAACAGCTGGGTTCCAAGTAGGCCGTTCTGGAGGAAGTTGGATAGCATTCACTGACATGAGGGCGGAGAAGATATCTGTAAGTGTCTCTGGCAATGGAGGGTACTGGGCTCTCCTGGGAGCCAGGCGCTTGCTGTTGGGGTTGTTGTTATGGCCGTTAGGTGGAGGGACATTGTGGTATTACGGAGGTGGTGGTTGTTGTGGATTGGTGAAGGCATTTTGTGGAATGGTGAAGGCATTTTGCGGAGTGACAAAGGTAGGCGGAGAGTTTTGTGGGGTTGCCTGGAAGTTTTGTGGAGCGGGGTTTTGGGAATTGCGGGGGTTTTGGGGGAAGCGGAATGGTGCGGCCTGGAATGGGAAGGCAACGGCTTGCACTTGTTCATTTGTCTGGACCCCCTCGGTAACCGGCCCTTGTGGCTTCTTGTGATACTTGGGCTTTTGGTTTTCAAATAAAGAGTGGATGGGGGAATCCTTAAACTGAGTCTGGATGAAGCGCGTCCGGCTGTAGAGCTGATGCATGTTGGCTATGTTGTTCATTGCCAGGATGTTCCGGAAGGTTGGAGTAGCATTTGAAATCAACAGCTTTACCTTCTCTTCCTCCGGGATGTGGCCAGGCACCCTAGCGGCCATCTGTCTCCACCTGTCTGCATAAGTGGCAAATTCCTCGTCTGGCTTCATCTTTTCGGCTACCAGATCTGTGAACGAGTATTCTGGGCCGACCCTGTCTTGGAACCGCTGGATAAACTTGTCCTTGACTATCTTGAAACTCTCAGCCTCTTCCAGTGGTAGAGAATAGAACCATTCCAGAGCGACACCATCTAAAGATCGGCGGAATAAATACGCCATAAGGCGATCATCATACTGGAATTGCGCCGATTCATATAGAAAATCCCTCACATGAATAAAGGGATTGCTGCTCCCGTCGTACTTGCGGTAGTTGGGGAGCTCTGATTGAGGAGGGAATCGAATATTCTGGAAGCTTGGCACAGGAATATCGGCCAAAGATTGTGGGCCAACCCGCTTCTGGAGGAAATCGAGTTGCTGCTGCATGGCGGCCCACTTGTCAAGCAAGTCTTGCTCTCGGGAGGGAGCAGGGGCGGTGAAAGACGCTGATTGAATGTGGGGAGCAGATGGAACGATTGTGGCAGAAGGTGGGTGCCCACAGGAAGGAGTGGGGGGATAAATAGTAGAGATGGGGGGGCCGTAAGAAGGATATTGGGCCTGGGATAGACCCGTATTAGAATAAGCTTGGGCCACCCCTTGCTGAGAGCGTAAGAAGTCGGAAGGGCCCATGAGAACTTGCGGAGCTACCGGAGCAGATGTGTGATGATCCATTTGAACAAAAGAAGGGATGGGCGACTTTCCCTTATCGAAAGATTGTTGGGCTGAATTGGAAGACTGGCTCGTTTCCATGCCCGTGAAAGTGATGGTCCGTGGCTGGACCGGAGTAAGATCAATCGGAATGGGCTGAACTGGGGGCCCAACAGTGGAAGAATTGGATTGATTTTGGATGATGGTTGAAGGCGATGCGTTGGACCCTTGCATGGTCTGATAAAGAACTTGGAGTTGGGACAGATCCAATTGGGCCATCATCTGAAGGACGGAGCCCGCGGAAGGAGTGGAGAACGCGTGAACTCTCTTCTCACTTCTCTTCCTTTCTCTTCTTCTTTCCAGCCGTATCCATTCTTCCCAGGTCCGAGAAAGTTTTCCAAACTGCCATGGCTTTCAAAGTTAACTTCCAACATCTCCATTGGCATGAGGGCCATACTCTCGAAGTGGCATCTCCTTATTCATGCTAAGCACTATGAGAGGATTCGCATGGACTGGGCGGCTATGGCCGCACTAGTGGAGATCTGGCATCCCCAGACCCACACTTTCATCTTCCCGACCTTCGAGCCGACCATCCTCCGCTAGGAGGTGGAACTTCTACTCGGATTGAAGAAATTCAAGAGTGACGGGAAGGTAAAAGCTATGCGGATGCTGACAAGGGAAACTTCCGAGAGCGTCCTTGGAAGTTTCATGTCGTCCGACACACCCAGGAAGGTCCGTACTCAAAAGGGAATTGATTTGCAAAGGCTCGCGGAATGGGTTATGGATGCCCTGAAAGGGTCACCAGATGATGACCACTTGGAAGGAATTATGAAAGGGTTCACCATTTATCTGGCAGGTGCTCTCTTGTTTCCTTATACCGACAACATAGTGGAAGAAGACCAACTGAGTGCTATCTGCGGGATTTGGAGTAGAAAGAGGGTGGGACCTGCCATACTTGCCTATCTTTACAGTGGCCTTACTGCCTCCAGCATGGGTAAGCCTCCTTTCAGTTGCGCACTTGTTCTGAATTGCTGGATTGATTTGCACTTCAAATTCGACCACCGTGAGGGGATGCCAACTGCTTCGAAACTCTTTCAACAAAGCCCCCTTTATCACATAGCCGATGTGTTAGACTTCGGTGGTACCGTGGCGAACCGTGTTCCATGGCTGAAGAAGCGTGAAGACTGGCGGTCTCACTTTCGAACCATGACACAAAGCTTCTTCACTTGCGCACCGGCATGTCTACTCTCACTTGAACTCCTCATGAGGTCTTCTCCCGAAGTTGAACTCCAACTGATCGGCGCGACTGAGTTTGCCCTTTACAACGCGCATCGGTGCTGCCTCCAGATCGGTTGTAATGCCCCGGATTTTTTTTTAGATATTTTTTGGATCCTTCTTCGTGGGTCCCGGATCTGGTTTTTCGAGTGTCTGACTCCGTTGTGTCCGAAATTTCGTTTCGGACATCTTTCGTGTTCGGATCGATGCGATCCGGAGTCGTTTTGGAGGCCCGGAGGCGTTCCGCGACTTTTCCGCGTGTGTTTTCCGATTCCCGGTGTGGGTTTCGGCTTTTCCTTCGGAACCTCGTTGTGGGTGAACCGGGCTGTTCACCTGGACGCGAGTGGTACTGTTGCGATCGGTGCGTTCCGAGGATCGCGAGGGTGTGATTTTCTATTTTTTTGGATTTTTTTGATTTTCCAGGTTTTTCTATAAAACCCCCCTCCCTTTTCTCTCTCCCCTCTCATTCCTCTCTTCTCTCCCTCTCTCTTCTCTCACGCTCCCTTTCTCCCCTGTCTTCTCCGACGGCCGACGGAGCAGGACGGGGACGAGCTGGAGGCGGCGCGGGTGAAGATGCGGGCGGGGACGGGTCGAGGATCGAGCGGTGGAGGCGCGGTGAAGCTCTGCCGCGGGTTCGTGGAGCGGCGAGGGTTTCACGGCGTTTTCTTTGCGGATCGGCGAGCTCGGGGCGCGAAATCTTCGGTGGAGGTAGGGTGATGGACCCCCAGCTCGTGCACTTCTTTTCCCGCGAGTTTCGTAGGCCGTGGTGAGCCGAGCGGGTGGAATCGGGGTTTTTGGGCAAAACCCATGTTTTAGGGCTTGTGGGCCGATCTCTCGTTTTACGGCATTTTTGGCTGATCCAGGGGCTTAGATGCATGCCTAGGGGCTTGGGGATGGATTCCCCTTTGTTTCCCCATCACCCGGGGGTGATCGGGGCGTGGATCGGTGTTTTGGATGGTTTCCCACCGTAACGTTCTCGGGAGGGTGTGACGGTCATTCCAGTGACCGTTACATCCGTGTGACGCGCCTGGGCAGGGGCGTTACATTCCCTTGGCTTTGGGCTTTGGCGTTCGTGGGTGTGACGGTCCCACGATAGACCGCCACAGCCGTGTGACGCGCCTGGGTGGGTGCGTCACATCCCCTATTACCCAGTTGAGGGCTGGGGGTGTGACGGCCCCCGACGGACCGTTACATGCGTGTAACACGCCCGGGGTGGGCCGTCAGGGGCGTTTCAACCGTTGTTTGGGGTCAACGCGTGTAACGCGGCAGGGCGGGCCCGTTACATCCGTGTGACGCGTTGGGGCGAGCGCGTTACATTTGTGTAACGCGCTAGGCCAGGCGCGTTACATTCTGCGTTCCTATGGGCCATGTAACGGCCTGCGTTAGACCGCCAGGTGGAAGTGACGGTCCCGCCTAGACCGTTACAGCCATGTGACGGTCTAGGGTTAGACCGTCAGGCTTGGTGTCGTTCCGAGGTGAGTTTTTGTGTTTTCCGCCTTGCTCCGCGATGTGTGGATCCCTGGTCGACCCGGTTGGGACCCAGTGGTCGACTTGCGGTCTCGTGAGTGCCAGACACCCATGGGATTTTGTGTCCGTGTTTTGAGGGTGTCTGGTGGACCGTGTTATCTCGTTTAGCGTGCCCGTAGGGTTGAGAGTCCGGGTGACTTCTCGCGTGTTGGGCTTCCGTGTTACGCTCGCTCGAGTCACCGTGTATCGGTGTGTGTGCGGTGGGGTCTCCCCCCCCCATGTCGTGGGTTTCTTTGGAAGGCGATTCCCATGTGGGCCACGTGTTTGGCCTTGGACTGTGAGTCCAGTTGCCCGGCCTGGGGCTGGAGGATTCCCGCTTGCTTCGAGATGGGAAATCGACATGGCGGCTTGTGTGCTGCCCTGGGAATCGTGCTTCTGTATTTTTCCGTGTGGCCCATGTGAGTGGCCGTGGTCCCTTGCGTTCCCTTCCTGAGGGAATAGTCTTGGTGACTTGTGAGCTATCTCGGTATTCGTGCTACCGTGATTTTAGACCTAGAGATTGGACTAGATTGACGGCCTTGTGCTGTTGCGTACAACGGTCTTGACCCCGAGTCTTGTGACTCAAGGACCGTTGGCTGTAGTGTGTCTAGAGGACTGTCCAGAGTCCAGTGGCTTAAGTGCCACTCGAGTTTTCTCGACTCTCGGGCACGGTGCGTGCGTGGCCGTGGACTGCGAGTCCTGTTTCTTCTCCGACTGTGGTCACCGTGCGACGGGGCCGGTACGTGGGGTGGTCCCCGTACGTCGTCGGATGCGGACGTTGTTTTCCGTTGACTTGAGAGTCTACTCCTTTAGTGACCCTCCACTAGTCGTAGCCCACCAGTACGAGGTACTGGTCTTACCTGGGAGTGGTGTACGGGCACCTACCCTTCGAGACGGTTTGGACTGGTTTTCGTCGGGCCCCTCGTCGTAGCCAGAGTCCGACTACAGGGGAAAGCCAGTCAGAGGGCCAGACCTAGGACGCGTGGTATGTGTGTGCACACGTGGTTGGGGACAGTGGACGCACGTCGACGGGCGTGACCCCAGCTAGTCACTTGTTTGTGGTTACTTGTACGGTGTTTGCGCCTTTGGTAGGAGCTACCACGTCAGGCGGTTCACCTGCGGCGCGGTGTAAGACGTCAGGGGACGCTACCGGCTGTGCTTCTAGTTGGTGGTACTCCTATCGAGTTGGGAGTGACAGACTGTCAGTTTTCGTAACTTTGACCTTCGGGTTTTCAGTCGTGTCGACCGTTGAGTTTTCGGTTGTTTCGCCGTGGCGCGTGCGTTGGTTTTCGCGCCGTGAGACTAGTGCTAGTGGCTTTACCGAGGTTGCGTCTTGTTGTGCGGTACCTGCGATCGGATGGTCGGGGTTGCACCTTGGATAGCGTGTCCAGGTCGGCTGTGTCCGGGGGATAGGCCTCTACGGCGTGGTTGCCGTGTGTTTTACTTCGGTAGGTGGTACTAGCGTAGTTCGGTAGCCTCGACTGTGAGTTCGAGGCGTGCCTTCTGGTACAGTAGGAGTAGCTATAGTGCCGAGTTTTTGACCCGCCACCGGTTTGCTGTTCCTGCTGTAGTTGTAGCTCTCCCTTCCGCTACCGCCGTTGTTTCCGGTTGGGGTTCCGTGGGATCCCTGCTGAGTCTCTGTTTTGGAGACTCATTCCCTGCTTTTCAGGTGTGGCGGTTCTTCCTCGAGGTTCGAGGGTGCGGAGCGGAGGTTCTCAGTTGCCAGCTTACCGGGCCGAGTGTTCACTTGGCTTGTGGTACGTTTTTACTGCTTTAGACTGTACTTTCTGTTAGACTGGACTCTGTTGTAGTTGTTTATTTATTTCTGTTAATTGTTGAATTGTCCTGCTTTATTTCCTATTTTTTTGTGCCTCCACACTCCTTTTAGCCCTTCGAGCCCTCCCGGCTCGTGGGCGGCGGTGCGAGTCTCGGGTTATCGGGCCTTCCCGGTAATCGGATTCTCGGGTCGTCACATCGGCATTCCACGCCATTCGTTCCTACTACTGACTGGCATTGTCCCTTTGAAGAATAGGGATTTGGGAATGGAGGCGGATGCGAAGGAAGCGAAGGCCGTTAAGGCACCCTGGAAGACAAGTGTTGCGGGAAAGGCCTTAGTGCACGTGGGGGAAGAATGTGAGCTGTGGAGGGCTTATGTAACCAAACTGGGGAAGTTGAGGCCTAAGGCGCCTAAGCCCCTTATGTAGCTTACTCTGCTTTCTGATGGAATAAAATCTGGCATTGAGAATGTGCAAAGCTGGGATTTTTATCTTTTCCTCTTTTTATTATTTTTTTCTGTTTTCATCATTTTTTTGATGCGTCCAAATAAGTGGACGCTTTATTATTAATATATATTATTATTATTTTTCTCTTTTTTGGGTGCGTCTAGGCACGATGACGCATCTTAACTTTCACATTCAAATTTAAAGAGCCAGGCGGCCCTTCTTCTTCCGTGCCTTGCCCGTAACCGAGCCTGCCTCCCACCGAGATTTGTGCGCCCCTCTTCGTCTTCTTCCACTCTCGATCGATGGAGTTTGGTGGGCCGGACCATGGTGAAGGGGGAGAGGGACGAGGGACTCCTCGCCCGAGGAGGGACACGCAAGAGCACAGAGAGGCGTCCATGGAAGAGGAAGGGCCGCTTCAGGCACCCGAGGGACCCGAGGGACCCGATGGCGCGGAGGGAGGTGAACACGGTCTGGTAGGTCTTTCGATCTTATCCTCTTTGATTCATTTGGAGTTTGGAGTGAGCCATGCGAGAGGGGAAAGGGTTCGGCGAGTGTTACACTCAAATGATGGACGCATCCTTGACAGGAGACGCGTTCTTGTTAGGACGTAAGACCCCCCTTTCTTGATGCAGGGCATGGCGAGGGCTCCAGGCTTGGCTGATGAGTGGGCGAGTGCAGATGAGCCGAGCCGTGTCAGGAAGGAGAGTCGCGGCAAGGCGAAGCTCGAGGATTGGCGCATACATCTCTCCGGACAGCAAGGGAGCGTATTGGTGCAGGAGAGTGCCGACTTCCTTTGGCAACAGAGAGGGAGTGATGTGGGACTTCCCCAAGCCGGGGATACACGCGACATCAACAGCTTGCGTGCCTAGCTGACAGAGGCTAGGCGGCAGCTGGCCATCACTCAACAGGAGCTGTCGATCCTGGTAAGTCAAGTGCTGTATTTTTTGTTTATTTTTGTTAATTTTGGAGCTTAGCTGACGACCGTTGTTTGTTCGTTCTAGCGTGCCCAGCAGACAACGATGGGGGGAATGGCCGGCGGCGCATCTTCTAGTTCCTCGGCCCCTTTTCTTGAGATTGCCTCCCTCCGGGATCAACTTGCCGGTGCGGTGGCTCGAGCTGCCCGGGCGGAAGAGGAGCGTGATGCCTGGGTGGCGACTGTAGCGGAGGTGCGGCACCGCGGTGAGGAGAGACCTTCTCCAGACATCCTGGAGTCAAGGGTTCTTCTCCAGATGACGAGGAGAGAGGCAGAGAGAGAGCTGAGAGAAGGGCCGAGCGACAACGAGATCAGACCGAGAGGAAGGCTTTGGAGGCCCAGGTGAGGGAGCTCCAGCTAGGCCTTCGGGTCGTGGTGCAGAGGCTAGGAGCGATGGAGATGAGCTACGAGAGAGCGTGAGAGTTCGGGGAGCGACTCCGCCAGTCTGGTCGCTTTGCTACTAGTGGCTTCTTTGCCACGCCAAAGGAGGAGCAGCGAGTCATTACTGTGGAGCAGGCGCCACGAGAGGAGACGGGTGCTGCTGCACGGGGATCCAGAAGGCTTCTGAGGGACCCTCACCTCAGGGGAGAGGAGAGGGACGCCTAGAGGGACGAGCATGAAGATAATGGCGCGGGTTGGCGAGCCAGTGGACCCGCCTCTTCTCTATGATTGTGACGTTTATGACAGCTTATGTAGAATTATGAATGGAGTGATTTGATTTTCTACTGCTTGTTTGTTCTCTTGTGCGTTCCTTCCTCCCTACACTTCTTCTCCTTTGCACTGTTCCCATGTGATGTGTCTGCCGAGACTCCGCCCTAAATGGAAAATCGCGTCTTGCTGTGACCGTTTTTCCACGGGAATCTGCCGTCGAAGTCAATAATGATGGCTCCAGCCCCTTCTCCCGGACGATGTTTCAAAATTTGCGGTCATCCTCCAAAACATGATAGGGTATCCCTAGACAACATAGGGGGCGGGTCATCATATTACCCCGTCTAATCAATCACCCTGCGCGAGTGGTGAAGTGACACACGGGACCGCATGGCAGGTGCCTCATCGCAAGGGCTATCGTTAAAGGTGATGGAGGCAATCTTGGCCCGCACTTCTCCCAGTTCTATAAATTCATGTCTCTTTTATTCTCCCAGGTATATCGAGAGCTAACTCGAGGAGCACAAGTTCTCACGGGAGAGGAGGAGTTCAAAATTCTGAGAGTTGGATGGAGGGCGAATCTTCCCACTCCTCGAAGAGAAGCAGGTCCAGTGGTAGCAGTTCCAGGAGGCTCTCAGACCTCAAAGGGCACTTCAGCGAAAGGGCCCAATTACAACTCGTAAGCTGAGATTTCCCGCCCTTTTCTCATTCTTTCTTCCTTCCTCTTGACAACACCCTTCTCCATTTCTTATGCACGCACAGAGTGTGATGAAATCACACATTTCATGGGAGTTAGCAGTGGCCGCATACAGGGGTCTCCCGGATTTTCATAAGGCCAGGCTAGACGTGATGGGATTTGGTGCCTTTCTTCGGATCGAGCCTATCCAGCTCGACCTGTCCCTCATCCAAGCCTTGTGCGAAAGGTGGGACCCAGTGAGCTGGGCGTTCTTGATGCCCTGGGGGCACATGGTGCCCAGTCTGGAGGATGTGGTCCAAATCACGAGCCTCAAGGTAGATGGTGAGGCAGTGACCAGAGTCACCTACGCGGACTATCGAGAAGGTGCCCAGAAGCTACTGGGTTTGGATCTAGATGGTCGGAAGAACAGGTCAGTAGTCAGGACATCTATCATGGAGGCATTAGGGCTCACTGATACTCGTCGACGGGACGATGAGTCCTCAGAAGAATTCATGGAAAGGATGGAAAGAGGATGTCGTGCTGTGTACTGCACAGATTTTGACAATCGGGAGAGATCCAACATGGATTTGAGGAGGTTTCTCCTCTTCTTACTGGGAAGATTGATACTGAGCTCGAAGGGAGACGGTATTCATTGTCGTTTCCTGGAGCTACTATCAGGCCTCGAAAGAGTAGGGCACTACGCCTGGGGAGCTGCCATGTTGGCGCATTTGTTTACAGGTCTGTTCCAAGAGGCGGACCGTGAGATGATTGTGAGTGGTTTCACACCATTCATCCAGGTATTTTTGTGTTTTATTTTGTATTTTTTGTTTATTTTTTTGTGATAGCCCACTTAAGGTACTAATGACACACGCTAAAGTAGCTGTGGAGCTATTATTATCTCCCGATGGGGAGAGCTCGACATTGGCGACCAATGACGGTGCCGCTAGCCAGGCAGTGGCAACCCATCATGAGTGCGGCACCCCTAACCTACCAAATGATGGTGCTAAGGCGGGAGATACAGGAGTTCCCTGCAGTAATGGTGGGATATTTTTTAGAATTATTTTCATTTTGGTTTTTTTGATTTTTGGTTTTGACCAGCTAAACGGGTATGTACAACCAAACCTAGGTAAACTGGAGACCCTACTCAGGCATGGTCGACGTCGACCAACCATGGGTTCTAACAAGTCGTGCCCGGTTCGGACGGAAACTGTGGATGCACTGCCTGAATGAAATCGAGCCGCTTTGGCTACGATTGGTTATGAGGACTTTAGGACTGACTCAGGAATGGGTGGATACGGCTGCGCCACCTCATGTCAGGAGAAAGACGCGGGGACCGGCAACCTGCATTGATTGGCGTGTGCGGTTCCCCGAACAGTATGAAGATTGGCAACGGGGTGACACAATCGTGGAATCACATGCACAAGATAGTGAAGACTATCTGCGTCTGTATAAGACAATGTACGCAGAGCGGCTCCAGCCCCGAAGACTTGTGGAGGTAGGTCTCCCCTTTTCTCTCTTTTTCTCTTTTGGTTTTATTCGTGGAAATGCTGACTCCTATGGCTGCAGGATGTCCGTGACACCATGATCGCGAATTTAGGATCTCGCCTGGAGCAACAATTGGGTGACACACGTGAAGCCCTGAGTGCCTCGGTAGGTGTACAGTGCACACTCCTAATCAAGACCCTAGATTCACGGCGTTCGGCCACTAACTATCACATGTGTGATCATAGCGCGCCCAGATTGACGCGGCTTCCTTAGCGATGGGAGCGAGTGGCGTCTCCAGCTTATGGATCCCTACCTCAGAACTTGATTTGCTTCACGAGCAGCTCGCTCGTGCTACACAGCCCGCCGCGGAGGCAGAAGGGATGCTCTCTATACAGGTAAAGGTCTCAGTGTTGAGTTCTCCTTGTTTATGCATTGCCGCATATCTGAGATGGTATATCTGGCAGGAAAAGGAGACGCAAGAATCACTTGCCTAAGCTGCGCAGAGGGAGGCTAGAATAGTAGAGCTGGAGGAGGAATTGCGGCGTCGTCCTAATGGCGACTCCTCTAGGGATGCCATGGAGCTGAGAATCACTCTCCAGTTGGAGAGGGAAGACCGTGAAAGAGAACGCGCAGAGAAGGAAAGAGAAAGAGAGAGAGAGAGAGAGCCGAGAGATTGGCTGGAAGGGAGGAGCGAAGGGCCATGGAGGCTCAATTGTTCGAACTCCGGACCAGCCTTGGTCTCGCCGAACAGTGGCTGAGAGATGGCGAGGAACGCTACCGAAGAGCACGAGAGCGTGGCTTTCGTGTTAGTAGCTTTCTGGCTGCCCCCACGGATCAACGTTGGGGTGTGGGAAGAGGAGGAGGAGTGCAGAGCGGTAGGAGTACCGCTTTTCGTAGTTGGGTAGCACCCATGAGAGCGTTCTGCCCGGAGAGTAGCGGGACGAGTAATGCAGAGAGAGAGGGCGAAACTTGATGTAATTTTTTTATTTTTTGGAATAAAATATAAGGTTCAATTTGTTTGATTTTCACCTTTGCTTTTGTTGCTTCGAATCCCTGCACACATCACTGAAACAAACAAATCAAAATTTCTGTTCTGACTTGGCCCCTTGCTCAATAAGCAAATGGTCACTTTGACTGTCCTTGATAACTGGTCAAGGGGCCAAGCCTTTATTTAACCAAGGCAAGGGAAAGATGCGGTGATGATAAATGCGACAGACAAGCACACGAATGCAGGCGATATTAAAAGTGAGATGCTGCATACAAAATGTAATCATGCAAAATTGATTTATTTTTTTTTCTTCAAATTTTTTTTTTGCTTGCAAATATATACATTCTCTCTTTTTCCATTTTTTTGTTATTTTTATCATTTCATTTTTTTGTTGCTAACACCTGGCAAGCACCCAAATGGCACCTAACCTATATGAGAACAAGGGTTTCTTACTAACCTCCCAGGTATCCTAAGTGCACATTTAGGTTGATTTAGGCCTCTAGACCCCTCAAATGATGATCCCGCCGACTAAGACTTACCCTGATGACAATATCGTCATGTCATACTTAGGCTCCCAGTCGCTTCCAACCATAGGGATTCACCCAAAAGGTGTTTGAGGTAGATTTGCCCGACCCGGGTCTATTTCCTCACAACTCTAGATGGTATATGATGGAACACCCTGGAACCCTAACGACCAACCGCGTGACGCTGACCCGGAATCAGACGCCGTCGCACCCATAAATGACGCACTTGTGTTGGCCTAAGCCCAAGGTTAAACAAGAAGACATCAAGATGGTAAACAGGGGTCTTGACCAGCCAGAAACATAGAGACTCCTTCGCAGCGATAGCTTTTGCTTTTCAAAGAAGGCAACCATATATGTATACTAAAATAAGGTCGCAAACCTTGGCGGGTTTCACCGTTCGGACATTCCATCGAGCTTTCACCTTTAAAGGAAGAAGGAAGAGTGTAGGGGATAAACCTCTTGAGAGGATCGGCAAAACCGTTAACCCGGCGAGCCAATAAGGGCCCATTTAACTCTTTCCTTTCGGACAACTTCGGACCAAATCTCGAGCATTTACATTCCATGGCCCCTTTTGTGGATTCAGACTTTTGCTTTGAGGGGTTTCATTTATTACATCAGGCACAGTCACGACCAGGCTTTTCTCTTGATTTTGATTTTGTGTTTCTTTTTGCGAGGGAGATATAGTCGTTTGACGTTGTGGGCTCCCTTTTGTATGCCTGCGGGGACACTACCCTCTTCTCGTGCTCTGATCGATGCTCGAGGAAATGGATCCTACTCTTGCCCTTGGGGGTTCGAGTTTTTGTTTCTCATGCTCAGCGTTTTAAGGGCGCCGACTGTCTCATTTGGTCGAAGAGAAAAGAATAAATATTACAGCTTCCGGAGATCTTCTTGGTGAGGCCCCACCGTAGGTGATGCTACCAACTTTTTTTGGATAAAATACGTATATGTTGGCTTCCTTTGAGCGTGCATAGGTCGATGTGGCCGGACAGGGATTTTCACGGTTCTGGCAAAGCAAGACCCGGTGCCTACCAAGCCTTAATGGGCCCTATCCTAACATGGAGGTTTGATGCAGGGACTTAACTACATGATGATCACCAGGCATCGGCATTTTGAATTTTTCATATTTTTAGTGATTTTCAATATTTTTTATTTTTTGATGTTTTTTTCATCATTTTTTATTTTTTTTATTTTTTCTGACATTATGCTAAGGGTAGTACTTCTTAAGATAAAGTCCATTCCAAGGGTGGGATAACTCGGTCCCTTCAGCGTTGACTAGCTTGTAGGCATTGCCAGGGTACACAGCTTGAATTACAAATGGTCCTTCCCAATTGGGTTAGAGCTTAGAACGTGGCCCTCCAGGTTTGACAAAAATTCTTTTTACGACCATCTCACCGACTTTGAATTTTCTCTCAACGACTTTCTTTTGGCAAAAGCGAGCGAGTCTATTTTGATACACACGCGCATGCTCGGTAGCGGCCAGCCGTTTCTCATCTAAGAGTTCCAACTGGGCAAAGAGTGAATTACGACGTTCGTCGAGGGGAAATTCATCATCCAATTGTACTCTGAGAGAAGGGATCAGAGTCTCGTACGAGACTACCGCCTCCATACCATAAGTAAGGGCAAACAGAGTCTGCCCGGTGGGGGTACGGATTGAAGTGCGATAGGCCCATAGAGCTTCGATAAGCTTTTCTGGCTAGTCTGAAAACTTACTAGACTCGCAGGTTTTCTTTATGATTTTGATCAATGTTTTGTTGGTGGCCTCTACTTGGCCATTACCTTGTGGGTAATAAGGTGATGAATGATGCAATGCAATTGCGTACCTTTTGCAGAGGTCCTAAAGGTCTTGGGAAATAAACTGTGGCCCATTGTCGGTGATGATTGTGCTTGGGACGCCGAACCTGGCGAGGATATTCTTCACGATGAATTTGCAGACCATTGATGCCTTGATTTCCGCATAAGCTTCGGCTTCGGCCCATTTGGTGAAGTATTCCGTCGTAGTAAAGATGGAAGATTTTTACTTGGTGAGGGAATTGGGATCACCTAGGGGACCAATGATGTCGAATGCCCACATGAAGAAAGGTCACGGGGAGGATATTGGATGAAGTGAGAAAGATGGTGAATGAATTTTATCGGCGTGAAGTTGACACTTGACACACCTACGGACATAGTCAGCACAATCCACTTCCATAGTGGGCCAGTAAAAGCCTTGACGAATGATCTTCTTAGCGAACATCTGGCTATTCACGTGGCCACCGCACACACCCGAGTATGCTTCCTCTACATATTTTCAAATCTCATCGTCATCAAGACACCTTAAAAGAACTCTGGTAAGGCTCCTCCTATACGACAATCCTCCAACTAGGGCGATTTATTTTAAATAAGTGGGGATAAAACCAGATTTAGGTGAAAGATACATAGAAGAATTTACAAGATGAGAAGAAATCAAAGAAAATAGTGAGGACTAATGATGAGGGCATCCCTTGCCCCTCCACATTTTCTCCAGACTCGGATTGTTCGTCGGCAAGCGCCATTATGTTAGTCATGTATTTTTGAGTCTAGTCATGTAATCTTCACATTTTCTTTGAGTCAATATCATGTAATTTTCCCTTTATTTGAGTCATGTACCTAGGTTGTTGAGTTATTTTTCCTAAGTCTTGAAGTCATTATGTTGGTATGATTAGTTAATGGGCCCAAACCATTGGGCTAGGCCCAGGGGCGCCCCTCCCTTGGACTGTTTGGTCATTAGTTAGTTTGTCAGGGTCAGTTTGGTCTTAGGAAAAGTGTGGAGTCTATAAATAGCCCCACCCCTCTCTCATCTGTAACAACTTATGCTTGAATATTGAATCCAGAAAATTTCCATACCTTCTAGTTCTCTCTCAATATCTCCCTCTCTCTCTCTCTCTTACTATCACTCTCTCTAAGTGGCTTGTGCCCCCTCTCTCTCTCCTCCCCACCCCAATTTCAAAATTCATTCTCTCTCCTCCCCATTCACCCCTCATTAAGGCCCCTTCCCCTTCCCCATGCACTCATTCAATTCCCCCTTCAACCCCTAGGTGGAAACCCCTTCTCCTAGGCACCTTTCCACTTCCCTAAGCACCTCTCCACCTTCCCAAGGCTGAATTAACCTCTCCCAAAGCCCAAATTCGAAATTCCCTCCCCTCTCACATCCCTCCCACACCCTAGGTCGACCCAAACCAGACTCCCCTTGGTCTGGTCGCCCTCCTCCACCTCTTACTCTCTTGGCCATCCCCTTCTCCACATCTTCTTCTTCTCCTCATTCTGCCTCTGTTTCAGGCAGCAGAGTTACAGCAACTTTCAGAAGCAGTCACGACCGTCCCCCAAAGATTCAGGTGGCAAGGCCTACATTTCTGGAATCTTCTGCGAGATAGCTTTCCAACGGTGGTGGTCTCGCCGGCTTCCGTGGTCGGAGCTGTCCGCAGGAGCCGATCTCCCTCGACTGCGCAGAAGACCCCAGGCAGAGAACCAGAGCGAGAGTGGAAGCTCGGCCACGACGAACCTGTTGGGATTCAGATCAAGTGTTCTTCAGCAACATTCTTCCCTATCAAGTCCTCTTTCATCCTCAAGAAGCAGAGCTGCATTTGGACATCGGCATATAAAGTTACGAATTTTCTATTCCAAGTGTGTCAGGTCAGTTTACAGGAGCCAGAATCGACACCCCTCTACTCATCTGATCGCCCCGGTCTTCTCCGACATCTTCCGACCCCGCCGTTGGCGCCGACAGAAAGAAGACTCGACCACGGTTCCAACGGTTCAGGTCTCGTATCAATCAGAGCTTGGTAGAGATCGTGGCACCCTCTGCAACCAGCCACATTGTTCTGCACCAGACAGAGGCAGAACCAATCAGTCCGGTTCCAGACCCTGCCCCGGCCAGCAACGACTGTACCAAGCTCAGCAAAACTTCAGAGATCATCCTTGGTCCGTTGGAAAGCTTTTGGCGCAAGTCTCATCATGTTCTGAGTTCTGTGGAATTTTTAGCAGCTTCATCACTGACCCCCTGTCCAGCAATTCAGAAGATTGGCAGAACCGGCAAAGCTCCGGAGGTCGGGTTTTCTACATCATTCCCCCACCCCGCTTGGCCGGCTGAAGGCCCCTCCCTGCGTGGAGGTAGTTTTGGCTGTAATCTACATAATTCCCACCCCAAGATCCCCCCCCCTTGCATGGGGTGTAGTTCATGTAATTATTAAGTCGCAGGTTTGAAGCTTCAATCGACGCGGCGTGCGGGTACATGCCCTCGCCTCCCCGCTCGCCCCCGTCTCCGGCCGGAGTCGGCGTCTTCACGCCGGCTAGGTGAGCTCCTGAACATCTCTCATTGCTGTAATGGACTTGCTTAGCTTAGTATTGTTATAGTTACTCCGTCGGTGGTAAGGGAGTGTCCGATTTTAAATTGCTACCCAAATTGAGTGACCACCGCGGGCGAGTTGTGAGAGCATCCACTTAACCCACACCCTTGGTGTGTTGGCCGCCCATGATTTGGGCATCCTAGGCCCATTTGGGGCTCTCCCCAAGCTAGCCAACCATTGGAGCCTCAAGGTCCCGCCTCGGACCCTCTCCAACATCGCCTAGTCGCCATCGGGCACTAGTGTGCGCCATACGGGTGAGCTCGCTAGTGTGAGTCCGCTGCTCAAACTTGAATGCTTGCAAAAGAGGTCCAAGGTGGTTTTACATCAAGTGGTATCAGAGCAAGTTCACAACTTATCTCTATCAAGTTGGTCCTAGGGCGTGTCTATGCATTTAGAGTCTTCGGTTGCATCTCTTTTGTCCACTAGCATGGCTACTTCATGTAAGTCACATCTATCTCACTCGGCCCTCCGCAAAGGTCCGATTGACACCCCTTTGGGCATAGTCCTATTTGAGGACCTTATCTTTAATGGATACCACCCTAGTGCATATTTAGAGTGGGAGGAAAACATGGACAAATACTTTAAGAGGAATCCAATGACTGAACCCATGAGAATCTACCTTGCCAAGAGTCGACTTGTGTACCATGCCGAGGATAGGTGGAAGTTCATTGAACAATTTAGGAGGGTTATGAGGCTAGAGCCTATTAACACATGGGAGAACATGAAAGCCGAACTTAGGAAAGTCTACACTCCCCGACCTCCTCCCTCCTACCCGGGTTACCAAAACTCGAGGGGCACTCCCACTCCTCCAACCCCACCCGTCCAAACCCTTACCACTAGAACCCAAGTGTCCAAGGCCTCCACCTCCCCACCTAACCCCATGAGGGCCCCCACACCCCAACCAAAATCCCCTTCCCTAACCTACACTAGTCAAGCCCCTTTAGCCCCCATTTCCACCCCAAACGATCCCAAGGGCAAGAGACCCCTAACCGACCCAATTCTCTCCATGATGACCACCACTCATCCAACCCTCACCATTCAAAACCAAGTGGACACCGTGTCCACCCCTCCACCTAGGCCCATAATGGCCACCACCCCCAAACCCAAAACCCCTCACCAAACCCGTACCCCACAAGCCCCCTTGACCACCACCCCAAACCCACCATCGTCCCCAAAAAGGGACACATCTCCCAAAATAAATCAACCCAAAACCCCTCACCCAACCCACCTCCCGCTTCCTACACCAATCTTTCCCCAACCTAGGCCTCCTCTACTTCCCCTCCCTATCCAAAATCAAGTTTCCCATTACCCACCACCCCGGGTACACCATGCACCAACCATCATCACCCCACCCTCAATAGACCTTCCCATTCCCTTGAGAAAGGAGACCACAACCATCCACATGGGAGTAGATACCATTCCGGAACCCATCCCCATCCTTGAGGAAACCCAAGTTCATACCTATGGTGAGGAAGAATCACAAATGTCCCCTCCACATAGCTTGGACCCCCAAGAGCCACAAGCCTTCACAACTAGCACCGTAATCATAGATGGGCCCCTAGCTAGATGGCTAAAGGAGAGACCAATTCACCCCATCATGTCCTATGTTTACCCACCCATGGAGCAAAACCTTCCCATTGTACCCTTCCACTCCTATCACACCACAATCCAATCCTACTATGAGGTAGAATGTTGGGATGATCTCCTCCAAGGTCTAGAGTGGTAATTAGACTTGACTTCTTTGTTGACCCTAGGGGCGGACCGACCCAAGAGCCTTGACCTCATCCATCCATGCATTGGGTCTATCACCTCGATTTGCACTATTAGTTGCTACACTAGTGACCTCCTTTTCATTCTCCCCATAGTGGAAGAGCCCATCCCGGTCCACTCCCCTACCATTGTGATTCCTAGAACCTTGACCATCCAACCCACCCCATACACCGGCCCAACCATTTCATTAGAGGAAGGCGACTCCCCACCATATGAGGACCTTGAGGACATGGAGTACCCCCATCTAGGTGACCTTTACCATGATCTCTTTGACCCTTTCCTATGGGAGCCTAGATCTCTATTTAACCCACTCACCTTATTCACCACCCACCTTACCCTACCCTTACCGCCCATATTAACCCAAATCCCTCCCTTCCTAGAATCGGGTTACACCAAGGGAGCATTGACCTTAGGCAACATAAACCTTGGGATTGATGAATTGTCCCACCCCATGATGCCTCCCTTCTTAGATCCCTTTGATCCATACGAGTGGAAGCTCAAGGGCCACCCCACACCCATGCACATGGAAGTCATCTCTAGGATAGGAGTGCATGAGTCTTGGCACAACACACCACTTGGCATGATTAGAAAGTCGGGTCCATTCATTCACAACACCCACATGTCAAGTAGGAAGTATGAGTGGTCCATATTTGGGTGTAACGGTCCTCCCCAATTCACCATTGGTCTTATGAATGTTAGGAGCATACATGGATGTCCGGGTCCCCCGACATTCGTCATACCCATGCATAAAAGGTTCATCTATGGATGTCCCGGGCCCCCTAAGTCTATCACAGTCCTCATGGCATCAAAGCATGATCGAACTACATTTGGCTGCCCCGGACCACCTTTACATACCATACATTGTCCACTCCCACCGCATCATAAAGCATGGCATATGCATCCAAGCAAATATCAAGTAGCAAGCGGTGAGATTCACAATAAGCAAGCAAAAACTCGTGAGCGCCACTTGAAACTCCAAGTTGGTAACTTGACGATGATGACTTTGGAGTGGCTCTACCCTGGGGTCACCTTCAAATTGAGGGCACGAGGACTTGGACCTTGCCAAGTTCCGAGTGGCTTTGGCAACCCGGCTTATGGATTGAACTTTCAAAAGGGTTTTGAGATTCTCCCCATCTCTCATGTGGCGGATCCAACACCCTCTAGGGGCATCGCGGTGGATCCTAGTGAGTGCCTTGAGCTTACACCTATCCTTGCGAGAGACACCTTCGGAGTGCCACCACAAATTAGCCCGAGAGCCCGACGTGAGCATACGGCATCAATACTAGGCAAGCAAGATCCCATCGCCAGCATGAGGGTATGACCGAGCCACTTTGTCGAGCTAAAGCGCCGTTCCCCGACTATGGTCGCGGGTTGAGTATGGAGATCGTGGATCGCCCAGAGCCGCAGTTCGATATACTACTTCCCTGGTGGACCCATACTCGACGGGGTCGAGTTTTCCCCACCCCGGGGGTATGATGAGGGCATCCCTTGCCCCTCCACATTTTCTCCAGACTCGGATTGTTCGTCGGCAAGCGCCATTATGTTAGTCATGTATTTTTGAGTCTAGTCATGTAATCTTCACATTTTCTTTGAGTCAATATCATGTAATTTTCCCTTTATTTGAGTCATGTACCTAGGTTGTTGAGTCATTTTTCCTAAGTCTTGAAGTCATTATGTTGGTATGATTAGTTAATGGGCCCAAACCATTGGGCTAGGCCCAGGGGCGCCCCTCCCTTGGACTGTTTGGTCATTAGTTAGTTTGTCAGGGTCAGTTTGGTCTTAGGAAAAGTGTGGAGTCTATAAATAGCCCCACCCCTCTCTCATCTGTAACAACTTATGCTTGAATATTGAATCCAGAAAATTTCCATACCTTCTAGTTCTCTCTCAATATCTCCCTCTCTCTCTCTCTTACTATCACTCTCTCTAAGTGGCTTGTGCCCCCTCTCTCTCTCCTCCCCACCCCAATTTCGAAATTCATTCTCTCTCCTCCCCATTCACCCCTCATTAAGGCCCCTTCCCCTTCCCCATGCACTCATTCAATTCCCCCTCCAACCCCTAGGTGGAAACCCCTTCTCCTAGGCACCTTTCCACTTCCCTAAGCACCTCTCCACCTTCCCAAGGCTGAATTAACCTCTCCCAAAGCCCAAATTCGAAATTCCCTCCCCTCTCACATCCCTCCCACACCCTAGGTCGACCCAAACCAGACTCCCCTTGTTCTGGTCGCCCTCCTCCACCTCTTACTCTCTTGGCCATCCCCTTCTCCACATCTTCTTCTTCTCCTCATTCTGCCTCTGTTTCAGGCAGCAGAGTTACAGCAACTTGCAGAAGCAGTCACAACCGTCCCCCAAAGATTCAGGTGGCAAGGCCTACATTTCTGGAATCTTCTGCGAGATAGCTTTCCAACGGTGGTGGTCTCGCCGGCTTCCGAGGTCGGAGCTGTCCGAAGGAGCCGATCTCCCTCGACTGCGCAGAAGACCCCAGGCAGAGAACCAGAGCGAGAGTGGAAGCTCGGCCACGACGAACCTGTTGGGATTCAGATCAAGTGTTCTTCATCAACATTCTTCCCTCTCAAGTCCTCTTTCATCCTCAAGAAGCAGAGCTGCATTTGGACATCGGCATCTAAAGTTACAAATTTTCTACTCCAAGTGTGTCAGGTCAGTTTACAGGAGCCAGAACCGACACCCCTCTACTCATCTGATCGCCCCGGTCTTCTCCGACATCTTCCGACCCCGCCGTTGGCGCCGACAGAAAGAAGACTCGACCACGGTTCCAACGGTTTAGGTCTCGTATCAATCAGAGTTTGGTAGAGATCGTGGCACCCTCTGCAACCAGCCACATTGTTCTGTACCAGACAGAGGCAGAACCAATCAGTCCGGTTCCAGACCCTGCCCCGGCCAGCAACGACTGTACCAAGCTCAGCAAAAATTCAGAGATCATCCTTGGTCCGTTGGAAAGCTTTTGGCGCAAGTCTCATCATGTTCTGAGTTCTGTGGAATTTTTAGTAGCTTCATCACTGACCCCCTGTCCAGCAATTCAGAAGATTGGCAGAACTGGCAAAGCTCCGGAGGTCGGGTTTTCTACATCATTCCCCCACCCCGCTTGGCCGGCTGAAGGCCCCTCCCTGCGTGGAGGTAGTTTTAGCTGTAATCTAAATAATTCCCACCCCAAGATCCCCCCCCTCTTTCATGGGGTGTAGTTCATGTAATTATTAAGTCGCAGGTTTGAAGCTTCAATCGACGCGGCGTGCGGGTACATACCCTCGCCTCCCCGCTCGCCCCCGTCTCCGGCCGGAGTCGGCGTCTTCACGCCGGCTAGGTGAGCACCTGAACATCTCTCATTGCTGTAATGGACTTGCTTAGCTTAATATTGCTATAGTTACTCCGTCGGCGGTAAGAGAGTGTCCGATTTTAAATTGCTACCCAAATTGAGTGACCACCGCGGGCGAGTTGTGAGAGCATCCACTTAACCCACACCCTTGGTGTGTTGGCCACCCATGATTTGGGCATCCTAGGCCCATTTGGGGTTCTCCCCAAGCTAGTCAACCATTGGAGCCTCAAGGTCCCGCCTCGGACCCTCTCCAACATCGCCTAGTCGCCATCGGGCACTAGTGTGCGCCATACGGGTGAGCTCGCTAGTGTGAGTCCGCTGCTCAAACTTGAATACTTGCAAAAGAGGTCCAAGGTGGTTTTACATCAACTAAAGCCTCGGAAACAGTGTGAGAACGGGCAGGTGCCCGAGGAAGTTAATGTGGAAGGAACCGGGTCGAACCCGGGAGCGGGATCGGGAGGAATCAGAAATTGGTGAATCGAGAGAGGCGGATCCGAAGGGTCCGAACGTAAAAGAGGAGAATCATGGGGAAGTGAATCCGGAGGTTCTGGAGGAAGAAGATCATGAGGGACACGACGCCCTGGGAAGTATGTAAAAAGGCAATTCAAAGGGGTGAAAAGAACAAAGGACGCGATGACTTGGAAGAACAAAATGATAAATCGAAAGAAGGAGAGGCCCGGAGGTTCTGGATGGGTATGGGAAGGAAGGGCGCGATGCCCTGAGAGAGATGGGGAATAAGACAAGAAATCCGGAGGTTCCGGATGGATATGGGAAGGAAGGGCGCGATGCCCTGAGAGAGATGGGGAATAAGATAAGAAATCCGGAGGTTCCGGATGGATATGGGAAGGAAGGGCGCGATGCTCTGAGAGAGATGGAGAGTAAGATAAGAAATCTAGAGGTTCCGGATGGGGGTGAGAGATGGATAAAGACATGGAATTAAATAGGGAGGGGTCCGGAGGTTCCGGACAGGGATGAATGTAGGGATCCGGAAGCTCCGGACAACAAGGAATGTGAGGGTTCAAGGACCCTAGAGCAGAGGAGCTTGATGGCTTAGATTTAGATGACAAAAGGCGTCTCCTTAACCAATGGACTGCCCATAAAAAGAAGCTGAATAGTAGCATGAGCAGCGATGAACTGGGATAGGAAGTGGATGAACTGATGTGGGCTCCTTCAACAAGGGATTTATTGTCCTCAAGCTTCACTTTATGCTTTTCCCTCTTCCTGGTAGATACTCTCTCATAGTGCGGCCCTTCAACCTTCAACACAAATTCTTGGCCTCCTGGATTTGCAGGCCGATCCCAATGATGTGCCCAGGCAGAAGGTCTCTTGTTTCTCTGACCAACCGGGTCAATCGGTACGGTCAGGGCCCACAGGTTCTCATTTGATGGACTTCTATTAAGGCCCTTTGGACATTCGTACATGAACTGTAACTCTCTTGGCAAAATATCAAAACAAAGATTCAAGAGCTCCGCTTATGAAGTAAGGATCTTGACATGAAAGGGCTCCTTTAGAAATAACTCACGTGATAGATAATTGGTGTCTATCATTGGAAGTTGGATGCTCGGCATAAGGAGTTTCATTTTTGGGGCACTGCTCAAGGCTGTTGGAATATCACATGTAATCATGCTGGGTAACATAGGCATTTGCCTCTTGCATGGAAGTTGGTGGTGAGTAGACATGATGTCAAAAGCTTCCAACAAGAACTGCCCTGACCCACCCCTGAGCATAAAATTCATCATCTCCTCGGCAGTAGAATGTGTCATCACTATGCATGAGGAGAACCCCTTCTTTTGATTCGCCATTTGGACTATGACCGAACAAGGGGTAATGAAAGCTGTAAAAGCATGTTAGCCAATGAGTAATGTGATCTCTATTGGTTTGGCCGCTGATTTGGTCAGCACCAATTCCTGAGAGTCCTTCTTGATGGGCATTGGTGCATATGGAAATTTGGCCTTCTCAGAGGTGACCGACACAAGAACCCGAATCGACATTCGGCAAATGAAATCTTGGATTTTGAATGGCATTGCCATGGCCAAATTCTTCTTGTCCGATTCTTGAACATCATCTTTGGCACATGTATTTGTAGAAAGACACCCACTCCGAGAGGTGGTGGAAGGAGGTGAGATTGAGACAACAGGCTCAACGGGTAATGGAGGTTCAACGGAAAGAGTTGTAAGAATGGTAGGTAGATCTTGAAACACGACAAGCTTTTCCCCTTGCTCGGAAGCAGAGGAGGTTGGCTCGAGTGCAAAAATAGATGAACCCTGCTCAGAGTTAATCACGGGTTTGGGTAAAGGGTCGGATGGGTTTGAAGTTACAGGGATGGTGAAGGCCTTAAGTGGGGACGATGGAAAGTTACTGGGTTGGGGACAAAAGTTAACAGGAGGCTCAATGGAGACTGATGGTATGGGGGTTACTTGTGTAGTTAGAGGGATGACAGTAGGAGGCTTAGTACGTAAGAAGCGTCGGATTTTGGTGGTATGTGAGGGGTTTAGGGTAGGGGATGATTCATGATGCGTTGACGCGGGTTGTTGGTATATGGATCCACCATCGTAACACCATGTGATTTCATTGGCATGGGTAGGGACGGTGACTTCATCCTGAGTAGGGGGACATTCTGGTGGTGGTGGAAGAGGGAAGGAACGAAGAAAACTCGGAGTAGGTGCATATTCAAAATATTCACAGATGTGATCATGTGCCATTTGCAATTCTTCAAAATCATTAGATTCGAATGGATGTTGTGGTGGAGGCGTGTTGATGAGATGAGGTGACGTATATTGGCATGGAGGAATTTGCGTATATAGATGTGGATGTGGAGGCGGAGAGCCGTATGGATTAGTGTGATGAATGGATGGTGGGCAGACGACGTCCACTTGATTGTAACGACTTGGAAGAATATCTTTCTCACTCATATCCCAGATGCAGTACTCATCTCTTCTCTCCTTCCAATCCTTCTCCATTTTGGTAATATTATTCATGAAAGCGTGAAGAGGGTTGGCTTGAGGAGGGGAAGGAGGAAGAAATTTCCTCTCAATAACAGCCTGTAAGGTTCCAAGTTGAGAGCTGAGAGAGTCGATATGAGAAGCCATGAAATCCCAGGCATAGGGAACACTAGTGGAGGGGGAAGCTCCACTAACAGTGGTCTGTATTCCATATGATGACTTATAGGACGGGCCAACGTCCATGGGATGAACCTGTGGGTCAGGGTGATAGCCCCAGTCTGAGTTGTAGACCCCATAAGAGTCGTGACCTGGGTCACGCATTTGAGACCCATAAGGGAAGGCGTCGGCCTCGAAACAATTGTAATTATATTCAGCCATCCATCATGTTTTTCGAGAGCATAATAGTATACACCAGCAAATGATCAGCAGAGATTAACACACAAGTGAATGCCTTATGTCCAATTTTTTTTTGTTTTTCCTTTTTGATTTTTTATTTTTTTAACCAAATCTGAAGTTCACACAAAATAGGAAGGACCCTAATTCCAATTTATTTCACCACCGTGTCAACTAGGGTCACTCTTCTCGCCACGAATGTGTTACTACCTCCGGGGAACTTCAATGGTACAACCAGCCCAGTGAGCGAAGAGGAGATTCTTCGATGTCGGGGACTTACGGAGGTCCCAGTGGAGGAGATTCTAGTCCGTCGAGAGGAATTCTCGAACGGAGAGTCCTTCCTTCACCGAGAGAGGATGATCCTTAAAAAAAAATAAAAAAGAATAGAAAAGAGGGATGGATGTATGCAATGAAATGCTGACAGATATATGGAGCACAACAAAATAACAAAACAATCAAGATACAACAACACGCAAGAGATGATAAAGCTAATCACAAGAAATTGCAATGGTAACTGAAAGAAAGTAACCGAAGTCCCACCGTGATCGCCAATCTGTGAGCGATGTCACGCGGTTCGAGGAACGGAGAAGAAGACGCGGAGCGCGCGCGGGCTCCTTTTTATTTTTATCGGGCTTTTGCTGCCATACAAAGAAATTAAGAGAAGAGAGAAGGGGCCACCACGAGAGATTGCTCTGGCGGGGCGAGCGGGACAAATTCAATATATAGCAAGATATGAGGGTTAAACGGTTATAGCGGAAAGTGACTCGCCGCGGCCTCGGGGGACGGGAATGGTGCAGAAATCAAATAGCAAGAATTGAAACGACCATTGAGGGAAGTGACTCGCCGCGGCCTCGAGAATATAAGCAGATATAGAAGCAATTCAAGACATACAAAAAAAGGACAGCGTTCAAACGGCCATTGCGGGAAGTGACTCGCAGCGGCCTCGAGAATATAAGCATATAAGAACATAACAGAATATAGAGAGAATATAAAGAACGGGAATTTAAACGGCCATTGGGGAAGTGACTCGCCGCGGCCTCGAGAATATAAGCAGATCAGAATATGACAAGATATGAATGACAGAATTTAAACGGCCATTGCGGGAAGTAACTCGCCGCGGCCTCGAGAGTATGGCAGATATAAAAACAGCATAAAAATATAAAGACAGAAATTCAAACGGCCATTGCGGGAAATGACTCGCCGCGGCCTCGAGATTATGATGTGATCGCCAGGGGCCGGGGACCCTAAAAATAAAGAGTGATCACGCCTACCTCAAGACCGAGAGATGGCGGGTTGCTTCTTCCTCCCCCTTCGGCCGGCCGACGGAGAGGGCTTTCCTCGGTTACCCTTGCAAAATAACAGACAGTAAAGAAACGGAATTAGGAAATGGCAGTGTAGTATCAATCTCTTGCAATGAAAATAACGAAATCGTGACAGGACACACACCTGGTTGGTGTGGTTTTAAACCCCTCTCGGACTCGAGTAGGAGGAAAATGCGATGATGAATGCAAGAAGTATATAAGAGAAGGTGCCCTTATGAAGAGAAATAGAGGATGTGAGATGATGAATGCAAAGAACTATGAAGAAAAAGGGGAGAGAATCGACTTATTGGATGTGCCGATGGCGAGATCCGGCGGAGCTTCGGCAGCGTAGGGACGACGTGGAAGCGCGGTGGACGAAGATGACCTTCCTCTCGCGAGCGTGGGCTCCCGAGAAGCCGGCAGAACCTCCACCTACAAAAGGACCCCACGGGTTAGAAATGACTCCGGCAGCCTCTGGGCTCCGGTAGCCTATCGGACCTCTTAGAAGCTCCCTCCGGACTAAGGGGGGGTCTCTATTTATAGAGCTCTGGAGGATGGAGACGTTCAGAACCCTGGACACCTCCATCAAGGTAAAAATAGTATTTTATTCTATTTTTATTTATTTATTTTGAATATTTTCGTGGAGGCGTCCAGGTAAGTGGACGCCTCCATAAAAGTCTACCGAACCCCCGCCGAAAGCTGCACGCAGTTTGGCACAACGCGTGATTTTTGGTCGGCGCCCGTGATTCACGAATGGGCGCGTCCAGTTGGCAGGACGTCTTCACAATTTAGATTTTTTCACACGCGACAAACCGACGATCGGCGGACAGGGCCCCGTGGGTAAGTTGATGGAGGCGTCCAGGCAAGTGGACGCCTCCATGATATTATTTTTTTATTTTTTGTTCATTTTTATGGAGGCGTCCAGGCAAGTGGACGCCTCCATGATGTTTTTGATTTTTTTAATTATTATATTATTTATTTATTTTTTTATATTCATGGAGGCGTCCAGGCAAGTGGACGTCTCCATGATTTTTTAATTTTTTTTAATTATTATATTTTTATTATTCATGGAGGCGTCTAGTCTTCTGGATACCTCCAAGATTTTCTACGGAAAAATAAAAAAAATAAAAAAATTCATAAAAATAAGAAATCACCAGAATAATTAAAAATGTGAAGGCCGCCTTAGGGTATCATAGTGTAATATGAGATTTACTCATGGTAATGTCAAGAACGACGTGTCTACAGCGGGGTGCTCTCTCGCTCCACAGCCAGACACGACGTTGGGGGAGGCAGGGATGATGCTGGGGGAATCACGTTTAGTGGTCGCGAGATCTTCTTTCAAAAAGAAACTGGTCTACCCTTGTTTTTATTTTGAGGAAATCTTTTAAAGGGTGAAACCTCATCCTAAAATTTAGGGGAGAGATTACCAAACACGCCTACGTGAGTTTCTTATTCTTATTTTTAAATTTGAGAGAAAAAAGAGAGAAAAAAAGAACAATCAAACACCCTATTAACAATGCATAATGCCTTTGAGGACACGTTCACAATAGTGGGTGGAGAGGTTTCAATAGAGAGAGAGAGAGAGAGAGAGAGAGAGAGAGAGAGAGAGAGAGAGAGAGAGAGAGAGAGAGAGAGAGAGAGACCTATAAGATGATGAAATATTTACCAATGTCATCGTCCTCGTCGCCCTAATCTCATCCCATATATTTACATGAATTTTGGTAGGATAAATATTTCTATCAAATATTATATCTATATTTAAACTTAAAAAATCAACAACTCTTCTAGTAACATCACATCATCACATTTTAAGTCCTTTATAAATTATATTAATATCCACTCACATTTAATCACATCTTTTAATTTAACATTGACTTAAAACAACGCTGCCATCTAAACCATCTTATCTTAATTTTTCTTATTTTATCATTAATTAAAATTACATTCAAATATTTAAAAATATTCTTTGTCTTTTTTAATTTTATCACACATCAATCTCAACATCTCTAACTCTACCACATTATGTGAATATGTTCTTTTATTATCATACAACTCTAGATAAAATATAACAAAATAAATCTCACAAATATTCTATAAAAATTTTCTTTCAATTTCACGGATATAAGACGATCACAAACACTCCTGATACACTTTTATTTTAATTAACCTACATTAATCCTGTGTACACCGTCAACATTAATCTCTCATTTTCTTAAATAATAAACTCTAAATATAAAAAACAACTAATTTTAAAAATATCTTATTCATCAATTAAAACTATATCTTTTCGTTACTCTCCCACTATTTAAAATTATAATACATAAAGTTTAAATTATCCCTACTAATTCTAAAATCTTTGAATTCCAAAACATGCCTCCAATATTTTAATTTTACATTTAAACTATGACTACTCTGGTCAATTAAAATAATATCATAAACAAATAACATATACCAAGAGAAATATTACTACGATTATTCGGCAACTTAATCCATAACCAAAGTAAAGAAATATGATCTTAATACAAAATCATAATGCAAATTTATCGTAATAAAAAATTCACAGATCTCTCTCACTATAATTCTCACACGGATAGTAACACCTTAATATATATTCTGAATCACATCAACATATGTTTGAGAGTTATTTTTTCTTGAAACCCACCAACTTGGTACTCCCGACCATACACCCTCTCCAAATCTAGAGCCTTGTTACCACTGTCCGGGACGAAAATTTTTCTTAAAAGCCCAGCCCTGATAAGACATATCTTATCAATGCCTATTAAAGAGCAATACTTGCTGCAAACTATCATTTGCGATTGTGCCACTTCACCTTGTCAATCCTCTTATTAGTAGTTCCCATTTAAGTGACGAGATGGCACAGCCACCGAAAGACTTCAAAATCGCATTGAAGAGCAATGCCCCGCGGAAATAAAAACTCAAGTCCTGCAGTTTGAAAAAAGAAGAAAAAAAAAGAGAACTTCATCGCACGACGATCCAGATTAGATCTTGAGATCCCTTGCACTACAAAAAAGGGGCTGACCGATGCCCGCTTCGCAGGCCTGGGAAACCCTGGATACCGTTGTGGCGGTGGATCACTTAGTTTCGCATACGAGTTAAATCTGATATACCTAATTCAAAGGCTTCGACAAAGTTCTCCACTTTGGTCAAACCTGCAATTGATGTCAAATACCTTAGCAAGGCGATCCTGTACTGCAAAGAAGAAATCTCATCACAACGCTTTAATGGTGTGGTTTTTCAGATAATAAATCGGTTGCTACGTCCTCGGCATAGGCAACCAACATTCAAGCTTAAATGCGTGAGCGCAGGCGTGGGAAGCTTGGGAGGGTGCGATTACATGCAGGAATTAGTAAGTTGTACTAAAATCTGTAAAGCGGATTTATATCAAAACTAGATGGTGGTATCGAGACTACTCCGACCTGTAAACATAATGGCAACGGCTCCACCAACCTGTGACGTTGGTTCTCGGGAAGACCATGCCTTCTATATTCTAGGAGCTGAAAACACACATCCAAAACGCCCCTCAGAATGACTGTTAAGCAACACCGAAAGAACTAGGCATCGTGAAATTTCAAGCAAGATGTTTACCACCGCCCATGGTGGCTTCCGGTAGGCGTTCAATTGAATACTTATGCCGAGTGATATACATGATTGGTACTCCTGGGATCTGTGGCAACAATGGAATTTATTACCGTTGGTTTTTAATGACGGAAGGTCAAGATGCAGTTAACTGTCAGTCAAAAATACCTTACGGATTCTTCGCTTCAAGTCTCTATCACATGTAGCAACAATGTAGCATTTGTGCTGTTTGAGACATGAGAGGGGAAAAGACACCAGTGAAATCTAGGCAATAATAAATGATCTGAGCAAACTACTCATAGCTAACAACATTAACATGCTCAAGAGTCATTGTACTGGAATTTAGGCAATGACAAATGATCAAAGCATGATCTAAGCAAACTACTCGGAGCTAACAACTTTAGCATGTTCAAAAGGTAATAAGCATTGCACTCAAATAAGCCAAATGAGAAATGAAAAATGACAAGCAAAAGAAACCGTCCCATATTTATGGAATCTGGGACCAAATGTGGCTGGATATTCCAGAGTATACCGTTCTGGGATTTTTCCATATAAACCATTCTTCGAACAACAATATAGTTTTATCACTCCTGTGCTTCCATTTGCATACATATAATTAAAAATGCCAAAAGCGTGCAAAAAAAAAGAACGATCTTTTTGCACATGTTCAAGTGATCTCTTGGGGCATTATAGGCATTTTTATCGATATAAGTGCAAATGTAAATGCAAGAGTTGTCAATCTGTAATTTTCATTTCAACAATGATTTATAGGCAAAAAACTTTCCTTTCATGAAACTTGCTTGTCTCATTAGAAGACAAATAGTCTGCAGGGGGGGAGATGCTGAGATCAACAAGCTCAGAAACTATGAAGCAATTAAAAAAGACAATAAAACATGAACCGAGTACATAAATAACAAGTAAAAACAAACAAGAATGTTCATTTTGTTTCCAAACAAAGTGAAGAAATATGAAACAAGTACCTTCACAAATTTTATAAGCAACAGGGAAAAAACATAGTACCTGAGTAACCCTCTCTACAATACAATCATCAGCATAAGTTCCTTTGTGTGTGCAAGGTAATCTCTCAAACTGAGGATCCTTTGCAATCCTGAACAGAATGACAAACAGAGATCAAAACTTCACACTCAAATTGCTAAATGTTATCTTTACATCATTGAAACAAGGAGACAGGTGAATGCTAATGTTCATTCATACACGGAAGTGGAAGGAAAACCGCATTCACATCAAAAATAGATACCTCAGAGCAACACGGTACTTCTGGCCCAATTTTTCAAGCTCAGCCATCACGCAATCTGTTATGCACGGGGTGCCTGAAAAAATAAATGATAAGAGCCATAAGCATCCATGGAACAGAACTATGTTCAAATATTTTTAAAAAAAGGCCAAAAAGATAAAGTGAAAAGTGTCAAGAAGCTATTCAATCAGATCATTTGCATCTCACATTTTGCATACAAGCATTCCATCATAGCTTCTCGCAAATCCAACTGCAGAGCCATGCAAAAGTATTAATCACCCCAAAATTTATTAAAATACTTTTAGAAGACAATTTCTAAAATTAAATATAACTATGTCACTCTTCTTCCATCCATAAAGCAGAAAAAATAAACACAGCAAAGAAACTTGTTATTATACAAAGAACAAATGTACTATGTGGAGAAAAAGTAATAGACGAGAAGTAGCATACTATTTTGGGCAAAAATGAGTTATAAAAGCCATCAGTATTTCTGTGTAGAAAAAAGATTGCATTCTTCTTTGTTTCAACTAGCAAAAGGATCATTATTCACTAGTCCCCAAGCTAGTTTGCACATGCCACCTTTGTTCCCTGGGGCAAGGATTGTGGGCAACCATCAGTAGGTCACTATCTAGGCCATTCCTGGCTAACCTGCTGATGGAGGTGTAACTAAAAGGTTAGATGCAACCAAAATATGCAAATACTTTGGTTCACAATGCACACATTGGATGTTGCAGTGTGCTTTGAATGTAAACATCCACTGGACTGAGCTGCGTCCATTGCGTAATCTTTTCTTTTTTTAAAAAGCACACATTGGATGTTGCAGTGTGCTTTGAATATAAGCATCCACTGGACTGAGCTCAGTCCACCGCATAATCATTTCTTTTTAAAAAAAATAAAACCATAACTATAATCTGAAATACAAATGAAAGACTACTGTTATTCTAACAAAATATAGGGAACACATAATAACCTAGGCCATGTTTCAAGTACATGATGCAACAAGGCATAAAATTTTCAATAAATCATAAATCTGAATGAAGGTATTTCTAGAGCATACATTATACCAGGCAATGTTGCATCAAAACTGCCATTGGCTTTGGTTTCTGTTTGTGCTGTTTTGTAATCCGTACTTGTCTATGAAACAAATGAAGAATAACATGTCATCTTATGACTCAGTAGTACCTACACTACCTCATCTTTGGGACGATCTTGGGTTCAAAATCCACCTTCCATATCATCATTAGTGGAGTGCCTTGCTAGAGGAGTTAAGGAATTAAGGACGTCGGAGGAGATGATGGTCAGCAGAAGAGGAAAGGACGAGGAGGAGACCGGCAAGCCTTTGGGGAAGCTCTCGCCTGCCAAGAGGCTTATGGCGCCATCAAGTCAGAAGAGGGAAGGCAGTGCCTGGAGAGTTGTCCAGGTGGAAAGATGCCCGTGCAAATGTGAGGGGGAGAAGTGAGTCATGGTGGTAAGCATCTACTGCCAAGCTCTCTGATCCAGGGAGCTAGCTTTCATAGTTCTGAGGAGTCTCCTCGGGTGGTCGCCCCAACTGTTCAAGTGGTGGAAGAGGAGGTTTCAGGTCTAGAAGATGTATAGTGTTGGTCTCTTAACACCGTCCAAGATCTGGCAGTTGGTTGGATGAATTGGAACTGCCAGTTGGTCTCCTTTTCTGTAATTTTTTTTCATTTTATCTTTTCTCCTGTCAGGCATCTTCCTGTGCCTGCTTTTGAATTCCCTTCTTTCTTTTAATGAAATGTGGTTAACCCAACCTTTAAAAAAAAGGCAAGGGTGGAAGGCAAAAGGCAATGAAGACAGGACCAGGTAATCAAGTAAACACAAGGATCGAGGTTTTGTTTAGATCAGTATGCGATAAGAGGCCACCTATTACAACTAGAATCTTTTGTCTGTGGAAGATTGCACGGAAAAGGATATAAGATGTGACACATTGATTTTCTTCAAATATGACGGCAATTGCATGTGCCTTTTCTGGATTGTAAGGAAACGTGGATCACTTGTTTCCTAGCTATGGGGTTCTCGATATGATATGAAGGATTTTCTTCAAAACCTTAGATATCACCTCAGTCAGCCTTTCAGATGTACTATAGTTGATTTCAAAGTGGAAGAATCCAAGCCCATACAGACAAGAAAAGAAGCCATGGATGATGATTGGCCCGCTACACTTTTGACAACATGGCAAGACATTCTAGGTTTGTTTTGAAACTATGAAATGATATAATTTCTCTTTATATAATCGGATTTCCATAACTCCATCTCAGCATAAGAAAATCAGTTTGTCGAACGGAGTGGAGGTATGACTTTGGCATCAAAGTTGGGACCTTACAAGTGATAGCATGGCATGGTGGCTGATCCTACATGTGATAATTTTGGGCTATTTGTGAGTGTTTTTAGAATTTCAAGAGAGACATCCCACCAGTGTGCATAAATGAAGGGTGGGTACCAACACGGAGTTCATGAATTTCGACATCATGGACTTTGCCGGGCCAAGGAAGCCCACTGCCCAAGAAACATTTTAGGGCACTTTCTGTCATTTGTGATAAGCTTCCAGGAATGGGCAAAGTTGTTATGGGCAGAAGAGTCTGAATATTCAACATCGGATTGTTTGGGTGGATAGGGTGAGATACATCATCTTGATGTGGGCCTTTTCCTTTGTGTAAGGAGATTATGAGAGTATAGAGATACTATACTTGTAGATTCCCCCTTTTTCTATTTAATAAATGTGTGGTGCTACCTACTTACAAGAACGATTGTTGAAGCACTCAGGTTTCCGCATCATTCACACTGAAGAAATGAAGAGTTATATATTAAAAATGCACAAATAATCGTCAAACAACTCCCACAAACATGAATATACACGTCACCAAAAGAACTTCCTTTTTCCTGTCGTTCCTCCAAAAATAACCTAAGTGGAATAGTTTACCACATTATAATCACTGTGCAGGCGCATGTTCAGACTGTAAGTACAGACAAGAACAATTTAAGTATCCCCAAATAACAGAACAGACCTTGTTCCGGATGGAGAAGTTGATGAAGTTGGTATCGACTATGACCCGATACGGCGGCCCAAGAGCGGTATTGTACTTAAAGAATAGGGCGGATGAGACCGCTGGCCTGCATATAGTAAACCAACATAAATAAATAAGTCAAAACGAAGATAGAACGCATCGCAATGAAGGAACATAAAAAATAAACTAGAAACCCGGAGAAAAACGGACGCAGGTGAAGGATGGCATACACGTTGCGAGGGAGCATCTCCCTCTCAAGGTCCTTTTTCTTAGGATTCAGGACCTCTTCCTTATACCTGCGTAGGTCAATTCAACGTTACAGACGAAGCGACAACTTCCATAAAAATCGGTACGAGGCGAAGCAGAGACGAAGAGAAATGCGGGAAAGGACGCAAAGAACACAAAGAACATACTTCCGAAGAGTCTTGGAGCTCACGACCTTCTTCATGACTGCGAACTTCGGGGTTTTCTTCGCCTTCCCCATCCCTGCAACCGGCGTAGGAGCAGCGTGGACGACGACAGGACCTCCCCGAGATGGAGGATGCTCAGAAACCCTAAGCCCCGCTTTGGTAGCGGATTAGTCCAGAGCCGGGGTTAATAGGCTAACTTGTCCCAGACTAACCTATTCTTAATTTGACAGCAAATGGGTTAACTCACCAGATTAGCCCGGTGGTCGGAGATTGTAGTTTGATAAAAATTGGGGTTAACTCTGGGATATTGATGACGTATTACCCAAGATGCCCATGGTAACTGTGGGGAGATCGGAATGGAGGGGAAGGGGGAGTGGCCGGCGGAGGGGGGAGGGGAGCCGGCGATTCCTCAGCTGCAGCAGCAGGTGGATCCCGAGGTGGTGGGGCGGCACGCTTCTTCGCTTGTCCGCCGCAAGAAGCACAGATCCTAGCACACCGAATCCGCCGATCTTGCCCCAAAAACCCTTCGTCGATGCGGAAACCAACAAGATCGGAGGAAACCCTAGCCTTCCACGGATCCAGGAATCCAAGCCTTAACCCTCGATTCTTCCTCCGCCGGGGCTCCCAGATCGCTTCCCCGATGAGGATTGAAATTTCGAAGAGGGAAATAGAAGAAAGAGAGGAAGAGAAGAAGGGGAGTAAGCGCAATAGAAACAGTGAAAATTAGTCATATACTTTTATAATCTTTCAAATTTATTTATATCTTTTTATTTTTATCATATTTATTATAATATCTCCAAAATTTAGTACTCAAGTCGCGTTGAGATTAAAGTCAGGTCAGACGGACATAATGGACGAGATAAGTGGACCATTTTACCTCCACCCACGCCCTTTGGAGAGAGAGAGAGAGGATGAGGTGAGAGAGAGAGCCGTGGAAGGAGGGACGTCAGGCCAGAGGGAGTCTCCCTTTCTCGCGTCGGTTAAAGATAAAAAGAGAGGGGGAGAGAGAGAGAGAGAAAGGACGAGATGTGAGAGAGGGAAAGAGTGCAGGGAAGGGGGGATGCAAGAGGGGCTTCCGATGTCGGTTCGATCAGAGAGAGAGCAAGAGAGGGGGATGTTGAAGAGGGTCCCCCCTCCGGCGTCGATCAGAGATAGAAAATGAGGGATGGAGAGAGAGAGCACAAGGGAGGGGGGACGTTGTAGGGAGTCTCCCTCTCTGTCAATAATCAGAGATAGAACGAGAGGGAGAGAGAGAGAGCAGAGGGGGAGGGGAAGCCAAAGGGGGTCTCCCCCTTCGGCAACTTTTAGAGATAGAAAGAGAGGGAGAGAGAGCACAGGTGAGGGGTCGAAGGAGGTCTCCCTCTCTGGCGACTGTCAGAGAGAAGAAGAGAAGGAGAGAGATAGGACGGGAGGTAGAGAGAGACAAAGGAGATAAGGAAGAATCAAATCTTGATAGGCAAGGAATTCACAGACGAGCCAAACCAATTTTATTAACGTGTGAATATATTTCTATGCGGTCTAAAAGTCTTTTTTATCTTGTGGGACAACAATGATTCTTCAAAACTTTTTAGGATTTAGATTATGATATAAATTGATGTTTTGATGTAAATTGTGTATCTCAATGGGTGGTTATTGACAACTAACCTTGATTGGGGGCATCGAAGTTGCATTATTAAAAAATTCTTTAACATATACCTGTCTTTGTCATTGTATCCTTTATATTTTTTTGTTTTTCATTTGAGGTTGATTGACTGAATTAAGATACTATAGTGTATTTTTGTCTCAATTTGTTATTTATCTGGGTGTAGGCATCTCCAATTCAGACCTAGTAGCCTTGCAACTCGAGGGAGTAAGTTAATCTTATTCTGCATCTAATGCAATCTTTGCAAATATACGAGGTTACTTTCACCTTTCACTTTTTTTCACTGTTTGATTGATCAAGTATATTGACTTCTGCTTTCTTTTTTCCTATACTTGCATATTCTTAACCCGTGGAAGATTTGTTTCCTATTCAATTTGTTTATTTTTTCCCCGCACTAAATCTAGCTATATTCATATAAAAAGACCATGATTATGGAGCTTACTACATATTTTTCACAATTGTTTGCAGGTCAGAAGTGTTCCTTAGATGTTTTTACAATGAAGCAAGGAAATACAAGGTTTTTCAGTGTTCTAATGCTTTCTTGGGGTATGCCACTTATTTATCAAAAAGAGGGCATTCATCGTGTGCAAGAGCTTAGGTGCCTAGTTTATTGTTAGGCTGCTATTCAAATCATTACATCATACACAATCAAATCATTAAGCATCTACAGAGAAGCTTGTGGTGGTCATGGATATGTAGCTGTGAATCGATTTGACAGTCAAAGGAATGACCATAATATATTTCAGACATTTGAAGGGGATGATACTGTCCTTCTGCAGTAGGTAATAGGAAGCCGGTAGTGGTGCTGGTGATAATGTTAATGTAAGCATTTTCCTTCTGCTGGTTTCTAAATTTAGCTCTTCAGTTAGTAAGGTTTTGGAGCTAATTAATTCTTTCCCCTATGCGATTGGCTGAACAATAGTTTAACATTGGCCCTGGCCTAGTCAGGCATGCGGTCAATGGATTTCATTACCTTCACACATGTGCAGGCCTTGAGGTGAGATCACAATGTTACTCTAGGGTTAGGAGTTCAAGTTTGTTAGTACAAATTCTTGACATGGCTTATGGCTTACAGTTTGCGTTTCCAAGATATTTCTGAGAGTGAAGATACTCCAAACTCCTCACATGGGGATTTATCAATACAAATGGGCCCATAGAATGGTAAAGCATCTCCACTGGGAACAAAAAAAAAGTGAGGATCCTTCTACTATGCAGGATATTGCTACTTATCAGGTACTTCAAGTAAATTTTTAATCCTATTCTCACTCTCATTGAATAAATGTTCATATGGGATGAAAATCAGTTTAATGAACTTAACGTAATCTTAGATATCAATATGCTCATATTTGGTCAACAGTGTACATTTAATGGGGTTGTTTACTTCAATAAGGAATATAACATGGTGTCATTCATTTTTCCATTTTCTTAAACATGTGACCCTATATATCTAGCATATAATCTTCTTTAATCTTTATTTCAGTAAAGTTTATTTGTTTCCCATTTTGCCTTGATCTTACTTGACCTCCATCTCCTGTCTTCAACGAGGAATATTACACAGTGCATTATCTTTTATGTTTTCTTAAACATGACCCTATATGTGAGTCATGCACATACTTTATTCAACCTCAATCTCTAGTTGACATTTTCCTTGATAACTGTGCTTTTGATTTCATAAATAGGTTTCCTGTAGCCCAGTCTTCATATTCTAATATGAGCATAGCTGCTAAAAGTGACAGAAGGTTGACAAGGCCAGTTTCAGAAACGTCAGAAATGAAAAATGGTATAAATTGCTTTAACATCATCACCTTCACGAGTATGTCTATTCTATTCTATCATGATTATAGGAAGTGTTCTATGTTGTGATGTCATTGGGAAGATTATCATAAAATATTTTTGTCTAGCATGCCTAACCTAAAGTTAGGTAATTTTAAGATCTGGGGGATTGCAATGTAATTTTTTATGGTATCATGGGGGGAAGGCCACAGAGATCTTTGTGCGGACTTTTAGGTTGGTCAATTTTATTGTTGAACAGTGCTCAGGTTAAAGGCTTTATATGATGTTTTCAAATATTTCTTAGTGAGATTGAGATATGTTAACGGCAAAACACATGTACTCTTGGCACAAATGTGTGCATAGTGGTTCAATGATTTTTTATTTGTCTTTTCCTTTATTTTTTTCTTTTGGTGTCTTCTCATGGATATTAGTTTCCCCATTCTAGAACCTTATTCTATTGCATATTCTACCTTGTTTTTCTCCTCTACCTCTCTAGTTGTGCTTACAGTTGTTGTTTTTGTTGCAGGATAGATAATCTTATCACCCACAAAGTCTTTGCAATGCATTGGTAGAGAGGACGCAAGTGTCTTGACTGCATGCCAAACTATCATGCTAATTGACTTCTCTTACTACATGTCCACTAGCAAGAAAATGTTTGAACCTAAAGACTGAAGTCCCGAGATTAAATGGCACCCAAGAGGGGGGGGTGAATTTGGTGTTAAAAATTAATGAACTAAAGCTGGATAATGCGATATAAAACTAAGCTAAAGAGAATGGAGGTAGAAGATATGGATCAAACCATTCAGTAGACATCGATTTTTAGGTGGTTCGGCTACAACAACAGCAACCTACGTCCACCCCTCACACACTGTGAGGATTCACACACTATCTTGTAGAAGATTACAAGATGAACACCAACCACACACACACACGTGAGGAGTATAGAACTCCCACGAAAGTGCTAGAGCACGGACACACAAGAACAATGATGGACAACGAAGTACACACACACACACTCACACACACACACACACACACACACACACACACACACACACACACACACACACACACACACACACACGGATCTGTCTAGATCCACACACACGAGTGCTTGAATATTACAAGGGAAGCACGAATTAGCTCAAACATGAATGGAAGGAACAAAAACAAGAAGTGAAAATGTAGATCAGGCTCCCCCTTAGTGGATGAAGATAGTATTGAATGAAGCTTGCTCTTGGCTTGATCTTCACTTGATTTGGATGTAGATTTGCTCTTGAAAGTTTCAGCTCCTCGATGAAGAATTTCTCTCGGATCACTGTTCACGTGAACAGTACCAGCACCCTCTCCTTGACAGCCTCTCCTTCTTCTTCTCTTCAAAAGCCTTAGGGTTTATGACCCCAAAGAGATCTTTTATAGATCTTGGAAGGTCAGGAGACAAGTCTCTAGACCAGATCCATAATTCACTCTAAGACTGAGACCAAAGGGTTTAAACAATTGGGAGAAACTCCCTGTGGACATGCAAAATTGCACGCCCATACGTCCCAACTAGTCTAGCATCAACAACAACTCCAAATAGAAAAACCACAGGGAAGATCGAACTCTCCAAACAAACGCATATACTGCCATGAAGCCATCTTCGGAGTCGCGACAGTGAAGAGAAATCAACCGCCAAGAGCCTCACAATCCACGGGCCTAGAAGAAAATCAAATGGGCCATAACTCGCGCTCACAACGGGCTCAAGACTACCCATTTATCCCTTCAGCGGCACGCCTTGGTGCCCCTCCAGCGGCACGCCCTGGCAGCCCCTCAGCGGCACGCCTTGGCGGCCCTTCAGCGGCACACCCCCTGTGCCCCTCAGCGGCACGCCTTGGAGCCCCTCCAGTGGCACGCCCTGGCAGCCCCTCAGCGGCATGCCTTGGCGGCCCTTCAGTGGCACACTCCCTGTGCCCACTCAGCGGCACGCCTTGGTGCCCCTTCAGCGGCACACTCACCCCGTGCCCTCCTTCAGCGGCACACACCATCCCGAGCCCTCCGACGGCACACCCTGCTGCCCTTCAGCGTCACAGGCGGCCCCTCAGCAGCACGCTCCCACGCCCGTTCAACGGCACACCCCCGCTGGCCCTTCAGCGGCACGCTGCCTGGGCTCCTTCAACGGCACGCCGGTCAGCCCGTTCCCCGGCACACCCTTATGGTGCTTCAGCGGCACGCCCTGAAGCCTTCAGCGGCACGCTCTCAGGCCTCTTCAGCGGCACGCCTTGAAGCCTTCAGCGGTACGCCCCCAATGCCTCTCAGCGGCACACCCTCAGGGTTACCCAACGGCACACCCCCTGTCGGCCCTCCACCAGCACACCTGTCTAGCGCCCTCGGCGGCGCACCCAGCTTGGGTGTCTTCAGCGGTACGCCCCGCTGGCTGCCCTCCACGGCACACCCGCGATGCCCTTCCTGGCCGGCACACTTGCCCAGCGCCCCAGCAGCACACCTTGGCAGCTTCCAGCAGCACGCCTGGCAGCGCTTCCAGCGGCACGCTTTTGCAGGCTTCTAGCGGCACGCTTTTACGATCTTCCAGCGGCACGGGTTTTTGCCCATTCAGCGGCACACTTCGGCTGTTCCCCACCCGACGCGGTCGGCAAGCAATCTTAATGCCATCCGTTATAGATCTTTGGCGCGCAATGGGGTTGCTGAGGTGTCGTCCGGGGAGAGAGCCACACTGCCTACCCCTCCTGCCACCTAGGACAAGGGAGTCAACTCTCATTAAATGCCCGCCGGACACTTCCCGCCTTCAGACGCTCCTGCCACCGAGGGTATAAGACCCCTCTTCGCTGCGAACGAAAGAGGGAGAGACACACACAGACACAGAGAGAACAGAAGAGAAGAAGAAGAAGAGAAGAAGAAGAAGAAGAAGAGGGGAGGCTCTGGCTCCCCCTGCTGCTCCGTCCACCGTCGTCCGGGCGAAGAGAAAGAGAAGAAGAAGAAGAGAAGAAGAGGGAGGCCCGCCGGCGACCACCGACGAGTGATAGAGAGTAAGAGAAGAGAGAGAGGGGAGGAAGGTGAGAGCTTGCTATGGTTTAAGGGAGGGGAAAGGGCAGGGCACCGTCGCCCCTGCTCGATCCCGACTCCCCCGTCTCCTCCTCTCCGTCCCCCCTTCTTCCTCTTCCTATTGCTTTGCATCTTGTACTCCGGCGCTCGCATTGTACACGGCCGTTTGTGGTCCTTTTCCTTCTTGAATAAAAAAAAACCCCTTTTGGGATCTTTTGTTGTCTCCGTCCGTTTGGGTATTTTACATGCGTTTGATCGTGCTTTCCCCCCCCCCTCTGGTGTTTTAGCCTCCCTACGGGGCCACGGATCTCCATTCATGCCCTTCCTGCGCCTCTGAACGGCCACACCTAGCAGCTCCCTTGGCACCCTCCTTCTTCCTCCAGTTAAGCCCTCACTGGATTCGGCCAGCCCGAGGTCTTCAGACCGATCCCTTCTCCACTCTCAACAACCCTCAGTTGAACCTACCTGGTGCACCCTTCTGGTGCCTTCCCCGGCACACCCAGGGCCAGCCCCTCACCAGGACGCCCGTGCCTTCTTTGCCCGGCACGCCTTGGCCCCCGTTCACCGACACAGCCCCTGGGCGCCTTGCCCGACAGGCCTTGGCCCCCGTTCACCGGCACCGCTCCTCAGCGGCACACCCGGGCTCCTCCTAGTCCGGCACGCCCTCGAGGCTTCCTGGTGGCACACTAGTCACCTGTCCCTCCTTCTTGCCCGGTGCACCCCCTAGCGAGTCCTAGAATAGTCTTCTACTCGCCGTTCCCCCCGAGTTTTTTTGAAGTTTTCTTAAAGGTGTTGCTGCTCTCGGGCGCCCACCTCCAGTTGTCGGGTTCCGCCACTCCATGTGGGCGCGTTCCCTGTATCTCCCTTACGCTCGGGTCAAGGGGAGATGCTGCCGAATTTTTGTTAGAAATAATAATACGTTGAAAAGGTAAAAGGAAGCAACAAACAAATGGAACAACAACACGTTAAAAAGGTAAAAAGAAAGCAACAAACAAATGAAAAGAACAACGGTAAAATGCTTTAACCAAGGCAAGGGAACCGCAATCAACACAAAGAGAGTCGAATCGAACGACGACTAAGCAACTTGAATATCCGTCCTCAGGAGAGAAAGAGTGAAAGATAATCAAGGGAAAGAAAGAAGAAATTCATGCTGGAGAGGGGGATTTCTATAGCCCATTCAAAGAGTAGCCCAACTAGGCCCGACCAGGCCCAACAAGGCAAGCTCGCCTAAGTGATAGCCCGCAGGGCCCACTTAGAAATGAAAGCCTAACGAGAACACTCGAGGACACAACCCTCCTAGGCGGCCTTTAGGCTCGGAGGGCCCGAGTATCGGTCGGGTCACAGGGAAGGTCCGACCCAGGCCTCCTCTCCGCCCAGGAGAAATAGGCATCCGCCGACCTATCCGACCCATCCTTCTCCTAGCTAAGCCTATCGCCCGGAGCAGGGCTGGCCTTCCAGAAGCTCAGAAGAACCGATGATTGACTGTCTTTTACAGCCGTTAAGAGTCCACCATCGGCGGGGATCCAGGAAGGCGAGGGACTTCAAGGCGATAACGCTCCTACGATAAGGCCATAAAAGCCCACGATGAGGACGTAACCTCCACCTGAACCCCCTCGGCTTACAGGACTCCTGAAGACGGCGCACTATTTAAACCATGGATACCCTCCGGCGAAAAGAAGGCCAGTAAGGCAATCATACACCTAAAACCCCTGAGCATTAACCGCTTCACCCTCTTTGGTGGAGAGGGATCTCACGCCTTAGCTTTTCCTCCCTATCGCTGCTCTTACCATCGCTCTACTGACTTAAGCATCGGAGGGTTTTTCCCCAGGGACTCCCCCTGATCTGTTTCCCTGTCTTACAGTTCATCCTTTGGTGATCCACAGCCCGCTCAGGACCCAGCGCGAGATCACGCCTCTTCATCTGGCGCCGTCTGTGGGAAACGCACGAAGAGCCAGCATGGTGAGAAAGAGCTCAGGGAGGAGGTCCATCGGCGACAGGGGCAAGGCCATGGTAGCGGCAGGGGACAGCCCCTCCAGGGCCTCACAGAACCCTCCCTCCAATGCCAGCGTCCCCGTCGACGGACCACCACCCCCTCCTGTAGTAGAGGGGCTACCCCTCAACGGTAGCGCCGAAGCCCTCCAGGCCCTCAACGCCAAAATGGATGTCCTCGTGGAACTCATGAGGACCCAGGTGGCTAGGGATGGAAGGTCCCACGCTCCGTCAGGAAGCCCCCCCCGCAGGAGTACCTCCCAGCACCGCTACCCCCCGCAGGAGTACCTCCCAGCACACCGCTGGAGGCCGCTTCACCCTCCGCGGCCAGCAACTCATCCGTAACCGGGGTGGAGGACCCTCGCAAGCTCCGCCGGAGCAAGAGGCTTCCTCCACCCCGAGAAGGGGGAAACAGGGGGCGCGCCGCCCGAACCCGGAAGCTGACCTTCCTGGAGATCGCCAAGACACTCCCCCCAGCCCCACGGCACGATAACAGCCGGAGTTGTCACTCCGGCTACGGGACTTCGAGAGGCGCTTCGCGGAGCAGGAGCGCGCCCTCCGCGCCCTGCAGAAGACCTCCTTCCCGGAGGACGAGGAGAGATCCCCATTCTCCGAGTACATCTTGAAGGCGGAGGTTTCTCCCAGAGCCTCCATCCCGGCTTTCAAGCTCTACGACGGCCAGGGCGACCCGGCCGACCATTATGACAACTTTGACGCCCTGATGACTCTACACGGAGCGCCAGACCCTATCAAGTGCCGAGCCTTCGCGACCACCCTGGTCCAAGGCGCTCAAGCGTGGTTCCGGGCCCTCGCCCCCGGATCCATTCGAGACTTCAAGCAATTCGGGCGAGTCTTCAAGGAGAGTTTCGCCGGGAGCGCCCCCCCAAGGTCGGTGGTCGGGCTCCTGGATCTCAAACAGGCACATGGGGAGAGGCTCCGGGCTTACATCCACCGATTCAAATCGGAAGCCTTGCGGATCCCCCACCTAGATGTAGCCTCGGCCATAATCGCGCTGACCGGGGGCACCCGGGATGAGAACCTCCGTCGCGAACTTGTCCTCCACCCTCCCTCGACCCTTGCCAAGTTAGTGACTCTGGCACTGCGTCACGCCGAGTGCGAAGAAGTGCTCAGCGCTTGCCGAGAAGCAATCGGCTCGGGTCGGGAGGGGGACAGGAAGCGGGCCTCCGAGCCAAATGCTGGCTTGGGAAAGAAGCGAGACCGTGATGGAGAACGCAAGCGGAAGTATGAGCGGTACACCCCACTAGCTGCACCGATCTATGAAATATATGAAGGCATCAAAGACTCAGGACTCCTTCGCCAGCCCGAGCCAATGAAGTCGAAGAACCACAATCGCGACAGACACTGCTCATTCCACGGCGATTACGGGCACCGCACTGGTGATTGCCGCCAGCTTCAAGACGAGATCGAGCACCTCATCCGTCAAGGGCATTTAGCTCGGTTCTCTGCCGAGCACAAAGAAGACCGAGGCGCTGCGGAGGAGATCGACAATGCCCCCCGAGGGGTCCACATCAACGTCATCTCCGGAGGGACGGCATCAGGAGGCGACAGCAGCCGTGGGAAGAAGCGTCATGCCGAGCGGGCGAGCCAAGCCCCAAAACCACGCAAGGCCCCGCCCCAGGTCATAATCTTCTCTGACCAAGACCTGGAGGGGCTGAGCACCCCGCACGATGACGCCCTCGTAATCTCGGCCACGATAAACCATTATAACGTAGATAGGATTCTTGTGGACAATGGAAGTGCCCCTGATGTATTGTCTTATGACTGTTAATTTAAGATGGGGGAGGATCCATCCAAACTCCGCCCAGTCCGAACGCCCCTCTGCGGGTTCAACGGCCTGGCCACCTACCCCGAGGGAGCCCTAAGCCTACCGATTACCCTTGGCACCCCACCCAAAACCGTTACGGTCATGGTGAACTTCATAGTGATCAAAGGGATGATAGCATACAATGCCATCTTCGGCCGGGGAATCCTCGGCCGGATCAAGGCAGTACCATCTACCTATCACCAAAAAATGAAGCTCCCCACCAAAAATAGATTAGGGGAAGTCCGAGGTAACCAGGCCACGGCCCGAAGGTGCTACAACATCTCGGTGGAGGCCACGAGGCCGGACGGAAAGGGTAAGGGCCCCTGGGGAGTCGAGGAAGAATCCGCAACCACTGAGCCAGGTGGCGAGTTGCTAACGATTTTCCTAAACGATGACCCGGCCTTAGGAGTAAGGATCGGAGCCGACCTATCACTCGAGGATCAGCAACGATATAAAAAGTTCCTTTCTGAGTACATCCAAGTCTTCGCATGGTCCGACGATCAGCTCCCTGGGATACCAGAGGAGACCGTGATGCACAAACTCAACCTCGACCCCACCGTGAAGCCCGTGCAACAGCGCAGGAGGAAGCATGCACCAGAGAAACAGACGATTATCAAGGCGTAGGTCACCAAGGGGCAAGAGACTAGCCTTTTCAGACCAGTCCTGTACCCGACGTGGTTAGCCAATGTCGTCCTGGTACCAAAAGCTTCGGGCAAGTGGCGGATGTGCGTGGACTTCACCGACCTGAATAAGGCCACCCCCAAAGACTGTTATCCCTTGCCAAGCATCGACTAACTGGTCGACTCGACATCAGGCAATGAGATACTTAGTTTCTTAGACGCCTATTCGGGTTATCATCAGATCAGAATGGACCCAGAAGACGTCGAGAAGACCGCCTTCATCACCGACTACGGCGTGTACTGTTACACCCGGATGCCTTTCGGGTTGAAGAACGCCGGAGCCACGCATCAACGGCTAGTCAACCATATGTTCGAGGAGCAGCTAGGTCAGAACATTGATGCCTACATCGACGACATGCTCGTCAAAACCCCCAAGGCCCAAGACCACTTTCGAGACCTCGATGAAACCTTCAGCACCCTCCTCAAGTACAACATGAAGCTCAATCCAGCCAAGTGCACCTTCGGAGTGAGATCCGGGAAGTTCCTGGGTTTTCTGGTTACTCAGCGCGGGATCGAAGCCAACCCTGACAAGGTCCAGGCCATCCTGGACATGCGCCCGCCCGCCAGCATCAAGGACGTCCAGCGTCTAACGGGGCGTGTCGCCGCTCTTAGCCGTTTCTTGTCCCGTGCGGCCGAACGATGCCTGCCCTTCTTTAAACTGTTGAGGGGACCCAAGTTGGCATCTGCTACGTTCGCATGGGATGAGGAATGCCAGAAAGCATTCGCCGAGCTTAAGGAGCTCCTGGCTTCGCCTCCAGTGCTCTCGAAGCCCGTGCCGGGCAAAGCCTTACTGCTCTACCTCTCGGCGACGTCATCAACGGTCAGCTCGGTCCTAGTCAAAGATGACTCGGGAATCGAAAGACCGGTCTACTACACCAGCAAGGTGCTCAACGAGGCCGAGAGGAGGTACCCCACAACCGAGAAACTCGTGCTAGCGTTAGTTACCTCCGTAAAACGCCTCCGACCCTACTTCCAGGGGCACCCCGTCACCGTGCTAACTGGCGAGCCCTTGAAAAAGATTTTGGCCCACCCCGAGGCCTCGGGGCGACTCGTCAAATGGGCAATTCTGCTGGGGGCTTACGACATCTAGTATCGCCCGCGTTCAGCTATAAAAGGCCAAGCGCTCACCGACTTCATCACCGAAAGCACCATCCCGACTGAAGATAGACCTCCGACCACGCCCGGGCCAACCTGGGAACTGTTCGTCGACGGATCTTCCAACTCGGTCGGCAGCGGTGCTGGGATCCTCCTAAGATCTCCCGAAGGAATAGAGCTATAGTACGCCTTGAAATTCAACTTTCAGGCGTCCAACAACGCTTCTGAGTACGAGGCCCTTATCTCGGGAGCACGCATGGCCCGGCGGTTGGGGGCCGAGTGAGTCAAGATCCACACCGACTCCCAGCTGGTCGCAAGCCAGGTCAGCGGCGAGTACAAAGCTCGAGAGGCACCCATGATCAAATACCTCCAGCTGGTCAGGAGCCTGGCCCAACAATTCGAGAAATTCGAGGTAGTCCGAATAGCTCGGGAGCAAAACTCCTGGGCGGACACCCTCTCTCGGTTGGCCTCCTCCCTAGACCCGGAAGGTACCCGATCAGTCCTCCTAGAAGAGCTAGAACGCCCGAGCATTGACTCGGAGTTCCTCGCTGTTGACTCGGCCATTCTAAGCGACTGGCGCTCCCCCTACCTATCTTGGCTCCGGGACTCCCGAGAGCCCTCCGACCCTCGGGAAGCCCGCCAAATGAAGTACCAAGCCCGGCGCTTCGTCGTCCTCGACGACACCCTCTACCGAAGATCTTTCTCTGGTCCCCTCCTAAAATGTCTCGGCCCCGACGAAGCCAGCCGAGCCATCCAAGAGGTTCACAAAGGCCTGTGCGGAGCGCATTCTGGAGGGAGGTCGCTGGCCAGGATCCTGCTACGGCAGGGGTATTGGTGGCCAACCTTGCAGCGCGACTGTACGACCCACGTACAGCAGTGCGACAGTTGCCAGCGATTCGACCATCTGGTCCATCAGTCGGCTACGGAGCTTGTCACCCTTACCGAGCCTTATCCCTTCGCTCGGTGGGGGATCGACATCCTCGGGCCGTTCCCTACGGCTCAGTCCCAGAAGAAGTTCATTATCGTCGCCATCGACTACTTCACCAAATGGATCGATGCCGAGGCTACGGCAAGGATCACCGAGACAGTCATCTGGAGTTTCGTCTGGAAATCGATCATTTGTCGCTTCGGCATCCCCCGAGTGATAGTGAGCGATAACGATCGGCAATTCAATTCTCGATATTTCCGAGACAGATGTGCCGACCTAAACATTCGCAACCACTTCACTTCGGTCGCCCACCCTCAGGCCAACGGGCTAGTCGAAAATGCCAATAAGACTATCTTGAAAGGCATAAAGACCAGACTCGGCAAGGCCATGGGTAGCTGGCTCGAGGAACTGCCTAGCGTACTTTGGTCACACCGAACGACTCCCAGAATGGCAATCGGTGAAAGCCCTTTCCAGTTGGTGTATGGCATCGAGGCCGTCGTTCCGTTAGAGATTGCCAACCCGTCTCTCCGAGTCATCCGCTTCTCGCCCGAGGCAAACGAGCAAAAGTTACTCGAAAACCTCGACCTGACAGACGAACTCTGAGAGATCGCCAACATCCGAACAATGGAGTACCAGCGCCGCCTCACTCGATACTACAACACCAAAGTCCGAGATCGACACTTCCAACCGGGAGACTTCGTCCTCAGAAAAGCCGAAGCCTCTCGACCACTAGAGGCGGCGGGCAAGCTATCCCCTAACTGGGAAGGCCCCTACCGAGTGGTCGAGATGCTCGGAAAAGGCGCGTACAGGCTAACTACAATGGAAGGGGAACCCATTCCTCGGACATGGAACGCGGCCGCACTATGCAAATTCTATTTTTGAAGTTGTGCAACAAGCTGGACGAAATAAATTTCCTTTCTATTCATTCAAACAATTGTTGTTACATCAGACAGGCAAAAGCCATTACATTGCACGGCAAAAATCAAAAAATCCGTCTAACACCATTGCAAGAGGCCATCGCTCTGCCGACTCGGTCTTGATCTCTTTACGTCTAGCCACTGACTCTGCCTCGCGTAGAAACTGTTGGATTGTGTGTCTTCCCTAAGTATTTTGATGATGAGCAACACTATGTTAATTGTTCTTGTTATTTTTGATCAGATATCTTGCACTTGAGTTATCCATGGTTTTATATGAAATAACTGCTAAAGAGGTAACACTTCGTGTGTTCGTTCATGTTCTGTCTTCGTGCTGTTTTTCCTCAAACATCATGTAGTTCTTGCTTCGCGTTTTCACCTCGTGTCGAATTAGCCATGTTGTCGTCTATTTGAGTGTTGTTCTTTCACCTCGTGCAGTCTTTGATTACTGTGTTGTTTCCATGTCATCCTTTGTATTCCTGTCTTCGAGTCGTTTCTTTGCATACTGTCTTCGTGGTCGATTGGCACTTCGTCTTGGTTACAACACCTCGTGTTGTACTGTTTGACTTCGTGTCGGTTTCGGTTACAGTCCATGTTGTTTTCATGTCGTTCTCTTTTATTGCCACCTCGTGTCGTTTTTATTATTAAGTCTTCGTGTCGTTTTTACCTCGTGCAGTGTTATCCCGTGTCATTTACTGTTTCGACCTTGTGTCGTTATCAGCCCGTGTTGCTTTCATCTCGTGCTGTTTTCACTATCCTCGTGTTGTTCTCACCGCATGTCGATTACTGTCTTCACTTAGCATTATTTTTATGATTCGTGTCGTTTTTCTGTGTAGTGTGTGTTTGTCACCACTATACTTCGTGTCGTTGCTTCTTACTTCGTGTCTAACTTCACTTCGTGTTGTTTTTCACCTCGAGTCGTTTCCTTATACTCTGTCCTCGTGTTGGTCTCTCGTTTTAGTCTTCATGTCGGCTTCTGTCGTAAGCCCGTATTGTCCTCGTGTTGTTTTTGCATTCGTAACCTCGTGTCTCTCTTGCGTATAACCTCACCTCGTGTCATTATCTTCTGTATATCTGATCTGTTACAGAATTTCTCGTGTCGTTCTTATGACATCTCGAGAAATAGTCACGTCGTGTTGTTGTTACTATACCTCATGCAGTTTTGGTCTTAATAGCCATGCAGCGTATTAATGGACTTAATCTCATTACAGGTCCGAGGAAGAACATTCCACACTCCAGGGCTGCACGTGATCCGAGACAAGAGGAACCAATTTGATAAAGGCACGTGACAGGATACTTCTGGATCGAGCGTGGGAGGCACACGCATTTCATGCCCTATCCATCTGCTGTTGATGCTATAAATAGAATCCTTCGTCCTCAGATGAAAGTTATCGAAGTAGAGAGGCATAGAAGAAAACAGGGAAACAGAGAGCCCTTCGATCCAGGAAAAAGAAAAGAAAGAAAAAAAAGAATAGCAGAGAGAAATAGAAAGAGAGCAGAAGAGTGTTCAGAAGAATTGTTCTGACTTGCGGATCAAATCCGAAGTCTATTGCTCTATATTGAGCTACATTGTTTCCATTGTCTGGCATTTTTGATTTCCTTCGTTCGTATTTTTCATTTCTTGTTCTTATCTTTCTTCAACCGTTATTGTTTGTGTTTCCGATCCTCTGGACTGAGGTCGGGGTCCTCCTGTGAGATCAGGAGTAGGGAGAGTCAATCTCCGGTTTGCAAGCAGCAGGTGAGCTGCTTGTAGGTACCCTCCGAGTTGGGAGGAAGAGGGGTCTTCGACCTCTGGTTCACTAGTAGCAGGGCTGCTACTAGTGGGGTTTCCCTCTTGGTAAAGAGGAAGAGAGACGTGAGTCTCTGGGTTCTAGTGACTGCTGATCGCTAGAGGTTCCCTCCGGGTAGGAGGAAGAGGAGAGGTTGTTCTCCTGGGAAGCTGTGTATCAGCAGTTGTTTGGCAAGCTGTGTTGCCCAGCCTTTAGTGAAGCCACACTCAGGTTGAGTGTGGGGTGGATGTAGGTCTGAAGGACCGAACCACCTTAAAATCCTCTGAGCCCTTGTGTGATTGATCGTGATAATATTGTGGTATGCCTTCTATTTGCTTGAGCTATTAACTGCACTGCATCTTTTACGATAGTCAAAACTCGAGGTTAGCTCCGTTTAGCAATATACTCTGCAATAATTTTTAAATCTACGAAAACAGTGATCTATTCATCCCCTCCCCTTCTAGATCACTTCATATTGTACTTATCAGTTGGTATCAGAGCAGGTTTTTCCCAGAATGTGGTCCAACGGCCAGGGAAACGGATCCAATGGTCCGCGCAGTTTCATAGCTGATGGGCAGTCTATCACCCGCCCCCCTTTCTTTGATGGTAATAATTACTTCTTCTGGAAGAACAGGATGGAGGTCTTTATCAGGGCCCAAAGCAACAAGCTATGGAAAGTCATTACAGATGGTCCATACACCCTTCCACCGAATGAAGATATGTGGACAGAAGATCAGGTCAAACTCTCCGCACTGAATTGGACAGCTCTTAACATCATACAGTGCGCCGTCCATCCGGAAGAATATTCAAGGATCTCAGCGTGCAAGACTGCAAAGAATATGTGGGATGATTTGCAGTTAATTCATGAGGGCACATCTCAGGTGAAGGCTACCAAGATCAACATACTTACAACTCAATATGAGTTATTTAAGATGAAGCCAGAGGAGCCGATCACAGAAATGTATGCCAGATTATCTGTGATCATCAACAGTCTGAAAGGCCTTGGAAAGGATATTCAACAAGAAGACATAGTCAGGAAGATCCTTAGGTCTCTAACTCCCGTCTGGGATACCAAGGTGACTGTAATAGAGGAATCAAGAGATTTATCCATCATGACAGTAACCCAGCTGATTGGTTCTCTCATGACCCATGAAATGAATTTCACACGAGGAAACGATGGGCATGACAGAAAGGGAAAGAATGTTGCTCTGAAGGTTTCACGACATACTAAGAAGAGCAACAACAGCAGCAGCAGCAGCAGTGATGATAGCAGCGAAGGGTCTGATGGATTCTCAGACTTGGACAAGGATGAGCGAGCTATGCTCACCAGGCAGTTCAGAAAGTTCCTAAGAACAAAAGGAAAATTCTACAGGAGGAAGAAATTTAATGCTGCAATGAAGTCTCCTGAACGAAGATTTGAGAAGAACCGGTCTGCTAAGAAGATCACTTGCTATCATTGTCAGAAATCCGGTCACATGAAAAGTGAATGTCCAGAGCTACAAGCTAAGGCTCCAGGACACCAGAGGAATGTGGTGCACAAGAAGAAGAAGGCCATGCTGTGCACATGGAGCGATGAGGAGGAGGACCCAGAAGCCACTTCGTCCAGTGAAAATGAAGAGAAGACCTGCCTCATGGCCGACCATGAGAAAGAGGTAACAAATTTATTTGAGAATTTTACTTTGGATGATTGGGAGGACGCCTATGGCGACCTGTTAAGTAAATATAATTGTTTAAACAAGGAGCATAGAATGCTTAGACGTAAGTTTCATTCTCTGTCTGAAGAACACTCTTCTATTGTCACTAATAGCATGAAAACCAAGGAGATGGCCACTGAGCTAGATCAGGTTAAAGGTGAGATTGAGAGGTTGAGAATGGAAAGAGAAGAGAATCTAGCTAGAATAGATGAGCTGAAGTGTAAAGCTGAAGAGTCTAAAGGAGAGATTAGACTGATGGCTGAAAAATATGAGGCAGTTAGAACAGTTAATCAGGAACTCCAGGACCAATGCAATGAATTTCAGAAGGAGATTGAGGACAAAGAAAAGGTGCTTGAAAAGTTTACAGAGGGGAGAAACAACCTGAATGTCCTTCTGGGGTCGAGGGTAAACTTCAATAGGGAGGGATTAGGATACAATCCTACTAGTAAAAAACCCTTTGAATTTAAGACTATCACGTTCTGCCCCGCCAAAGGCAAGGAGAAACTGGAAACACCATCCGGTTCCAAATCTGTCTCTACAATGAAGTCTTCGACCAGTAAATTCATTCACTCCACTGGTCAGCAGTCTAAGTCAGGAAATCCTGAGACAAGCACTGCTCATGTACAGCAGGCGTGGAACAAAGGTCCTCACAGGACCAGTCCTATAGAGGCCACAAAAAGAGCGAAAAGTTTTGTTAAGAAAACTCATCATGCTAATTATCAAGTAGAGCATGGCAACGATCATCAGTTTCAGCACAAATTTTATTGGAGTAAAAATGCTTACATGAATTATGCTCAACACACACGCACATCTTCTAAGAGGCCAACCAACAATGTCTTTGTTCAGAAACAGCATAGTTCAAATAGGAATAAGCTTATTCAACACCCACCAAGAAATAACAAAAGGAAGAATCAACCCACATAAATCCACTGAAGAGAACTATAAAACAAATGTGGATTCCCAAGTGCTTTCTGCATAATCAGAAAACTGGTTTTGGACCCAATTTGAATTGGGTCCCACATTACTCTGTCTGAATTTTTGCAGGTCAGCCTGGCAGCTGAGCATAACAAGTGGTATCTTGACAGCGGCTGTAGCAGGCACATGACAGGAGACCGGTCCAAATTCAGCAAACTAAAAATGAAGTCTGGGGGCTTGGTCAAATTCGGAGGAAATAACAGAGGAAGAATAATTGGAATTGGCACGGTTGGTAAGTCCTCCACTAACTCCATTGAAGATGTGTATCTTGTAGAAGGACTTCAGCACAACTTGGTAAGTATAAGTCAACTTTGTGACAAAGGACACAAGGTACTCTTTGACCACAACTCGTGCACTGTTTTTGAGCTGAATTCTGATAACATCATGTTCAAAGGTCATAGAGTAAATAATGTGTACATCGTTGATCTTGATGATAATTCTGAAACAAACTTGTGTCTGTCTGCTAATTCTGAACAGGTTGCTTTTGACTGGCATAGGCGTCTAGGCCACGCTAGTGTGTCTACCTTGAATAAACTGTCTAATTATAACCTAGTCAGAGGTTTGCCCAAAATAAAATTCCAGTTAGGGTCCAAGCTCTGTGATGCTTGTGCTCAAGGTAAACAGACTCGTGCAACTTTTAAGTTGAGAACTGAGGGTCTCTCATCTAAACCACTACAGCACTTGCACATGGATCTCTTTGGTCCTACTCGAATACAAAGCTTGTCAGGTAAGAGATATGGTCTAGTCATAGTTGATGACTTCACTAGATTTTCCTGGTTGTTCTGTTTAGCAAATAAAAATGATGCTTTTGTTCACTTTGAAGAACTTTTTAATAAAATCAAACTGCAAGGTGAACATAATATCATTACAATTCAGTCTGACCATGGAGGAGAGTTTGAAAACTCTTCGTTCTCTGAATTTTGCTCAAGAGAGGGAGTGACTCACAGATTTTCTTCTCCCAGGACACCGGAGCAGAATGGAATTGTTGAGAGAAGAAACAGGTCAATAATTGAAATGGCCAGGACTATGCTAATTGAGAGTGGACTTCCAAGGAGATTTTGGGCAGAAGCTGCAAATACAGCATGCTACATTTTAAATCGAGCATTGGTAAGACCTACTCATAAGAAAACTCCTTATGAACTCCTCAAGGGTAAGCTGCCAAACATTTCTTACTTTAAAATTTTTGGTTCCAAATGCTTTATCCACAATAATGGTAAGAATGGTTTGGATAAGTTTGAAGCAAGAAGCTCTCCTGGAATTTTTCTCGGATATTCAGAAACCTCTAGGGCTTACAGAGTCTTCAATAAAGATGAGCAAACTGTTGAAGAAACACCTCATGTGGTGTTTGATGAGAATGTTCTATCTGACAAAAGGACAAATGATGACAGGGAGTCACCTGATGAGGGAGATTTCTTGGAGAAAATTGAAGTAGGAGAGATGCAGCAAACTGCACAACCAGAAAACTTACAACAAGAAGGAGCAACTGAAGTAGGTGAACCCTCAGGTGAGGTAATATTTCACAAAGATCATCCTAGTGAAAATGTCATAGGTAATTTGCATGATCCCACTAGGACAAGGTCTCACTTTAGAACTGTCCAAGAACAGGACTTAGCTGCTTTGACATCTCAGGTAGAACCCAAGACTGTGGAAGAGGCTTTAAAGCATGATTCTTGGGTATCCTCCATGGGTGAAGAATTAAATCAATTTGAGAAAAATAATGTATGGAAACTAGTTCCTAGACCTGAAAACACTCATGTCATTGGCACTAAATGGGTCTTCAAAAATAAGATTGATGAAAATGGTGCTATCTCTAGAAACAAAGCAAGACTTGTAGCTCAAGGCTACAGTCAGGAATTTGGTGTGGATTTTGATGAATCCTATGCACCAGTAGCTAGGATGGAAGCTATAAGAATTCTGTTTGCATTTGCATGCTCTAGAAAAATTCGACTACAGCAAATGGATGTCAAAAGCGCATTCTTAAATGGGTTATTAAGGAAGAGGTATATGTTGAACAACCTCCTGGGTTTAATTTCTCTGTTCAGCCTAACATGGTTTTTAGGTTGAATAAAGCCCTCTATGGATTGAAGCAGGCTCCCAGAGCCTGGTATGAGAGACTTTCTGAGTTCCTTGTGAGCAAGGGGTACACTCGAGGTAAGGTTGACCAAACTCTCTTCACCAAAAGTCTCGGAAAGGAGTTAATTGTGGTCCAGGTATATGTTGATGATATCATTTTCGGATCTAACAACTCAAAATTATGTAAAGATTTTTCTGAGTCTATGTCCCAAGAATTTGAAATGAGTCTAGTTGGGGAACTAAAATATTTTCTTGGGCTGCAGGTCAAACAAATGGAGGATGGTTGTTTCATAAATCAAACCAAGTATACTCTGGAGATGCTGAAAAGGTTTGGAATGACCAACCTCAAGACAATCTCAACACCCATGAGTACCAGCTCTTCACTGGATTCAGACGAAAAAGGTAAAGAGGTGGATGCTAAACTATATAGAGGTATGATCGGTTCACTCCTCTACTTAACTGCATCCAGGCCCGACATTCAATTTAGTGTAGGGATGTGTGCCAGATACCAGGCTAGACCTACTGAATTGCATCTGGCAGCTGTAAAGAGAATCTTTAGATACTTATCTGCCACTCATGATCTAGGTCTCTGGTATCCTGCATCATGTAACTTAGATCTCATTGCATACACTGATGCAGATTATGCAGGATGTAAATTGGACAGGAAGAGCACTAGTGGTCACTGCGAATTCTAGGAGGGTGCTTAGTCTCTTGGGGATCCAAGAAGCAACACTCTGTGGCTCTCTCTACTGCTGAAGCTGAATATGTGGCAGCAGGGAGCTGTGGCACACAGGTTATATGGATAAAACACCAGCTTCTGGATTACTCGGTTGAGCTAGGTTGTACTTCTATCTTTTGTGACAATACTAGTGCAATAAACATTGCAAAGAATCCTGTACTTCATTCTCGAACTAAACACATTGAAATCAGGCATCATTTTATTCGAGATGAAGTAGCAAGGAAAACTTTTGAGTTGATCCATGTTGGCACTAACTCACAAATTGCAGATATCTTTACTAAGCCACTGGATACTGAAAAATTTAGCACTATGCGCAGAGAACTAGGTATTTACAGAATTTCATGATTGAAGATTTGATTTCTGAATACCATGTCCTGTGTTATTATGCTTATCATATTCATCATGGTGTTCCTTTTGAAGTGCATTGAGGGTTGTCTTGGCTAAGTCTGTATTGGGGTCAAGTTCTCAGGGGGAGATGATTTATAATAGGTGTCTTGATCTTTGACCTATTTTGAACATACTCTGAACGACATTTTGCTGACATCATAAGAGAATCAGGTTGATTAGGTGTATAAAAGAAAATGTTGGATGCTTTACTCTTTAAGGCTGTTCATCTAATTTCTTGTTGGAATTTTCAGCTGTTAGTCCCACTGAGATCAAAATCTGAATTCAAGATTAATCTTCATACACTGTAACTGTCTTCTGATCTAGTCAGTACAGCATACCTACTTAGTCAATGGTGAGTCCAAAATGAGGTATTGTGTGTTTTAGTCTGAATCACCTTGGATCTGGTGTATTGTTCTCAAACGGACTCAAGCTTCATTAACAAGGTTTTAAGAGCTGGTAAATAAAAACAAAATTCATAAAAGGGTTATCAACTTTGTTAACTGCTCATTGAGAAACTGGGTTTTTCATCAATGAAGTGAAAGCTTCCCATGTCATGAGATGGCAGTAATCATCTGGTCTTAATAGTTGTCTTGATCATACAGAGCTATGGTACATATCTGGTTAGTAACTGGGGTGTCTGGCCTCAGATAAAGGTGTCACCTTAATGTCAACACCAGCTAGAATACTATCTCTGTCTTCTTATCAGAAGGGGTAATGTGGTCCTGCCACCGAGTAACTGGGGATTCTTGCCTCTAAACAAGGTGTCTCCTTAATGTCAAAGGTGTACTTGACAGACTTATCTCTGATCTTGACCATTTTTAAAGATCCTGCTCACTTGAAGTATAGCTTTTGATTTGTTTGTTCTCAATACCACAGGTCATTGTCTTCTGGCTGTTTTACATAATACTCTCTCAGTAAAGACTTATTTTGATCAAACTGGTATCAGAGCGAGGTCACGGGTTCAAATCCCAGGTGCCGCTGGGGGGGAGATTGTTGGTTTATTCCAACGTTTATTTCCAGCGTCTCCTTGTATTTGGTGTGTACCATGTGGGGTATGGGACCCACGTGGGACCATCGGTGCTTGGCAGCCCACTTGCTTAGAATCTGGTTCTGTGTATGGAGCAAATCCTTAGTCACAGTTTTTGCACAGTCTGACTAACTGTACCTCAAAAATCCTCACATAAAATTAATGGCTTTCTTGATTGACTAAACATCTCAATAGTCTCCATTTATCTGCCTTACTCTGTCCTATTTTCTCTCTATAGTCAGCAATTTTCCCTTCTCTGTATCTTCAGATTTGACCCTAGTTTTGATGATGTCAAAGGGGGAGAGAATTGAGTTAGTTATCAAGTCTGAGGTAAACTGTTGCTGTGTTCAGGGGGAGTGAGGGGGAGTGTTCAGGTGAGGGGGAGTGTTCAGGTTTCATCAAGGGAAGTAAGGAAGCAAGTATGCTTTAAGTTGTCTGCATTAAATATCCTGAATTGATCTCTTTTGAACTTATCTCTCACACTTAATATAGTGTTGCCATCATCAAAAAGGGGGAGATTGTTGGATTGTGTGTCTTCCCTAAGTATTTTGATAATGAGCAACACTATGTTAATTGTTCTTGTTATTTTTGATCAGATATCTTGCACTTGAGTTATCCATGGTTTTATATGAAATAACTGCTAAAGAGGTAACACTTCGTGTGTTCGTTCATGTTCTGTCTTCGTGCTATTTTTCCTCAAACATCATGTAGTTCTTGCTTCGCGTTTTCACCTCGTGTCGAATTAGCCATGTTGTCGTCTGTTTGAGTGTTGTTCTTTCACCTCGTGCAGTCTTTGATTACTGTGTTGTTTCCATGTCATCCTTTGTATTCCTGTCTTCGAGTCGTTTCTTTGCATACTGTCTTCGTGGTCGATTGGCACTTCGTCTTGGTTACAACACCTCGTGTTGTACTGTTTGACTTCGTGTCGGTTTCGGTTACAGTCCATGTTGTTTTCATGTCGTTCTCTTTTATTGCCACCTCGTGTCGTTTTTATTATTAAGTCTTCGTGTCGTTTTACCTCGTGCAGTGTTATCCCGTGTCATTTACTGTTTCGACCTTGTGTCGTTATCAGCCCGTGTTGCTTTCATCTCGTGCTGTTTTCACTATCCTCGTGTTGTTCTCACCGCATGTCGATTACTGTCTTCACTTAGCATTATTTTTATGATTCGTGTCGTTTTTCTGTGTAGTGTGTGTTTGTCACCACTATACTTCGTGTCGTTGCTTCTTACTTCGTGTCTAACTTCACTTCGTGTTGTTTTTCACCTCGAGTCGTTTCCTTATACTCTGTCCTCGTGTTGGTCTCTCGTTTTAGTCTTCATGTCGGCTTCTGTCGTAAGCCCGTATTGTCCTCGTGTTGTTTTTGCATTCGTAACCTCGTGTCTCTCTTGCGTATAACCTCACCTCGTGTCATTATCTTCTGTATATCTGATCTGTTACAGAATTTCTCGTGTCGTTCTTATGACATCTCGAGAAATAGTCACGTCGTGTTGTTGTTACTATACCTCATGCAGTTTTGGTCTTAATAGCCATGCAGCGTATTAATGGACTTAATCTCATTACAGGTCCGAGGAAGAACATTCCACACTCCAGGGCTGCACGTGATCCGAGACAAGAGGAACCAATTTGATAAAGGCACGTGACAGGATACTTCTGGATCGAGCGTGGGAGGCACACGCATTTCATGCCCTATCCATCTGCTGTTGATGCTATAAATAGAATCCTTCGTCCTCAGATGAAAGTTATCGAAGTAGAGAGGCATAGAAGAAAACAGGGAAACAGAGAGCCCTTCGATCCAGGAAAAAGAAAAGAAAGAAAAAAAAAGAATAGCAGAGAGAAATAGAAAGAGAGCAGAAGAGTGTTCAGAAGAATTGTTCTGACTTGCGGATCAAATCCGAAGTCTATTGCTCTATATTGAGCTACATTGTTTCCATTGTCTGGCATTTTTGATTTCCTTCGTTCGTATTTTTCATTTCTTGTTCTTATCTTTCTTCAACCGTTATTGTTTGTGTTTCCGATCCTCTGGACTGAGGTCGGGGTCCTCCTGTGAGATCAGGAGTAGGGAGAGTCAATCTCCGGTTTGCAAGCAGCAGGTGAGCTGCTTGTAGGTACCCTCCGGGTTGGGAGGAAGAGGGGTCTTCGACCTCTGGTTCACTAGTAGCAGGGCTGCTACTAGTGGGGTTTCCCTCTTGGTAAAGAGGAAGAGAGACGTGAGTCTCTGGGTTCTAGTGACTGCTGATCGCTAGAGGTTCCCTCCGGGTAGGAGGAAGAGGAGAGGTTGTTCTCCTGGGAAGCTGTGTATCAGCAGTTGTTTGGCAAGCTGTGTTGCCCAGCCTTTAGTGAAGCCACACTCAGGTTGAGTGTGGGGTGGATGTAGGTCTGAAGGACCGAACCACCTTAAAATCCTCTGAGCCCTTGTGTAATTGATCGTGATAATATTGTGGTATGCCTTCTATTTGCTTGAGCTATTAACTGCACTGCATCTTTTACGATAGTCAAAACTCGAGGTTAGCTCCGTTTAGCAATATACTCTGCAATAATTTTTAAATCTACGAAAACAGTGATCTATTCATCCCCTCCCCTTCTAGATCACTTCATATTGTACTTATCAGAAACTGGCTCAGATAAGAGGTGGTCGATCCAGTTGGCTCGGGTGGCCCATGACAAAGGTGACAGAGGGATTAAAAAGAAGGAAGGCTACCTTCCAAGTTGAGGTGGGAAGAGAAAGAAGGAGGGGAGACTTAAGCAAGCCTCCCCACTCAGCCAACCCCTTGGAAGGAAAGAGAGAGCAAGCAGCCTCCGAAGGGTGAAAGAAATGAAGAACAAAAGAGAGAGAAAGAGGCTGCAAGTGAATCCGGCAGAGCTAGATGAGGAGGCAGGGGAAGGCCCGAAGGACAGGCGTCCCTAATGCCCCCATCCGTCCTCCGCCTCGGCGCCCGCCCGGAAGCCTCGTCGGAACTCAGAGAGGACAAGCAGCGTGCCCCCGCACGTCGAAGTCCTCTCCAGATCCGCGAGGCGACCGTCGGACCCGTCTCAAACACGCGCGGCGACAGTGGGACCCGTCCAACAATCCAGGACAGCAGGAGCTCTCCGCTCCCCGTCGTTGGCAGCGTCGCCCTCCGAAGGATCCTCCATGCTCCGAGTGTAACGGCCCAACACAACGTGAAGAGGAGACGAGAAAAGACTGTTAGAGAGAATCCTAAGTGGTGGAGAGGAAGGGGCACCCTTCGGCCCTTCTTATAGGCCAAGGGAGACTATTTACCTTAAACGACTCCCCCCTCGAAAACACGCCAAAAGAACTCTCCCCTAAACGATCACCTCCAACTCCTCGTCTTCCGCCTTAACGGGACACACGAGGCGACCAAGCATTCAAAGCGTGAGGAAATGGAAAGACGTTTTGTCAGGAACCTGCCCAATCGGCATGCGAAAACCACGCCGGACGTATCGACACTTCCCAACTACTTCAGATACGCTAACCAAATCCCGGCAGGAAAGGCAATAAAGAAGTAAGTCATTCACTGTCTCATAGAAAGGAAAGTAGAAACAAGCAAAAAAGGAAAGAGGCAAAACAAGGCAAAATACATCATGCCTCGGGCCCACTCTGAAGCTCGGGAATGGAAGACCCGGACGTCTCGCCCCCGACACCCTCGGTGACGGCTGACCCAGGCACATACCTCGCCTGTGCGAGAACTGTCTCGGTCGCGAGCCCTCCCGAGGCAACCGGAGTTGGCGACCCCGCTGGAGGAGAACCCTCTGGACTTTCTCCGCCTGACGCAGAAGAGCTACAAACCGACTCGTCCGAGTCGTAGCGCTGGCCCGAAGGGAATTCGATCCCAGAGTCTTGCTCATTGGCGCGGCTCACTGCCCGACGGTAACCCTGCTTGAACCCCTTGTGGGCGCCTCGGCGAAGTGCTACCTCGTAATAAGGTAGGGAGGCTCTCTCCAGGTCGGCTGAGTAGGCGTCCGAGCTCCTATACCGCTTGATCGCCTCCGCCTCGATCTGCCCCGTCCTTCCAGCGAGCTCGACCCGAGCCCGCTCCGCCTCGGCCGGACGCTCCTCTGCCCCCGCCAGACATTCCTCTACCTCGGCCATCCCTCGCTCGGCTTCACTCAACCGCCTCTCCGCCCTGGCTCGGTCCGCCTCAGCCTCCGAACTAAGGCGCTCTGCTACCTCCGCCCGGTCCAGCAGCTTGGCGCGTTCGAGCTCCCAGCGACCGTCTTGCTCGAGGTGACGTAGACGCTCCTCTTCCAAGAGCTTGCCTTTCCTCTCGAGTGACTCTCGGGCCTTAGCCAACTGCTCGGTCAGCGCCCCGACTTCCAGCCTGCTCGCCCGTGCCAACTCCCTGACCAAGGAGAACTCCCGTCGGAGCCCATCGTGCTCCCTGCTGAGTCAGGCCAACTTCCTCTCGCATCCCCCGAGGTCCCAGGCAAGATTCGACCGCTCCGCCTCTGTCCGGGCGTACGTCTCCGCCATCAAGGCCACCGACCGAGCCATGACTAGGCCGCCCTCCATGAGGACATCAAGGACCCCGGAGGGGGAGTGGCGCTTGTCTCCCCCCCTCGTCCTTGCGGCGACCTCACGGCAAACCCGATACAGGTCACTCGAAACACTGAGCCTTTCCAAGGCCTCCGGCATGGAGATTCGTTCTGCGTCGGGCGCCTCGCCGGAAGACCCAGCTCGAGCCACAGGACCGGCCGCCTCGTGCGCCACCGTCGGTTGGGGTTGCGACGCCTCCGTAGGTGAACCCCCGACCTCGATCGACGCCGCTAAACCGGTCGCGCCAGGCACCTCCGACACTTGGGGCTGCGACGCCCTTGCGGGAGAACCCCCAATCTCGGCCGCATCAGCCCGCTCCTCGGCGCCAGAGACGTCACCGACTTCGACCGGCCCCCCGACCTCGGCGTCAGCCACCTCAACATCGGCCCCCTCGGCTCCCGCCGGGGGGAGAGCCGATCCGACGACATCACCCTCCGTGGGGCCCCTGGCCTCCTCAGCCCCCTCTCGTAAGGTGGATGGGGGAGCTAGCCTGGTAGGGTCGGCCCTATCCTGCCCCTGAGAGGGGAGTGCCGCCGAGCCAGAGTCACCCCCGATCGTGGTGAGAAGGCCGGCCTTCTTGGCCCGTTTTCTGGCCTTCGCGGCTTCCCGCAATCTTCCCTCCAGGGGATCCTTGCGCTTCGCGCCGCCTGACCGGGAGGCCCCTTCAGAAGAGGCCCCCTTGCCCTTGTCTCGGGCTTGGGACCGCCCCTCAGGAACGCTAGGCTCATTCGCCACCGAGTCATCCCCTAGATCGACGACCACGACAACCTCCTCCAGAGGCTCCCGCCTGACGTCTGCAACAAAGAAAAGGGCATGGTCAGGAAGAAGAAAGATGATTCCCCATTTGTATAAGAAACTCTGAAGAAGGGTACCTGACGGCTTCAATCGCGCGAGGAGACACTGCTCGACATTCTCCGGCGTCACCAACTCCTCGGTCGACTGGCGATTCTTCATCAAACGAGCAACCTGCTCCTCCACATGAGGAGGAAACTCCTCCTGTCGAGAAGGAATATTTGGGCGGAAGTTGGGCATCACCTGGCACCTCCAGGCTTCGTCCACTCCCTCCGCCTTCACCCAGAAAAATTGGGTCTTCCACCCCTTGTGTGAAGAATCCTTCGCCGCCAGTGGAATGCAACTCCTGTTTCTCCGCGCCTGGATAAAGTAGAAGCCTTTCCCCGCCGACGGGTGCGCTTTCAACTCAAAGAAGTAGTGAAAGAGGTCCAAGGAAGGAAAAATCCCATGCTGGCGGCAAAGGATTCGAAAAGCAGAAAGGAGAAGGTACGAGTTGGCCACCAATTGAATAGGCGCCAACTAGAAAAAATTGAGGAGCGTAAGAACAAAGGGCTCGAAGGGGAGGCGAAATCCGCTTTTCCAAGCTAGAAGGAAGGTGCAGATATGGCCCCTTCGGTCGTCCAGACTCGTCTCATGCGGCGCAGCGGTGACAAAGCTGTATCGGAGGGGTAGACAAAAACGATGCTCCAACTTCTTCACCTCGGCTTCCCCCAGCTCGCTGCAGTTCGGAACTGGCGCCCTCACTATCGGCTCATCACCCCACGCTCCCGCACCAGAATGCTGGCTTGCCATGGCAGCCGAAGAAGAGCTAGAAGAAGAATCTCCCTGGAGTCCTGAAGATTCCGGGGGGGAAGGAAGTTGCCGGACCGCCTCCGCGGTTATCCTCGCCAACTCCTCAAACGCCGCCACAAGATTTTGCTCCTCCGTCATGTTTTCACGGTGCATCAAGGAGTCCCAAAAGCAGAGAGGTGGAGGAAAGCCCAAACAACTCTAAAGATTCTGGGAGGATAAACCGCGCCCGATGCCTATAAACCCTTGCGGGAGGCGGCGCGTCGTTCCGACCTCCGAGAAAAAGGGGGGCCCCTCCATTTCAAATCCGTCAGGATCGCTATTATTACGGGCAAGTGACCATGACATGTGGCTCCATAACACTAACAGGATTCCACCCACCCGAGCCACGCCGGTCCAAAGCCTCGAAAGACTACTCAACCGAGCCTCCCTGGCTCGGGAGTAGGAGGGGGACAAGTGGAGAGGGGGATTTCTATAGCCCATTCAAAGAGTAGCCCAACTAGGCCCGGCCGGGCCCAACAAGGCAAGCTCGCCTAAGTGATAGCCTGCAAGGCCCACTTAGAAATGAAAGCCTAACGAGAACACTTGAGGACACAACCCTCCTAGGCGGCCTTTAGGCTCGGAGGCCCCGAGTATCGGTCGGGTCACAGGGAAGGTCCGGCCCAGGCCTCCTCTCCGCCCAGGAGAAATATGCATCCGCCGACCTATCCGACCCATCCTTCTCCGAGCTAAGCCTATCGCCCGGAGCAGGACTGGCCTTCCAGAAGCTCAGAAGAACCGATGATTGACTGTCTTTTACAGCCGTTAAGAGTCCACCATCGGCGGGGATCCAGGAAGGCGAGGGACTTCAAGGCGATAACGCTCCCATGATAAGGCCATAAAAGCCCACGATGAGGACGTAACCTCCACCTGAACCCCCTCGGCTTACAGGACTCCTGAAGATGGCGCATTATTTAAACCAGGGATACCCTCCGGCGAAAAGAAGGCCAGTAAGGCAATCATACACCTAAAACCCCTAAGCATTAACCGCTTCACCCTCTTTGGTGGAGAGGGATCTCGCGCCTTAGCTTTTCCTCTCTATCGCTGCTCTTACCATCGCTATACTGACTTAAGCATCGGAGGGTTTTTCCCCAGGGACTCCCCCTGGGCCCCCTGATCCGTTTCCTTGTCTTGCAGTTCATCCTCTGGTGATCCACAGCCCGCTCAGGACCCAGCGCAAGACCACGCCTCTTCACATGCGAATTGAATAAAATCAAGAGAGAAATAAAAAGGAAGAAGATGTAAGAATGAAGGAGGGGTGGGCTCTTTCCAAACTCTTCCCCGGCACGCCTTCCCGGTCTCCCTTGGCCGACACACCCCAGCCTGTGCTCCCCCGGCACGCCCTCTTGGAGCCTTGCCCAGCACACCTAGCCGCGCCTTTCACCGGTACACCCTATCCGTGCCTTCCCCGGCACACCCCGCTTGGCCCTTCGCCAACACACTCCCCTATACCTTTCGCCGGCACGTCTGTTCGCACCCTTGACCGGCACGCTCGCTCGCGTCCTTCACCGGCACACCCGCCTGCGCCCTTCGCCGGCACACCCGCTTGCCCCTTCGCCGGCATGCCCGCTCGCCTCCCTTCCCCGACACACTTGGCCAGACCTTCGACGACACACCCCCGCTCCCTTAGCCCGGTACACCCTGCCATGGCCTATTCGGCACACTCCCAGCCCTCTCCGGCACGCTCTCCCCGCCTTCGCCGGCACACTAGCCCCAGCTCGCCCAGTACGCCCCTTTCAGCCCTCCAGCGGCCCACTCTTTCTCCAGAAAAATATATATAATATATAATGATAATAATAATAATAATAAGTTAATAAAAATTATGATAAATAAATAAATCTGAATATACATAAGAAAAAAACAAAAAATGTGAAATCGTAATAATAATAGTAGAAAAGGAGAATATAATAATAAAAAAATAAACAAAATAAAATAAAATCATTCGAGACAAATACATAGAGGGGAATAAGCACCACAAAATCACATGGTTAAAAATCTCAGATAAAAATGGTAAAATCTACACTGCAACCTTGCTTCCCCCTCTTGACCGGGTGCAAAAGGAACAACAATGCCGCCCTTGTAGGTCGGGCCTGAGTCTTGGGAGTTATCCCGAAATGGCCATGGCCTGACCTCGGTTTAGGCCGACACTCCGATTAAGCCGGACTCGTCTCTCAGGCCGGATCCCTTATGAGCCATCACTAAAATTGCCGCGCGTTCGGCAGACATTTGAACGGGTTCACCTCGATCTCCGCCGCGTTTCTATTACGGACCCGTGTCCGAACATGAAAAGGTCCGTGAGTGACCGATATGACCGACGGCTCCCATCCTGACATGGTTGTAATCGGGCATTACTCTGGGCCGATAGTTCGTCAAATCGGATTCATTCTATTAGGATTCGTTCCCGCTCTTTCATTGAAATTGCCACGAACTCGGCATGCATTTTTACGGGGTTGTTTCCATCTACGTCGTACCTTCTATTAGGACCTTTGTCCGAATAAAAAGTGATCCGTGAGTGACCGACAAAATCGGAATAGAACGAGGTGGTCCTCGTCCTCCCCGGACCCTATGCATGGGAATATCAATAAGGCCTCCATGGGCCAGGTTTAGACCTCGGGTCCGTCCCGATTATGGTCATCGTCTGACTCATATCCTCAGCCTACAGCCCGCTCCCTTTGAACACATTTTCGATTTTGGAGTCTAATCCCGGGACAATTCCTCGTTGCCCTCCGGCACCGAAAATATTAATGACGCCCGCGCAAGTCTCGTTCGGACCGCGGGAGGTGCCCCCGGTATGGTCCTGACCCGATCTCGCACCGGGCCGATAAATTCACTAGTTTCCTACTACATTAACCGAGATTTAACCGAATGTCTTCACTCCCTCAGAATAATAAACTTGCCGTACCCCGGCATATATATGTTCCAGGTCCTCCCGCGACGATTACGATATTCTCAACCCGGACACCCGTCCGAATATTAAACGGTCTCCTGAATGACCGATACGTTTCGAACATTTACTTCCCAAGACATGGGGCTTTCCAGCTGATTCAAGGGATATTTCCCTATTACCCCTTGGCACCGGAAATATTAATGACGCTCATGCGAGTCTGACTTCGACCGCGGGGGGCCCACCGCAGTATGGTCGCAACTTGCTCTTGCACCGGGCCAACAGACTTACTGGTTTCTGACCGCTCTAACCGAGGTTTAGCCGAACATTTTCCGTTCGTCTGAACAATAAATCTGCCGTACCTCGGCATACATGCATTCCGGTTTTCCTGAGACAATCATGATTTTCTCAAGCCGGACATTCGTCCGAATATTAAATGGTCAGCACATGACCGACATGATCTCGAACGCTTTCTTTACGCCCTTATACGAGGACTTCATCATTTCTTAATAAATTTCTATGTAATTAATTTTCTGGCCATGAGGCCCTGATTCCCGGCGATTAATCAAGGGTGTTCCCTCGTATGGGGGATGTAAATGACGTCGTGACCTTTATGGCGCGACGGGTTTTGGTCCCGACCCGAACCACACAATCGTCTGATTAGTCAGATCGAGCGCACCATGGGCTCCATGAAGCTCAAACAAATCGTCACTTCGTGACTGGCACGCCCACGCACTTAATGAACCTAATAAAGCCCAATAAACGAACGAATAGAAGAACAAATAAACAGACGTGTCGAGAAGTGCGTCCACAAGTCTGGCACGCCCGGTGGGACCTAAGCCACCCTTCATCTCTTCGCCGGGATTCAGGACATCATGGCCTCCTAATAAACGATGTTTGCCTGCTTTGATGAAGTGCAGGTGCTGTCTTCGGTAGCCCTATGGGGAGAAAACTCGGACTGGTCGAAATTGTCTTGGTGACCTCGAAGGTGCTACACAGAGGCACATGCAGCTTCCAGGAATCATGAAGGCCACTAAAGAAAAAAGGGGGAAGAGAAAGAGAAAAGAAGGGAGGGGAAGTCAAACCCCTTTTCCCTAAGAAGAAAAGAAGAAAAGAAGAAAAGGAAAAAAGAAGAAAAGAAGAAAGAAGAAAAGAAGAAAAAAAAAGAAGAAGCAAAAATAGAAGAGAGAGAATTGGCGAGAAAGGGTTGTACGGCCATATCCGCCGACACCCGTGCTGAAAAAGGATTACCATTGTGGGACTGGTGCGGTGGAGCGAACCACTCATCCCCTCCTTGAGGGGGTGAGCGCTCTCCTGTGCTCCCACCTTAGTCTATTATGCAAAAAAAAAAAGAGAAGAGAAGAAAAGAAAAGACAAAAAGAAGAGTTGGCAAGCATCGCCGACCAAAAGAACAAGAAGAAGGACGGCATCCCGCCTGGCTCCAGGAGGCTCCAAGTCCGCGGTGCAATCACCCGGCTCGTTCCTCTTTCCTGCTGCCTCTATCCGGCATACGACGGTCCCTCGAGTGGCTGTTAAAAGACCCAGCAAGCCGCAACTGTAGCTTGATGAATTGCTGCCCGCTGCGGGGAATGCTTTATAGCAATGAGGCCAAGCACGGCCACCACTCCCGAAGAGAGCATGCACATACCCCATCATGGGGGATAAGAAGAAGAGATATACCCCGCCATAGGGGCATAAGAGGCAGAAAAAATATACACCCCGCTCCCGGGGGCACATGGAGAGAATCCACCCCGACTCAGGGGCACAACAGACAACAAAGCTATACCCCGGCTCAGGGGCCTTTGAAGAAGAAACATATCCCGCCTGGGGGCACAGAAGCGAAGAGGTATACCCCCCGACCTAGGAGGGGCAGATGAAGAAGAGCTACGCCCCCACTCTGGGGGCATATGAAGAGAAATACGCCCCACCATGAGGGGATAAAAGAAGCAGAACATACCCCCGCCTGGGGGGCATAGAAGCAGAAGACACACCCCGACTGAGGGGCACACGAAGAGAGGTACACCCCTCCCTGGGGCATAAGAAGCAGCAAGAAGGTACCCCGGCTTGGGGGTATTTAAAGAAGAAATATACCCCGATATGGGGGCATATGAAGAGAAATACACCCCCGCCCTAGGGGCACGTGAGAAGAATCTATCCCGACTGGGGGGCATAAGAAGAAACAGAGCTACACCCCAACTCGGGTGACAGGTGAGACAAAGGATACACCCCGGCCTAGGGGTATTTGAAGAAGAAACATACCCTAACAGGGGGCATAGAAGCCATGAAGAACATGCCTCAGCTTAGGGGCATTTGAAGAGGTTACATCCCGCCTCGGGAGCATAAGAAAGAGAAGAATACGCCCCGATCTAGGGGTATTTGAAGAAGAAACATACCCCGCTAGGGGGCATAGAAGCCATGAAGAGTACGCCCCGGCTTAGGGGCATCTGAAGAAGTTACATCCTGTCTCGGGAGTATAAGAAAGAGAAGAATACACCCTGTCTCAGGGACATTTGAAGAAGAAACACACCCCTCCTCGGGTGTATAAGAAGCCAAGCTCACCCCGCAGGGGGGGCATGTGAGACATAGTTACACCCCGACTCGGGGGCACTCGAAGAGAAGTACACCCCACCTTTGGGGCACAAAAAAAAAAGCAACATACACCCCGCCTTTGGGGCGCAAGAAGCAAAACATACCCCGCCTTGGGGGCATATGAAGCCAAGAATCACACCCCCATCTTGGGGGTATTTGAGGAAGAAACATACCTCGCCTGGGGGCATAGAAGCCATGAAGAATACACCCCGATTCAGGGGCATATGAAGAGAAGTCCATCCCGGCTTAGGGGTATTTGAAGAAGAAACATACCCCGCCTGGGGGCATGGAAGCCGTAAAGAACACGCCTCGGCTCAGGGGCATTTGAAGAATCTACATCCCACCTTGGGAGCATAAGAAGAAAAGAGTCAACCCCATTTTAGGGATATTTGAAGAAGAAACATACCTCACCTGGGGGCATAGAGGTCATAAAGAATACACCCTGGCAAAGGGGTATTTGAAGAAGAAAGATACCCCGCCTTGGGGGACATTGCAAGCAGTGATACACCTCGCTTGGGTGCACGAGAAGCAAACCGCACCCCGCTCCAGGGGGCACATAAAGAGAATACACCCCGCCATGGGGGCACATGAAGAGAATCCACCCCGACTCGGGGGCACATAAGGTAAAAGAATACATCCCGGCTTAGGGGAATCTGAAGAAGAAGCATACACGCCGCCATGGGGGCGCAGAAGCCATCGAGAACACACCCCACCTTAAGTGCACAAGAAGCAAACATCCCCCAGCGTGTCGGGGCAGAAGAAGAAGAATCCCCCCTGCCTCAAGGGCACAAAAAGCAAAGATACACCTCGTGCCCGGGGCGTATGAAGAGAAAGACACCTCCCTTTGGGGGCATAAGAAGCAAAAGATACACCTCGTGCCGGGGGCATATGAAGAGAATACACTCCACCCCTGGGGGCATAAAAAGCAAAGATACACCTCGTACCGGGGGCATATGAAGAGAATACACTCCATCCTGGGGGCATAAAAAGTAAAGATACACCCAGTGCCCGAGGCATATGAAGAGAAAGACACCTCCCTTTGGGGACACAAAAGCAACAAAGATACACCCTCGTGCCGGGGGCATATGAAGCGGAAAGAATGCACCCCGGCCGGGGACATACGAAGAGAAATATACCCCACTCTGGGGCAGAAGAAGCAGAAGAATCTACCCCGACCGGGGGCGCAACAAGCAACAAAGATACACCCTCGTGCCGGGGACATATGAAGAGAAGCGCTCCTCCGCCTTTAGGGGTAGAAGAAGTAGAATTCACCACCGCCATGGGGGGTATAAGAAACAAAAGACACACCCCGTGCCAGGGACATATATAGAGAATCTCACCCCGCCACCGGGGCATAAAGAGCAGAAGAACTCACCCTGGCTTAGGGGTATTTGAAGAAGAAACATACCCCACCTGGGGGCATAGAGGCCGTGAAGAGTATACCCCAGCTTGGGGGCATTTGAAGAGAGCTACACCCCACCTTGGGGGCCTTTGAAGAAGAAACACACCCTGGTCTGGGGGCCTAGAAGCCATGAAAAATACACCCCGCCTGGGGGCACAGAAGTGGAGAGGCAAAACACACCCCTCACGGGAACGCATACGAAATAAAGCTACACCCCAACCTGGGGGCACATTAAAAGAAATACACTCCAGCGTGGAAGCATTAATGAGAAAAGAAGAGCAGAATAAAGAAAAAGAGACACATGAGATAGACGTGGTCCTCGAGCCCGCCTCATCCCACAAAAGAAGAAGAGAAGGAAAAAAAAGAGACATGAGGTAAACATGGTCTTTGCACCTGCCTCTTCACACAAAAGAAGAAGAGAAGAAGAAAAATAGCAATTACGGGAAAAACACGGTCTTTGCACCTGCCCCTCTACAAAAGAAGAAGAGAAGAAGAAAAAAAAGAGCAACTACGAGGCAAACATGGTATTTGCACCTGCCTCTCCACAAAAGAAGAAGAGAAGAAAAGAAAGAAAAGTCATGAGGCAAACATGGTCTTTGCACCCGCCTCTCCACAAAAGAAGAAGAGAAGAAGGAAAAGAGCAGTCACGAGGCAAACATGGTCTTTGCACCTGCCTCTCCACAAAAGAAGAGAAAAAGGAAAAGAGCAGTCATGAGGTAAACATGGTCTTTGCACCTGCCTCTTCACACAAAGAAGAAGAAAAGAAGAGAAAGAAGAGTCACGAGGCCAACTTTTACCTCCAACTTTCGGCCATCAAACAAATAGAAACTGACTAAACCTTCCACCGACGGGACGTCAAACCGACTAAACCTTCCGCCGACGGGGCGTCAAACCGACTAGACCTTCCGCCGGCGGGGCGTTAAACCGACTAGACCTTCCGCCGACGGGGCGTTAAGCCGACTAAACCTCCGCCGACGGGGCGTTAAACCGACTAAACCTTCCGCAGACGGGGCGTTAAGCCCACTAAACCTTCCACCGATGGAGCGTTAAACCCATTGAACCTTCCACCGACGGGAAGTTAAGCCGACTAAACCTTCCGCCGACGGGGCGTTAAACCGACAAACATTCCGCCAACGGGGCATTAAACTGAAAGATATTCAGCCATCGGGGCTTCAAGCCGACAGATATTTAGCCATCGGGGCTTCAAGCCGACAGATATTTAGCCATCGGGGCTTCAAGCCGACAGCTACCCCTTTATCGGGCTTCAAGCCGACAGCTACCCTCATCATCGGCCCCCCTAGCCGACAGCTACCACATCATTGGCATCCCAGCCGATAGCTTCCCATTTAAAAAAAATAGACCTCTCACTTTGGTTCGGATCCTTCCCTGGCTAGAGAATAAAACAATAAACCTTCCATTTCGGTCCGGACCCTTCCCCGGCCAGAGAATAAAAGAGACCCTTCTCTTCGACTCTCACATCTCGCTACCCGACGCCCCTCTGTAATGCCATTTCGGCCAAGGCCCACTAGCAGGATTAATCCATCCGTCCCACCGCGCTTCCCGATTCTGGCTCCCGCAGCCCGCTTCCCAGCATCATTTAGCCCTTATGGCCCGCTCCCCTAATGTCCTTTGGGTGCTGTAGCCCGCCTCCCTAATATCCTTTCAACCCTTCGCGGTCTGCTTCCCTAGTACCTTTACTACTACTACACTTATACGTAACGGCAGTATGTCTTACACAAAAAAAAAAGAAAAAAAATAATGCTTGATTGCCCTGTTTGCATGCTTGCTTATAATAGAGGATAATACACCTCCTTAGAATTTTCTAGGACCGTGTTTCCTTGCTAAATAATAATACTGTCCTGATTCCGGATGCACGTGCATCACGACATACGTTCGAAGGGAACCCAATTATGGCGGGAGCACACGTCAAGGGGAAGAGTCATGGCTGAATTGCTAGGCCCAACTCACAAAATAAACCTGAGGCAACGCTCCCACACTTCGCACTTCATGTGTTCAATAGCTTTCAACCATAGGGATTGCCCGAATTCCTTCTTAGCACTCTACGGAGACTCGAATTCCTGCACTCGCTTGAAAGGTAATCGTGAGGAAAAAGCTACCTACCCCCACTGTAAAAAAAATGTGAATCCGAGTAGCCGGGAATCTCCACTGAAATAAATTAGGAGACTCGCGTGAAATGGTGAAGCAAGTTACAATAAGGATGAAGCCTGGTAGCCGGGAATCCCCATTGAGACGTATGAGGAAACTGGCGTCGAATGGTGAAATCCACTACAAATAATAACCAGATGGGGGCTGTGTGAAGCTACCGAAAGTTGAAAGCCTGAAACTCACGTGTAGGCACTAGAGTAATCCTCGAGTGTCACTAGGAAAACCTGCGTATCCCTATGGTTAGGGTTCTTTGATTCACACATTTGCACCACCATGCCACAGAGAATTGCCTCGGGTGAAATGCGTGAATTTAGGCTATGCATGCAAGACGTGCGATATCCTTTTGATGGGTGCACCACCCCTCAATCGTGTCTCGTGGCCCACGCCGTGTCTGTGAATTGTGGGCGATGTCCCTATCCCATCCCCTATAGAGGGAGCTACCTCATACGTATATTTATGTTATGCCTACTAATGAATGCCTGCATGCTTGAATAAAAAATAATAAAGAAATAATAAAAATGTGTGCATACGATAAACTCAATTTCAGCTATCGCAACCTACTTTCCCCAGCTCTGGCTCGTAGAGCCTAACCTTGGCCCTCACGGCCTACCTCCCGCCCTCACGGCTCGCCAATCTCTTAACTTTATCTTCTATAGTCTACTTCTCAAATTTCAGCTTTTGCTGCCCGCTTCCCAACATCCCTCGTGGCCCCAACTGCGGCCTTCCTAGCCTGCTCTCTTAATTTTGGCTTTCACAGCCAACTTTCCCAATTCCGGCTCCCATAGCCCGCTCCCCAATTCTGGGTCTCGTAGCCTGCTCCCCCAATTTTGGCCCTCCTCGCCTGCTCTCCCAATTTTGGCTTCTATAGCCTGCTTCCCAATTCTGGCTCTCGTAGCCTACTTACCTTTGGCCCTCGTGGCCTACTTCCCAACTTCAGCCCTCGCAGCCCGCTTCCCATACCTTGGCTTCTCTAGCCTGCTCTCTCAATTTCGGCTCTTGTAGCCTACTTCCTAATTTTGACTTTTACAGCTTGCTTCCCTTCGGCCCCCGTAGCCCGCTTTATCAATCTTGGCTCTAGCAGCCCACTTCCCAAATTTTGGCTTTCGCAGCCCGCTTTCCTGATTGCGGTCTTCACGACCCGCGTCCCGATTTTGGCTTTTATAGCCTGCTCCCTAACAGTTGGCCTTCACGGCCTGCTTCCCAATTTTGGCTCTCGTGGCCTGCTTCCCAACTTCGGCTCTCGCAGCCCGCTTCCCAACATTTGGCCCTCGTGGCCTGCTTCCCAAATTTTGGCTTTTATAGCATGCTTCACAATTTCGGCCTTCGTGGCCTGCTTCCCAACTTCGGCCCTTGCAGCTCGCTTCCCATACCTTGGCTTCTCTAGCCTGCTCTCTCAATTTCGGCTCTTGTAGCCTGCTTCCCAATTTTGGCTTTTACAGTCTGCTTCCCTTCGGCCCTCGTGATCTGCTTCCCAATTTCGGCTCTCGTAGCCTGCTTCCCTTCGGCTCTCGTAGCCCGCTTTTCAGTATACTTCGGCCCCCGTAGCCCGCTTTCCCAATCTTGGCTCTGGTAGCCCGCTTCCCAAATTTTGGCTTTCGCAGCCCGCTTTCCTGATTGTGGTCTTCACGACCCGCGTCCTGATTTTGGCTTTTATAGCCTGCTCCCCAACAGTTGGCCTTCGTGGCCTGCTCCCCAATTCTGGCTCTTTCATAGTCTGCTTCCCAACTTCGACTCTTTGCAGCCCACTTCTCAGCTTCGACTTTTATAGCCTACTTCCCAACCTCGGCTCTCATAGCCCGCTTTCTAATAGCTTCGACTTCCATAAGCTTGCTTCCTAATTTTGGCTTTTATAGATTACTTCCCTTCGGCCTTCGTGGCCCGCTTCCCAATTTTGGCTCTCGTAGCCGGCTTCCCTTCGGCGCTCGCAGCCCGCTTTTCAGTATACTTCGGCTCCTGTAGTCTGCTTCCCAGATTTTGGCTTTTATAGCCTGCTTCCCTTTGACCTTCGTGGCCTGCTTCCCAACTTCGACTTTTGCAGCCCGCTGCCCATATTTTGGCTTCTCTAGCCTGCTCTCTCGATTTCGGCTCTTGTAGCCTGCTTCCCAATTTCGGCTGTTACGGCCTACTTCCCAAATTTCAGCTTTCGCAGCCCGCTTTCCCGATTTGTGGACACTAAATAAATTCTCACCCCATGTTTACGTGCAGGAGAATATAGAAGAGGAGAAAAGAGAAGAGAAGGTGAAAAGAAGAAAAGAAGAAAAGGAAACGCTCTTGAAGCGCTCCAACGGCGCAGTAGCCTGCAAGCCTTCCAGCAGCACACTACTAAGTGCCCTCAGTGGCACACCCATTGTGAAGCCTCCAGCGGTACGTCCTTCTGCCGCTCCAACGGCACACTCCCGGAGCCTTTCAGCGGCACAGCCTCACGCCCCCTCAGCGGCACGCTCCTAGGCGCCCCCCAGCGCCACACCTTTGGAGTGCCTTACGCGGAAAACCCTCCTATGCTCTCTCCCAGTGCGCCCTTCAAGGGTCCCGGCGGCACGCTCTAGCCAGCCCTTCAGCGGCACGCCACCCCCGCCCCCCTTTATATGGCGAGCAAAAAAAGAGGGAAAAAAAGAGAAAGAAAAAGAGGAAAGATGGTAAATGAGGAAGAGAATAAAAAAAAAGAAAACAAAAAAAAGGAAGAGAAGGGGGGATTTCGACAAAAAGAGAAAAAAAGAGAGAGAGAGAGAGAAGAAAATAAAAAAGGGAGAAGAAGAGGAAAAGAAAAAGAGAGAGAAAGAAAGAGAAGGAAGGGAAAATGATAATAATAATAATAATAATAATAATAATATATATATATATATATATATATATATATGTATATACATATGTCTCTCGTCCGCATGCCCCTACGTATCGACGGGCATCCGCACGGGCAAAGACGGCTCCACCACTGCGTTGGCGTTAGTTCATTGCCAACAAATAAGTCCTTTTCTGGTACAAGGCTTCATGCCCTAGCCACCCGCTCTCACACAATATTGCCATCACGGACCTTTCCATGTCAGCTCTCGACATCCCATCGGCACTGACGAAGAGAAGAAGAGACCAATAAACCATGTCAGCTCCCGACACCCTGTCGGCACTGACAAAGAGAAGAAAAGACCAACATACCACGTCAGCTCCCGACACCCCGTCGGCACTGACGAAGAAGAAAAAGAGACCAACAGACCATGTCAGCTCCCGACACCCCGTCAGCACAGACGAAGAGAAGAAGAAACCAATAAATCATGTCAGCGCCCGACACCCTGTCGGCACTGATGAAGAAGAAAAAGAGACCAACATACCATGTCAACTCCCGACACCCCGTCGACACTGACGAAGAGAAGAAGAGACCAATAAACCATGTCAGCTTCCGAGACCCCATCGGCACCGACGAAGAGAAGAAGGGACCAGTACACCCACGGGCGCCCCTCGGCTCAACCTTCGTCTGCGCTACCCGTGGGTGGGGGGCATTTGTGGACATGCAAAATTGCACGCCCATACGTCCCAACTAGTCTAGCATCAACAACGACTCCAAATAGAAAAACCACGGGGAAGATGGGCCATCCAAACTCTCCAAACGAACGCATATACTACCGTGAAGCTGTCTTCGGAGTCGCAACAGTGAAGAGAAATCAACCGCCAAGAGCCTCACAATCCACGGGCCTCGAAGAAAATCAAATGGGCCACAACTCGCGCTCACAATGGGCTCAGGACTGCCCATTTAGCCTTTCAGCGGCACGCTCCCTGTGCCCCCCTCAGTGGCACGCCTTGGTGCCCCTCCAGCGGCACGCCCTGGCAGCCCCTCAGCGGCACGCCTTGGCGGCCCTTCAGCAGCACACTCCCTGTGCCCCCTCAGCGGCACGCCTTGGAGAACCTCCAACGGCACGCCCTGGCAGCCCCTCAGCGGCACGCCTTGGCGGCCCTTCAGCGGCACACTCCCTGTGCCCCTCAGCGGCACGCCTTGGTGCCCCTTCAGCGGCACACTCACCTCGTGCCCTCCTTCAGCGGCACACACCATCCCGAGCCCTCCGACGGCACACCCTGCTGCCCTTCAGCGGCACAGGCGGCCCCTCAGCGGCACACTCCCACGCCCGTTCAACGGCACACCCCCGCTGGCCCTTCAGCGGCACGCTGCCTGGACTCCTTCAACGGCACGCCAGTCAGCCCGTTCCCCGGCACACCCTTATGGTGCTTCAGTGGCACGCCCTAAAGCCTTCAGCGGCACGCTCTCAGGCCTCTTCAGCGGCACGCCTTGAAGCCTTCAGCGGTACGCCCCCAATGCCTCTCAGCGGCACACCCTCAGGGTTGCCCAACGGCACACCCCTTGGCTGCCCTCCACGGCACACCCGGGGTGCCCTTCCTGGCCGGCACACTTGCCCAGCGCCCCAGCAGCACACCTTGGCAGCTTCTAGCGGCACGCCTGGCAGCGCTTCCAGCGGCACTCTTTTGCAGGCTTCTAGCGGCACGCTTTTACGGTCTTCCAGCAGCACGGGTTTTTGCCCGTTCAGCGGCACACTTTGGCTGTTCCCCACCCGGCGCGGTCGGCAAGCAATCTTAACGCCATCCCCTATAGATCTTTGGCGCGCAATGGGATTGCTGAGGTGTCGCCCGGGGAGAGAGCCACGCTGCCTACTCCTCCTGCCACCGAGGACAAGGGAGTCAACTCCCATTAAATACCCACCGGACACTTCCCGCCTTCGGACGCTCCTGCCACCGGGGGTATAAGACCCCTCTTCGCTGCGAACGAAAGAGGGAGAGACACACACAGACACAGAGAGAACAGAAGAGAAGAAGAAGAAGAAGAGGAGGAGGGGAGGCTCTGGCTCCCCCTGCTGCTCCGTCCACCGTCGTCCGCACGAAGAGAAAGAGAAGAAGAAGAAGAGAAGAAGAGGGAGGCCCGCCGGCGACCACCGACGAGTGATAGAGAGTAAGAGAAGAGAGAGAGGGAAGGAAGGTGAGAGCTTGCTATGGTGTAAGGGAGGGGAAAGGGCCGGGCACCGTCGCCCCTGCTCGATCCCAACTCCCCCGCCTCCTCCTCTCCGTCCCCCCTTCTTCCTCTTCCTATTGCATTGCATATTGTACTCCGGCGCTCGCATTGTACATGACCGTTTGTGGTCCTTTTCCTTCTTGAATAAAAAAAACCCCCCTTTTGGGATCTTTCGTTGCCTCCGTCCGTTTGGGTATTTTGCATGTGTTTGATCGTGCTTTCCCCCCCAGTGTTTTAGCCTCCCTACGGGGCCACATATCTCCATTCATGCCCTTCCTGCGCCTCTGAACGGCCACGCCAAGCAGCTCCCTTGGCCCCCTCCTTCTTCCTCCAGTTAAGCCCTCACTGAATTCGGCCAGTTTGAGGTCTTCAGACCGATCCCTTCTCTACTCTCAACAACCCTCAGTTGAACCTACCCGTTGCACCCTTCTGGTGCCTTCCCCCGCACACCCAGGGCCAACCCCTCACCGGGACGCCTGTGCCTTCTTTGCCCAGTACTCCTTGGCCCCCGTTCACCGGCACAGCCCCTGGGCGCCTTGCCTGGCACGCCTTGGCCCCCGTTCACCGGCACAGCCTGTAAGACCCGCGTCTTAAGCGGATTATTAGTGGTTCGGATCTAGATTTTTATTCTATAAATTTTGGCTATTTTTACTGATTTTTAGGGTATTTTTATGTATTTAATTGAATTAGTTAAAGTGTTTATATAATTGAAATGGGCATATTTATAATTTTGGTTCTTGAGGGGTTAAATTGTAATTGAACGAATTTTTACAAAAAATAGAAAATCAGATTTTTTAAAAAACTCATGCACCCCTCTCTCTCTCCACTCACTCTCTCGATCTCTCTCTTTCCCTCTCTACCTCTCACGATCTCTCCTCTCCCTCTCTCTCGGATTCTGTCCGAACGGGCCCCGATCGAGGCACGGGAGGTACCGACAGGACGGGCTCGACGTGAGGATCGCGTGGACACAAGCTTTGCCTCGATCCACGGTACGTGGAGACGTGTGGGGTCGAGAGTAGCCGCGGCGTCCCTTCGTCCGTTCGGCACCGAATCGCCGTCTTCGTCGCGATCGAGGTAGAGGGATGGACTCCTCACCTCGCTAGGATCATTTTGATGCCACATGCACGCACATGCACGGCCGTTTTCCTCGTTTTCCGTGTAAAACCCCATGTTAGCCTATTTCTGCTTAATTTCGTGAAATCAATTGTTATAGGCTTAGCTTTCAATTTTAATGGCATGCTTAGTTGTAGAATCGTTCTGTGGGCTTGGCAGGTTAGCTTTTCCTTTTTTTTTTCGTTTGTTTGTAGCCCTCCGGGCGGATTTCTGATCCGGTGTGGTTGTTGCCCGCCATGACGCCGTTTATGCGATCGTCCTTGGACTGTTCATCACATGAGAGGTCGAGACCAAACCGTTTATCCCCGGTTGTACGGCCTATAGCAGGACCGTTTAAGCCCTAGTGCGGCTATACTCTAGCCGTTTATCCTTGGGACCATAGGAAGACACATTAGAATGGCCCAACTTAGACCGCCCAAACCCTTTTGAGCGGCCAGACCCTAACCGCCTATCTAGTTGAGCGGCTTATCCCCAGCCGTGTGTCTTAAGTCGGTTCGTAGTAGAGCGGCCGATGGGGAACCACACATCTCCTCATGCGGTCTATCGTATGACCGTCCATCCTCGAGCGGTCGGGTGTCAACTGCCCAACTCCTGTTGTAATTAGTTTTAGCATATTTAGTTAATTTATGCAGTTATTCGCCATGTTTAAAGTATTTTATAAAATGTGGCATTAATTTTACATCCTGATGGAATTGCTTTCTCTTTCCTTGTGATGGAACCACTAGTCGTAGCCCATCGACCGAGCGTGTCGTCCCACTCGGGAGAGGTGGAGGGGCATTCCCAATGAACGGTTTGTAAGCTAGTTACCGTGGGCCCCTGCGGTTACCGTTGCGTCCAACGGGGGGGGGGGGGGGGGGGGAACTAGCTAGAGGCCTGGCTCTAGGCAGGAGTCAGTGTGTGCACACGTGGTCGGAGACTTGGACTGGCACTGACGAGTGTCTCTCTGACTAGTACTTGGTTTGGTCCTGTTACGCCTCTCGCTTGTCGCGTTCCAGACTTGCGAGTTGTCGAGACGCAGTATAAGTTGTCGATAGACGCATCTGGTCTTGTCCTTCTAGTGGGTTGTTCCATCTCTCACTTCACTTGGTTAGCAGTGGTTTATTCTATTGGTAGATTTAGTTCCTGACGCTAATTCCTGTTGTTATTTATTTATTTATTAAATTGTGCATCTGCCTGTTTATTGTTTAAATGCATGCTCTAATTACTTTTATATTTGCCTGCTTGCCTGTTTAGTGTGAGGTAGGGATCCGCGTGACCCCTACTGAGTCTGGCTGTGACTCACCCTCCCTTCTTTCAGGTGAGCCGCCCCAGTCGTCCGCTGGTCCTTCTCGTGGTTGTGCCGAATGTCGTTAGAGTGCCAGCTGTTGTCGGTTTATCTTTTTGTTCTGTTGAGCCGAGGTATGTCCCGTGTAGTTGTACAGTGGACCTCTTTTTATTTGTAAATATAGACTATTGTATATATTTTACCACTCTGATATTTTAAATTACTTCCGCACTTATTTATTAATTACTGTCCTAATTAATATTGTGCGCATGCGGTCCCGATTCGTTATGCAACTCCTCAGCAAACTCTATTAACCCTTCAGGGGCCTCATCAGCCTCTTGGGTGGCTTCCCCAGTTCTTGGTATCGGTGTATCGATGTTATCGGTATATCGGTATCCGGAGCTCTGGGTCGTCACAGTTGGTATCAGAGCTGTGTTGGGGATTTGTATTAGGAATTGGAACTCGCGCTGGTCCAGAGCAAGTCCACTGAGTCGTCCATTGCTGACTTAGGATGTTTCTCGTGATTACTGATGGTTTTCCGTTATCGTGTGTTTCCTAGATTCAAGATGTTGCCTCGTGGATGGAGGAAGGCGTGGGCTCCTCGAGAGGAGAGTGGTACCTCCTCTGCCCCAGCTGTGCCAACTTCTGTCAACCCTGCTCCGCGTGAAGAAGTGCCCGGTGGCCGTGGTAGAGCGTTAAAGGAATTTCTACTGTTCCACCCACCAACTTTCGAGGGTCAATCAGATCTGGAGGCAGCTAGGTCATGGCTCGATGCCACTGAGTGCGCGTTCCAATCGATGGAGTGCGCGGATGATGAGAGAGTTGTGTTGGCTACTTATCAGCTTTAAGGTACCGCACGCACGTGGTGGACTGCAGAGTGGGAGGTTGCCTTCCGTTGCCGTCCGCTTCGGCAAATCACCTGGGCAGAGTTCTTGCTACTTTCGAGCGTGCTTACACTCCAGCCTGCCTCAAGTTAGCGAAGATGTATCAGTTTCTAGAGCTGACGCAAGGTGACATGACTGTGTTGTAGTACCGAGATAAATTCATCGAATTAGGCAGGTACGCACCCCATATTTTTGCTAATGAAGCTATGAAGACTCAGCAGTTTCTGTGCGGACTGAAAGCAGAATTGAGACTGCCGTTGTTCGCTACCCGAGTGTCTGAGTTGGATTCAACATACCAGGCAGCTGTTGCAGTGGAGATGGAAATGGCGAGGACTCGAGGGCTTTCTCAGGCAAGAATGGTGCAGCCGACTGTGTAGTTTCAGCCGACTTACCAGCCGTCTGTCCCAGGAGTTCCTTCTGCCGTTCCTGCTGTCAGCGGTGCTTCTTCTTCTTCTGACTCCCATTTTCGGCAATTCAAGAATAAGAAGTCGAAAAGGAAGCTTGAGCATTCAGCATCTCCCGATTCAAGTCAGCTGTCCGTTCCTTCTGTTCGACCGCGCCAAGATTTTTCTGGTGGTCAGCAGCATCCGTGTCCGAGGTGTGGTGGCAGTCATCCAAGCGTGTCGTGTTCTTTGCCGATCGTCTATTTTCGCTGTGATCAACCGAGTCATGTAGTTCGAGACTATCCGCTGAGGCCGAAACCGGTGCAGTTCTCGCAAGTTACCCAGCCGCAGCAGCCCCAGTTTCATCTTCCTCCGCCGCCTCAACCTCAACCATCTTATCTGCCTGCTCCAGTTCCTTCCCAGCAGTCTTCTGCAACCGGCCGTCCTCCGAGAGGCAGGGTCACTCACATCACCCGTGCAGAAGCTGTGGCAGCTAATCTGGTAGAAGGTACGGTTTCGATTTTCAGTCGTCCAGCTCATGTTCTTTTCGATTCTGGCGCTACCCATTCTTTTATGTCCGAGGATTTTATTGCTTGCATTGAGGAGCCGATGATCGAAGTGTCCTGTGAGTTACTCGTTGAGTTACCCTCTGGAGATTTCATGTCCACTCCAGTGTGCCTGGAAGATTCTCCTATTATCGTCAGCAATCGGCAGATGCCTGTGAAGCTTTATGCATTGCAATTGGCCGAATATGACGCTATTCTAGGCATGGACTGGCAGGAATTGTATGGTGCCGTGGTTGACTGCAGATATAAATGCGTCTATTTTATGCCACGTGGAAAACCAGCCTTCTATTTCCAAGGTATCCATTTCTGTTTCTTTTGTTTGTTTATTCCTACTGTTAGGTGTAATCTTCTTCCAGTTTCCTCCTTGTCGTTCCGTTTAATTTCGGGGACGAAATTCTTTTTAGGGGGGAGGGATTGTAAGACCCGCGTCTTAAGCAGATTCTTAGTGGTTCGGATTTAGATTTTTATTCTATAAATTTCGGTTATTTTTATGGGTTTTTAGGGTATTTTTATGTATTTAATTGAATTAGTTAAAGTGTTTATATAATTGAAATGGGCACATTTATAATTTTGGTTCTTGAGGGGTTAAATTAGAATTTAAAGAATTTTTACAAAAAAATAGAAAATCAGATTTTTTAAAAAACTCACGCACCCCTCTCTCTCTCCACTCACTCTCTCGATCTCTCTCTCTTTCCCTCTCTCCCTCTCACGATCTCTCCTCTCCCTCTCTCTCGGATTCGGTCCAGATGGGCCCCGATCGAGGCACGGGAGGTACCGACGGGACGGGCTCGACGCGAGGATCACGTGGACGCTAGCTTTGCCTCGATCCGCGGTACGTGGAGACGTGTGGGGCCGAGAGTAGCCGCGGCGTCCCTTCGTCTGTTCAGCACCGAATCACCGTCTTCGTTACGATCGAGGTAGGGGGGTGGACTCCTCACCTCGCTAGGATCATTTTGACGCCACATGCACGCACATGCACGGCCGTTTTCCTCGTTTTCCATGCAAAATCCCATGTTAGCCTATTTATGCTTAATTTTGTGAAATCAATTGTTATAGGCTTCGCTTTCAATTTTAATGGCATGCTTAGTTGTAGAATCGTTCTGTGGGCTTGGCAGGTTAGCTTTTCCTTTTTTTTCGTTCGTTTGTAGCCCTCCGGGCGGATTTTCGACCTGGTGTGGTTGTTGCCCACCGTGACGCCGTTTATGCGGTCGTCCTTGGACCGTTCATCACATGAGCGGTCGAGACCAAACCGTTTATCCCCGGTTGTGCGGCCTATAGCAGGACCGTTTAAGCCCTAGTGCGGCTATACTCTAGCCGTTTATCCTTGGGACCATAGGAAGACACATTAGAACGGCCCAACTTAGACCGACCAAACCCTTTTGAGCGGCTAGACCCTAACCGCCTATCTAGTTGAGCGGCTTATCCCCAGCCGCGTGTCTTAAGTCTGTTCGTAGTAGAGCGGCCGGTGTTGAACCGCACATCTCCTCGTGCGGTCTATCGTATGACCGTCCATCCTCGAGCGGTCGGGTGTCAACCGCCCAACTCCTGTTGTAATTAGTTTTAGCATATTTAGTTAATTTATGCAGTTATTCGCCATGTTTAAAGTATTTTATAAAATGTGGCATTAATTTTACATCCCGATGGAATTGCTTTCTCTTTCCTTGTGATGGAACCACTAGTCGTAGCCCAGCGACCGAGCGTGTCATCCCACTCGGGAGAGGTGGAGGGGCGTTCCCAATGAACGGTTTGTAAGCTAGTTACCATGGGCCCCTGCGATTACCGCTGCGTCCAACGGGGGGGGGGGGGAACTAGCTAGAGGCCTGGCTCTAGGCAGGAGTCAGTGTGTGCACACGTGGTCAGAGACTTGGACTGGCACTGACGAGTGTTGCTCTGACTAGTACTTGGTTTGGTCCTGTTACGCCTCTCGCTTGTCGCGTTCCAGACTTGCTAGTTGCCAAGACGCAGTATAAGTCGTCGGTAGACGCTTCTGGTCTTGTCCTTCTAGTGGGTTGTTCCATCTCTCACTTCACTTGGTTAGCAGTGGTTTATTCTATTGGTAGATTTAGTTCCTGACGCTAATTCCTGTTGTTATTTATTTATTTATTAAATTATGCATCTGCCTGTTTATTGTTAAAATGCATGCTCTAATTGCTTTTATATTTGCCTGCTTGCCTGTTTAGTGTGAGGTAGGGATCCGCGTGACCCCTACTGAGTCTGGCAATGACTCACCCTCCCTTCTTTCAGGTGAGCCGCCCCAGTCGTCCGCTGGTCCTTCTCGTGGTTGTGCCGACCGTCGTTAGAGTGCCAACTGTTGTCGGTTTGTCTTTTTGTTCTGCTGAGCCGGGGTATGCCCCGTGTAGTTATGCAGTGGACCTCTTTTTATTTGTAAATCTGGACTATTGTATATATTTTACCGCTCTGATATTTTAAATTGCTTCCGCACTTATTTATTTATTGCTATTCTAATTAATATTGCACGCCTGCGGTCCCGATTCGTTATGAAACTCCTCAGCAAACTCCATTAACCCTTCAGGGGCCTCATCAGCCTCTTGGGTGGCTTCCCCAGTTCTTGGTATCGATGTATCGATGTTATCGGTATATCGGTATCCGGAGCTCTAGGTCGTCACACAGCCCCTCAGCGGCACACACGGGCTCCTCCTAGTCCGGCACGCCCTCGAGGCTTCCTGGCGGCACACTAGCCACCTGTCCCTCCTTCTTGCCCGGTGCACCCCCTAGCCAGTCCTAGAATAGTCTTCCACTCGCCGTTCCCCCCGAGTTTTTTTGAGGTTTTCTTAAAGGTGTTACCACTCTCGGGCGCCCACCTCCAGTTGTCGGGTTCCGCCACTCCATGTGGGCGCGTTCCTTGTATCTCCCTTATGCTCGGGTCAAGGGGAGATGCTGTTGAATTTTTGTTAGAAATAATAATACGTTGAGAAGGCAAAAGGAAGCAACAAACAAATGGAACAACGACACGTTAAAAAGGCAAAAAGAAAGCAACAAATAAATGAAAAGAACAACGGTAAAGCGCTTTAACCAAGGCATGGGAACCGCAATTAACACAAAGAGAGTCGAATCGAACGACGACTAAGCAACTTGAATATCCGTCCTCAGGAGAGAAAGAGTGAAAGATAATCAAGGGAAAGAAAGAAGAAATTCATGCGAATTGAATAAAATCAAGAGAGAAATAAAAAGGAAAAAGATGTAAGAATGAAGGAGGCGTGGGCCCTTTCCAAACTCTTCCCCGGCACGCCTTCAACCCTTCACCGGCACACCTTCCCGATCTCCCTTGGCCGACACACCCCAGCCTGTGCTCCCCCGGCACACCATCTTGGAGCCTTGCCCGGCACACCTAGCCGTGCCTTTCTCCGGTACACCCTATTCGTGCCTTCCCCGGCACACCCCGGTTGGCCCTTCAACAACACACTCCCCTATACCTTTCACCGGCACGCTCGTTCGTGCCCTTGGCCGGCACACTCGCTCGCGTCCTTCACCGGCACACTCGCTTGCACCCTTCACCGGCACACCTGCTTGCCCCTTCGCCGGCACGCCCACTCGCCTCCCTTCCCCGACACACTCGGCCAGACCTTCGCCGACACACCCCCGCTCCCTTAGCCCGGTACACCCTACCATGGCCTATTCGGCACACTCCCAGCCCTCTCCGGCACGCTCTCCCCGCCTTCGCCGGCACACTAGCCCCAGCTCGTCCAGTACGCCCCTTTCAGCCCTCCAGCGGCCCACTCTTTCTCCAGAAAAATATATATACTATATAATGATAATGATAATAATAATAAGTTAATAAAAATTATGATAAATAAATAAATCTGAATATACATAAGAAATAAACAAAAATGTGAAATAGTAATAATAATAGTAGAAAATGAGAATATAATAATAAAAAATAAACAAAATAAAACAAAATCATTCGAGACAAATGCATAGGGGGGAATAAGTAGCACAAAATCACTTGGTTAAAAATCCCAGATAAAAATGGTAAAATCTACACTGCAGCATCGCTTCCCCTCCTTGATCGGGTGCAAAAGGAACAACAATGCCGCCCTTGCAGGTCGGGCCTGAGTCTTGGGAGTTATCCCGAAATAGCCATGGCCTGACCTCGCTTTAGGCTGACACTCCGATTAAGCCGGACTCATCTCTCAGGCCGGATCCCTTCCGAGCCACCACTAAAATTACCGCGCGTTCGGCAGACATTTGAACGGGTTCACCTCGATCTCCGTCGCGTTTCTATTACGGACCCGTGTCCGAACATGAAAAGGTCCGTGAGTGACCGATATGACAGACGGCTCCCATCCTGACATGGTTGTAATCGGGCATTACTCTGGGCCGATAGTTCGTCAAATCGGATTCATTCTATTGGGATTCGTTCCCGCTCTTTCATTGAAATTGCCACGAACTCGGCATACATTTGTACGGGGTTGTTTCCATCTACGTCGTACCTTCAATTCAGACATTTGTCCGAATAAAAAGTGGTCTGTGAGTGACCGACAAAATCGGAATAGAACGAGGTGGTCCTCGTCCTCCCCGGACCCTACGCATGGGAATATCAATAAGGCCTCCGTGGGCCACGTTTAGACCTTGGGTCCATCCCGATTATGGTCATAGTCTGACTCATATCCTCAGCCTACAGCCCGCTCCCTTTAAACACGTTGTTTTGGAGTCTAGTCCCGGGACTCTTCCCCGTTGCCCTCCGGCACCGAAAATATTAATGATGTCCGCGCATGCCTCGTTCTGACCGAGGGAGGCGCCTCCGGTATGGTCCTGACCCGATCTCACACCGGGCCGATAAATTCACTAGTTTCCTACTACACTAACCGGGATTTAACTGAATGTCTTCAGTCCCTCGAAATAATAAACTTGCCGTACCCCGGCATATATATGTTCCAGGTCCTCCCGCGACGATTACGATATTCTCAAGCCGGACACCTGTCTGAATATTAAACGGTCTCCTGAATGACCGATACGTTTCGAACGTTTGCTTCCCAAGACATGGGGCTTTCTAGCTGATTCAAGGGATATTTTCCCGTTGCCCCTTGGCACCGAAAATATTATTGACGCTCATGCGAGCCTGACTTCGACCGCGGGGGGCCCACCGCAGTATGGTCGCAGCTTGCTCTTGCACCCGGCCAACAGACTTACTGGTTTCTGACCGCTCTAACTGAGGTTTAGTCGAACATTTCCCGTTCATCTGAACAATAAATCTGTCGTACCTCGGCATACATGCATTCCGGTTTTCCTGAGACAATCATGATTTTCTCGAGCCGGACATTCGTCCGAATATTAAATGGTCAGCACATGACCGACATGATCTCGAACGCTATCTTTACGCCCTTATATGAGGACTTCATCATTTCTTAAGAAATTTCTATGCAATTAATTTCCTGGCCATCAGGCCCTGATTCCCGGTGATTAATCAAGGGTGTTCCCTCATATGGGGGATGTAAATGACATCGTGACCTTTATGGTACGGCGGGTTTTGGTCCCAATCCAAATCACACAATCGTCTGATTAGTTAGATCGAGCGCACCATGGGCTCCATGAAGCCCGAACAAATCATCACTTCGTGACTGACACGCCCACGCACTTAATGAACCTAATAAAGCCCAATAAACGAACGAACAAAAGAACAAATAAACAGACGTGTCGAGAAGTGTGTCCACACTCCCTCTTTTTGAGCTTGGACCAAAAGTCAACAAAAGAGGGCTTTGGGAATTCCGGTCGACTGGAATTCCAGGGGCGGTCGACTGAAACCTGTCACTTCTGGAGTTTTTGGTTTCTGGAAGAACAGGTCGACTGCTTTTGGGGTCTAGGTCGACCGAAACCTGTAAAACTTGCCACCCTTCATCTCTGGAAAAACTGTTCGACCAGGCCTATGGTCCTGGTTGACCGGAATAGCCTGGACCTGCAAAACTGAGTTGTTAGCCCGGAGAAATTGATCAAGGTGACAAGGGCTTTAAGTGAATGATTGTATCATGCATTTTAGGGTTTGTTTAAACAAGGTTAACTCAATTTGAAACACATTGATTCAAATAAAACTTATGAGTTTTTCGCAGAATTGATAGGTATAAACTTGAACCCCATTAGCTCGTACATAGAGTCTTAAGACACGGGCCGAGATAAATCCTCCACTCAGAGTTTTGTTATCATCAAAATCACTCAAGGAGAGTCAACAATCTCCCCCTTTTCGATGATGACAAAACACAAGTAGAGAGAGCGAAGACGAGTCAACCGAGAACCCAAATAATTGAAACATTCATATATGCCCAGATATTGATATGAAGTAGAACAAGTGAATCCATTAAGTGGCTAAAACCAAGTGCATTACATCATATCATTACAGATCGAGGATTGCCGATACAAGATTGATATAGTGCAAGTAGTTCCTACCCACAAGATGTAAGGTTCCACACAGCACCAACGGGAAACGCAGCGGATAACAAACATTTTATTTGCCCGAACCCGGCTAGATGGAATCCTAGATCTGTGCTCTATTCGATGCATTAATTATCCAACCCCTAACTACAGGTTATAGATTTCACCTTGCACGGAACGACGCTGTCTGCTATGCCCGATGCAGAATCTTACGGACACCGAGCCGCACAGAAGTACGGCCTCTAGAGCAGATCCACACGGATCCTTGCGCAGCGACGGCGTCTCCCAGCCCCGATCTTTCCTTTTCTTTCCCTTTTTGGAGAGAGAGAGCTTCCAGTGAGAGAGAGAGAGAGAGAGAGCAAGAGGGAGGAAGGGGGAGAGTTAATCTCTTCTTCCCTTACTGTTAGTGCTTGCATAGGCCAAGGGGGAAGAGAGCTCTCGTAGGATCATATATATATATTTAGGACCTTTTCAAAAGAGCCCATAAGGACTAAACTTGTATATGTATCCTTTTCATTATTTGTACATATATATTAAGCCCCTTTTATATGCCTTTCCAAAAGGAATTAAAGGGAATTAATATATGCATTTGTATAATAATAATCCGTCACCCAAGAATTCATTGTGTGTGATCCTCTAGGCCCATAGTCACTCTAGTTTAAGGCTCATTAACTTCTAATTTCTAATTAGAAGTAAATTAAACATATTATTCACTTCTATTAGAGCCGAATAATAGTTTAATTTATTCCGAACCGTTGATCACGTTGGGTCAAACAAATCCGCGTGATCCTAGAGGACGCCGGGTTTAAACCAGCCTATATGGTACCTGTAAGTCTACAGTTGCCGCATCGATATAATCCATTGCTCCTTCTATGAGTCTGGTACGATCGAGGGTATGGTTTCTGTCAAACCCCATGATCGTGCCATTTGACCATGACCTCCTTAAAGTGTATGACGTCCGTTCTAAACGAACTCACACGACCCTGGCCAGAGATTTAACGGAGCGTCAATGTCATGACCTATTAACTGTCTGATATATACCCGACAGTGAGCGATCTCCTCTTGACCATTGATGATCTTCACACGTATCCTGGAGTGGTTAATGACTCGGCAACTCATGACTTATGGTTAAAGTCACTTAGCCAAGTAATTAAACCATTCCAGTTCTCGTGTAAGATCCGATCATTGTCTCAGGTTAAAGGACCAACGATGCTACTGAGACAGTCGGATCTTCAGTTGACATTAGGTATAATCAACCATCTGAAGATCCAATAGCGGATCAGTTCAGTGTACATCCTCCAATGACATACACCTACACATATGTGTTGGTGCCCCACACCAATGACCATGAGACTGGTCAGTCACACATCATGTGTATTGGTTTAATAGGTAATTAAAGTCCCCGAGTGATTACCCTCCAACCAGGAACAGTTTAAGGTATGTGTCCATGTAAAGTCAGTCTCATGATCAAGATCCCATCTCGAGTTGACTTTACAACAACATATCCTAGGGACATCGTAAAGTAATCTACCATCACATATTTATGTTCAATTATCACTTTATTAATAATGAATAAGATCGTACAACTATTAGGCCTCCTCGACCCAAAATTGGCCTGTAGCACACCAATACTAACAATCTCCCACTTGAACTACAGCCAATAGCCCACAACTTTGAGGCCCATTTTATCCCGATGGTGCTCAAATACAGTCTGTGTCAAAGGCTTAGTCAGTGGATCTACTATGTTGTCTTCTGACGGTACACGCTCTACCGCCACATCTCCACGATCAACAATCTCCCGAATAAGGTGGAAGCGTCTCAGAATATGCTTCGACCTCTGGTGAGATCTCAGTTCCTTCGCCTGGGCGATTGCCCCATTATTATCACAAAATAATGGGATGGGAGCTGATATCTCGGGAACTATGCCGAGTTCCAAGATGAATTTATTCATCCAGACGGCTTCCTTAGCAGCTTCAGCTGCAGCAATATATTCTGCCTCTGTCGTTGAATCTGCAGTCGTATCTTGCTTGGAGCTTCTCCAACTGACTGCCCCTCCATTAAACATGAATACAAACCCAGATATGGATTTGTAGTCATCTGGATCTGACTGGAAACTAGAGTATGTGTAAGCTCTAAGCTGTAGGTCCTCTCCTCCATAAAGTAGAAAAAAATCCTTAACCCTTCGCAAGTACTCAAGGATGTCCTTTACTGCCTTCCAGTACTCTTCGCCTGGATTTGCCTGATATCTACTGACAATGCTCAAAGCATTGGCAACATCATGCCGTGTACATAGCATTGCATACATGATTGACCCTATAGTCGAAGCATAGGGTACTTTATTCATGTATGCCACCTCCTCAGATGTTTTAGGGCTCATCCCCTTAGATAGGCAAATTCCATGTCTCATAGGAATGAGACCTCTCTTGGAATTTTTCATCCTAAACCTTTTGAGGATAGTGTCGATGTACATGGATTGGGATAATCCTAGCATCCTTTTAGATCTATCTCGATAGATCCTTATGCCCAGCACATAGGTTGCTTCTCCCAAATCCTTCATGGAGAAGGTCTTGGACAACCAAGAATTAGTTGATGTTAACATCTCTACATCATTCCCAATGAGTAAGATGTCATCAATATAAAGTACCAAGAAGGTCACAGAGCTCCCACTGACCTTCTTGTAAACACAGGGTTCATCTTCATTCCGAATGAAGTTGAAAGATTTGATAGCCTCATCAAATCTTAAGTTCCAGCTTCGAGATGCCTGCTTTAATCCATAAATGGACCTTTGAAGTTTACATACCCTATTAGGATGTAACTTGGAGGTGAATCCTTCAGGCTGTACCATGTACACCTCTTGTGATAGATTTCTATTAAGAAAAGTTGTCTTCACATCCATTTGCCAGATCTCATAATCCAGGTATGCAGCAATGGTGAGAAGGATTCTGATTGACTTAACCATGGCTACTGGTGAAAATGTCTCATCATAGTCAATGCCTTATCTTTGACGATATCCTTTTGCCACTAGTCTAGCCTTGTATGTGTCAATCTGTCCATCTGCACCGATTTTTCTTTTGAAAATCCACTTGCAGCCAATAGGGACTTTCCCTTCGGGTACATCAACTAAGTTCCAAACTTTGTTGATGTTCATGGACTGGATCTCTGAATCCACTGCCTCTTGCCATTTCTCGGAGTCCGCACTACGGATTACATCCTGTTACGATTGAGGATCTTCATCCTCATCGATACATACCTTAGAGGACCTCTCTGAGACATGTCCAACATATCTCTCAGGTTCTCTTGGTAGTCTACCAGATCTCCGTAGTGTCTGTGTTTCACTCTAAATAGGATCAACTGATACAATCTCATCTAATGAGTTTGTGTCTACGGGTTGTGGCTCTTGGACCTCATCTAATTCTATCTGGCTCCCACTATTTTTCTGGAGAAGATATTCTCTTTCTAGAAATACAGCTCTCTTAGCCACTAAGACTCTTTGCTCAGAAGGGTGATAGAAGTAATATCCAAATGTCTCCTTTGGATATCCCACAAACCTACACTTATTGGTTCTCGACTGAAGCTTATAACTATCGTTCTTCTTTACATGAGTAGGACACCCCAAATTTTAATGTGATTAAAATTTAGTTTCCTGCCCTTCCATATCTCATATGGTATAGAAGGAACAAATTTACTTGAGATTCTATTCAATAAATAAGCTGCAGTCTCTAATGCATAGCCCCACATAGACAAGGATAGTCCTGACATAGACATCATGGATCGGACCATGTCTAACAAGGTCCTGTTTCTCCTTTCGGATACACCATTGTGCTGTGGTGTATACGGTGGAGTCCACTGAGAAACAATTCCATTGTCTTTAAGATAAGAAGTGAATTCATGACTTAGGTATTCACCTCCTCGATCCGATCAAAGAGCCTTAATACTCTTGCCAGTCTGTTTCTCTACTTCATTCTTGTATTCCTTAAACTTCTCAAAGGCTTATGATTTATATCTCATTAAATACACATAGCCATATCTCGAGAAGTCATCAATAAAAGAAATGAAACAGAGGTGACCCCCTTTTGTCTCCATGGACATGGGTCCACACACATCCGAGTGTATGAGCTCGAGAAGGTCAACAGCCCTCTCACCATGTCCACTAAAGGGAGCCTTGGTCATCTTCCCCATGAGACACGACTCACAGGTATCAAATGGCTTGTATTCGAATGAATTCAAATATCCATTTGAGTGTAGGTGAGAGACTCTTTTCTCACCTACATGACCAAGCCTGCAATGCCATAGATATGCAGAATTCACTTCATTAGCATTATAAACCTGCATAACATTAGAACATATATCTAATACATAAAGACCATTGACTAATGAACCATTGGCTATAATCAAACTATTATTCATTATAGAGCACCTAGTGCTATTAAAAGCCAATGTATATCCAACGTTATACAAGCCAGAGATTGAAATAATATTCTTAATAATATTATGAACATAATAACAGTCATTCAGCTCTAGAGTGACTCCTGAAGGTAAATTGAGACGTGCAGTCTCGACAGCTTTGGTAGAAATTAAAGCTCCATTGCCCATCCTCAGTTCAATCTCCTTTTTACCCAGCCGCCTTCTATTTGCCAGCACCTGCACAGAGTTGCATATATGAGATGCACATCCATTATCCAATACCCATGATGTGGATTCCATATATGACAAATTAAGGTCTATGACAAAAATACCTTCATTTAGAATTATCTTGCAATTCCTTTTCCAATGCCCTATTTCCCCGCATCGAAAACACTTGTCTTCTTTTTCATTCTTCTTGCCCTTCCCTTTGTCAACTTTGGCGAGTTGCTTACCCATGACCTTCTTCTTTCCCTTCCCTTTGTCACCTTTGGTGGATATCTGGGTGGTCTTCCTTTTCTTGTTGGCCCGGCCAACAATCATCACAAAAGAAGATGGTTTATCTTTCTGCATAGTTCCTTCAGCACTCTTTAACATGTTGAGCAGTTCCGGGAGAGTTGCATCAATTCTATTCATGTTAAAGTTTATGATGAAGGAAGAAAAAGAATCGGGCAATGACTGGAGTATAAGATCAATGCACAGTTCAAGATCCAACTTGAACCCTAGTGCATTGAGTCTCTCAATCCACTCCATCATTTTCAGTACATGAGCAGGTACTGAAGCACCCTCTGACATCCGTGTCCTGAAAAGTTTCTTGGAGATGTCATACCTCTCAATCCTACCCTGCTCCCCGAAGAGCTGGCGTAGATTAAGAAGTATGCTTCTACAATCAGTATTTTCGAATTACCTCTGCAGCTCGGGAGCCATAGAGGCCAACATGTAACATTGGGCAAGGGAAGAGTCTTCAGACCATTTGGCATAAGTCATTAACTCACCCTCGTCGGCATCGGGAGCTGGCTCAGAATGAACCGTGTCCAACACGTAGGCTATTTTTTTGACGATAAGGACTATGCGTAGATTACGCAGCCAATCCGAGTAGTTCGGTCCAGTCAATCTGTTGGCATCCAAGATGTCGCGGAGGGGGTTGGACGACGACATTGTAATCTGAATAAGAAATAAAAGACAACTCAGCATATGTTCAAATTCTAACTTAGATGTGGTTTTTCTATCTTAGTTAGTCCCACTATTTTTCGATCGAACTATATAACCCTCAATATATAGAACGGGAGATCAGCGAGATCAACCTAGTGGGTCGAAATCCCAATGAGACTGATGTATGACCTTGTGGAAAGCACAACAAGCCATACACCATCTCAAGGGCAGTCAACAAGCATTTGCATCCAATGCAATATCCGATTTTGGCCCCCGAGAAATCATCCCCTTGTGGAAAGCACAACAAAGGATATTCTCGGTTAGATCTAACTATCATTACTACATAGCAATGAGTTCATGACCTGACCCTTATGGAAAGCACAATAAGGCCGAGTTCAATTCCTCACCCTATTGAGGCCGAGCCTTGGAGTTGTATCCTACCTCCAAACTCATGGACCTTGTAGAAAGCACAACAAATCCATGAAATGAAGACGTTCATTCACTCCATAATGATGGAGGGCCACGACGACTCCTAGAGCCACGCTTACCAGATCTAAAATTAATCGTGAGGGAATTTGATTTTATCTTGATCTCACCCTAAGTGGTAATATAAATATATCTAATATATTTACCGTACCTATTAGTTTACACAAAGTAAATGCATCCAATGCAAAATAAATCGCAACTGATCATGGACTTTATTCCTAATGTAACTAAGACATCCGGCCCACTTCCGAAGCAGCTGGATCGTCCTCGTCGGGTGTGCTCCGCGCTTTCAAACTCCGACGCCGCATTAATTACAACTTTTACACGACACGCAGGCCGAAAAAATGTAAATTACATGTCACTAAAATTCCAGTAGCCCTTAGGGCGAGTACAACTGTAAAGGGAGATAGAAGTATATAGGAATTTTAACAGAGAGAGAAATGAGGTTCGCAGACCCCAATTAATTACATTAACCAAGTCCATGATCACTTGCCAACCCATTCATGTAAAATCAATCAAGAGTTATTTTCTGAAAATAATCCTTACTTTTGGATTTAAAAAGGGGATGTGCAAACAAAAATAGGCTAGCTTTGTTTAATTTTAAAAATCGAAGCAGGATTAACTAAAATTAAACACATAAGCAAGCCAATGCAAGGTAAATAAAGCAAATCACGTAAAGAACCATCATTTATAACATGGGCATGCATATTTGAATCTGATTCAAATAAGTCAGATAATTAAGATAAACATTTAAATTTAAATTTAATTATCCAATAATTAAATTAAAATTAAAATTTTAAACATGACAATCATTTAAATTTAAATTCAAACTAATTATCCAATAATTTTGTTTGAAAGTAAATTTAAATAATACAATTATCCTCAATTATCAATATTCTAAAATTTAAAATTTGAATTTAATAATTATCTAATAATTAAAAATTCAAATATTTAAATTTTGTACATTTAATCTTCAATAAAATTCAAATTCTGATTTTACTAATTATCTAATAATTAAAAAATAAAAATTAAATTTTTACTGAAGTAACTTCAATTATTACCATTTTATCTCAAGGTAAATAGTAATTATCTCACCTTAGTAAATTCAAAAAGGTTAAATAAAATTTACCATTTGAATTTTACTATTGAGATAACACAATTAATAATTGAGATAAAAAATTAGTTTAATTTACTGTGCATTTATATATATATATATATCATATATATATTAACACAATTAAACTAAACAAATAAAATAATTTTTTTAATTAAAAAAAATTCGGCATGCCACTGGGCGCGGCCGCCCACGCGGGACGCACTGCGTCCAAAACGGGCAATTTTTTTTTTTAAAAAAAATTTGCTCCAAAGATGTTCAACATCCTAGAAGAACAGAGATGCCCAACATCCCCTTCTATCAATAACAATTGAAGATTTTAATTAGCCCCTAAAATATGGTTCTATACAGAGCTAATACACCGACCAGAGCGTCAACCTGGCTCTGATACCACTGTAAGGTTCCACACAGCACCAATGGACAACGCAGCAGATAACAAAAATTTTATTTGCCTGAACCCGACTAGATGGAATCCTATATCTGTGCTCTAATCGATGCATTAATTACCCAACCCCTAACTACGGGTTGCAGATTTCACCTTGCGCGGAACGACGCTGTCTGCTATGCCCGATGCAGAATCTCACGGACACCAAGCCGTACAAAAGTACGGCCTCTAGAGCAGATCCACACGGATCCTTGCGCAGCGACGCCGTCTCCCAGCTCCGATCTTTCCTTTTCTTTCCCTTTCTGGAGAGAGAGAGCTTCCAGTGAGAGAGAGAGAGAGCAAGAGGGAGGAAGGGGGAGAGTTAATCTCTTCTTCCCTTGCTGTTAGTGGTTACTTAGGCCAAGGGGGAAGAGAGCTCTCGTAGGATCATATATATAGATTTAGGACCTTTTCAAAAGAGCCCATAAGGACCAAAATTATATATATATATATCCTTTTCATTATTGTATATATATATTAAGCCCCTTTTATATGCCTTTCCAAAAGGAATTAAAGGGAATTAATATATGCATTTGTATAATAATAATCCGTCACCCAAGAATCCATTGTGTGTGATCCTCTAGACCCATAGTCACTCTAGTTTAAGGCCCATTAACTTCTAATTCCCAATTAGAAGTAAATTAAACATATTATTCGCTTCTACTAGAGCCGAATAATAGTTTAATTTATTCTGAACCTTTCATCACGTTGGGTCAAGCAAATTCGCGTGATCCTAGAGGACGCCGGGTTTAAACCAGCATGTCTGGTACCTGTAAGTCTACAGTTGCCGCATTGATATAATCCCTCGCTCCTTCTATGAGTCTGGTACGATCGAGGGTATGGTTTCTGTCAAACCCCATGATCGTGCCATTTGACCATGACATCCTTAAAGTGTATGACGCCCGTTCTAAACGAACTCACACGACCCTGGCCAGAGATTTAACAGAGCGTCAATGTCATGACCCATTAACTGTCTGATATATACCCGACAGTGAGCGATCCCCTCTTGACTATTGATGATCTTCACACGTATCCTCGAGTGGTTAATGACTCGGTAACTCATGACTTATGGTTAAAGTCACTTAGCCAAGTAATTAAATCATTTTAGTCCTCGTGTAAGATCCGATCAATGTCTCAGGTCAATGGACCAACGATGCTACTGAGACAATCGGATCTTCGGTTGACATTAGGTATAATCAACCATCTGAAGATCTAATAGCAAATCAGTTCAGTGTACATCATCCAAGGACATACACCTACACATATGTGTTGGTGCCCCGCACCAATGACCATGAGACTGGTCAGTCACACATCATGTGTACTGGTTTAATAGGTAACCAAGTCCCCGAGTGATTACCCTCCAACTATGAACAGTTTAAGATATGTGTCCATGTAAAGTCAGTCTCATGATCGAGATCCCATCTCGAGTTGACTTTACAACCACATATCCTAGGGACATCGTAAAGTAATCTACCATCACATATTTACGCTCAAATATCACTTTATTAATAATGAACAAGATCGTACAACTATTGGGCCTACTCGACCCGAAATTGGCCTGTAGCACACCAATACTAACACAAGACGCACAAAATGTAATACACAAGATGCAAGCTAACATGATGCAACACGACTCACAAAGACTCAAGCATGCAGACAAGCAAACACCCAAAATACATATAGATAGGATCTGACATAGCTACTTCTCCCCCTTTGGTATCATCAAAATAGGGAGAGGGTTACAGGAAAAGTGGACAGAAAAGACACTACATAGATATAGGGACAGCTAAAGAGCAGGGTGATCCGGAGTCCCCTCGCGAGCATCATCACCAGAAGCACCGACAGTAGGAGGAGCACGAGCAGGAGGGAGATGGTCTTCAATGCTATGCAGAATTTCATCATTATGAAGAAGCTGTTGTTGGATGGTAAGAAGGGAGTGATTGGTAATCCGGAAGGCTTCACGGTTATCTTCATGGCTAGCATAAAGTGTGGCCATGTGGGTGGAAAGGTCATCCAGAGCATGGGAGAAGGAATCCATTCGGCCAGTCATGGTGTCCATGAAGGTGTCCAGCCTATCAAGGGATGAGTAGAGCCGGGTTTCCAAGCCTAGTATGCGTCTATCAAGAGCCTCATAGTTCCCCCAAGAAGGCTGACCAGCACCCTGAGTAGAGGACTCCCCGTGAACAAACTGTGGAGAAGGAGGCAGCTCCTCATCCATATGGTGTGGAGAAGGTGGGGGAGGCTGATCCTCCGCCTGTACTGGTGGGGGTGCATTCCCATCATCCTATGGTTGCTGTGGGTCTTCCTCATTTGCAAGCAACTCTGCATAAGTGAGAATATCCCTTGTAAGCTCACCATCTTCACCCCAATAATAACCAAGATTGAAGAAGATCTTATGTTCATTATAAACATCATCCTGACGAATTGGAAGTGATCTTTCTTCACCCAAATCAATCCCAGCAAAGATAAACACTCCTGTCAACTGAGATGCATAAGGCAAGGATCGCCCTAAGTTGGTACGGCAAGAATCGATCAAAGTAGTCATGAGCCGACCCATATTCACAGTGTTCCCATTTATGACATGGTAAAATAAGAACCGATGAACTGTTGTCACTTCATTGCGGCTACCTCCTTTTGGATAAATCAGGGTAGTAAACATATGATGAAGAACACGCTGTAGAGGCGAAAAATGATTGGCATTCAACTGAAGGAGATTGCTGATACCCTGAACATAATCACATCCTATCATAGCAAGAAATGTTTCTTCCACTTCACCATGTCCAAAGTTCATATCTGCACCCCAGGCTAAAACTCCTAAGGCATGACAGAAGAGGTCGGGTGTGATGTGAATCTCAATATCCTGAACGACTGTGAACAAACCTCCATTTCTTTCGACGAGATTGCCAAAGAATTGCTGAACTAGGTTTGGATAGTACCTAGTATATCTTGAGATAAAATCACTCCATCCATCTTGAATTACAAAGAGTGCAAACAAATCTGGCAATATGTCATTCACCTCTTGAAAATCAACCAGGCGAGGGTTGATGATCGGTCGTACAGGTAGACGGGGTGCACGACGAGGTTCCGGTGCCCGCTGTGGATGAGCCGGGGCCTCACGTCTCTGACCGCTGGCTTCCCCTTGAGTGGAACGCCGAGAGCTCCGTCTAGGCGGCATCTTAGACGAGGAAACCGACTGCGAAAGCCTTCGAGGTGAAGGGACTCTACCCTTGAGGTTGCAGTGGACCAAGGAGCACTTCTGGAGCCTTGGAAGATCGTTCCCCACTCTCTGGAATCAAGGAGGTAGATGGGTGGTAGCACGAACACCCGCGGAGATCGCGTCCCGGAGTGGTGACGAATCCGACGAAGATTGTGCGGATAGAGGAATGAAGAGGTTTGAAGGCTTGAGAGGTGGAAGGTTGGTGCTCTAGGGCTTTGAGAGTGTGTGTGAGGGAGAAGGAGTAGAGAAGAATGAACTAAGAGGGGGTGAAAACCCCTTAAAAAAGGGGGGCGGTCGGGTCCCGGTTGGGTCGGCCGCCGTTTTCAGTCGACCGGGTCGGGTTGTCCGGTCGACCGAAAAAGGTCAACAGCCAAAAATTTTTTTGTGTGTGTTGATTTTGTTATAGGTAAAGAAAGCCTCCATATCTCCTGTCCTCTTGAGCTCCCTTCACTAAGTGGTATTCATCCCTCTATAATTTTCTTCCTTTTTTTGTTTTCTTTCTTTTCTTTTGGGGAGAAATTCAGTAAGGAACATCCGAACAATCAACCAACGACGTTTTTCTGAAGGCTCCCCCTCAGTGACTGTCTAGTATCTCTAGGTCATTTGTCCACATTTATATGTCAAGGAGTATGGGGTTTTAGAAATTTTCAAGGAGAGGTATAAAGATAAAATAATATAATCACACATGCAGGGTGGTATCAAACATAGAGAAGTGAAACACACAACATGGTGATGCATGTCACACTAACTACCCTTAATGCTTCTGAAATGCATCACGCAACTTAATGCAGACCAAAGTGAATGCCCTCACCCTTGCACATGCCAAGTTCCCTTCTAATCTTGTTGAATTGCTCCTGGTTTAAGGGCTTGGTGAAGATATCAACCAGCTGATTGAGAGCATCAATGAAATGCAGCTCAAAGACCCCTTTGCCTACATGATCTCTCAAGAAATGGTGTCGAATGTCTATATGCTTAGTCCTAGAATGCTGAATAGGGTTTTTTGATAGACTGATTGCACTTGTGTTGTCACATAAAATTGGAACTGTTTATTTCAATATCCAAGTCAAGCAATTGATTTTTGATCCAAAGTACTTGGGCTCCACAACTTCCGGTGGCTACATACTCAGCCTCGGCCATTGAGAGAGCTACTGAATATTGTTTCTTGGAGGCCCATGAAACTAGGCAACCACCAAGAAACTGACAGTACCCACTAGTACTTTTCCGATCAACAATGCAACTAGCATAATCGGCATCGGTATATGTAATCAAATCAAAAGAACTGCCGATAGGAAACCACAAACCAAAGTCTAGTGTGCCAATCAAGTACCGAAAAATCCGTTTAACAGCCATTAGATGTGATTCTTTTGGACATGATTGAAAGCGAGCACACAGACACACACTATACTGAATGTCAGGGCGACATGCTGTTAAATACAGTAGTGATCCGATTATATCTCGAAACAGTGTAGGATCTACTGTTTTACCATTTTCATTTTTATCCAACTTCGTGGTTGTGGCCATCGGAGTCGATATGAGTTTTGCTTCTGTCATCCCATATTTTTTCAACAGCTCCATTGTATACTTGGCTTGGTTTATGAAGATGCCTTCGGGCGTTTGTTTTACCTGCAAACCAAGAAAGAAGGTTAGTTCACCCATTAAGCTCATTTCAAACTCTCCTTACATTATTCTTGCAAATTCATCACATGGGGCATTGTTGGTAGCTCCAAAGATTATGTCATCAACATACACTTGAACTACCAGTATCTCTTTACCTGATTTTCTTGTGAAGAGTGTTTGATCAACTTTACCTCTTTTGAACCCGTTTTCAGTCAGAAAAGAAGTAAGCCTTTCGTACCATGCCCTTGGTGCCTGCTTAAGCCCGTACAATGCCTTTTGGAGCTTGTACACATGTCGTGGGTGCTTGGAATCTTCAAAGCCTGGAGGTTGATCTACAAAAACATCCTCTTTGATATACCCGTTAAGAAAAGCAGATTTGACATCCATTTGAAACAGTTTGAAGTTCAGTGAGCAAGCGAAAGACAATAAAATCCGGACTGCTTCTAGCCTAACGACCGGGGCAAAAGATTCATCAAAATCAATCCCCATCTCCTGGATATACCCTTTGGCTACAAGCCAGGCCTTATTCCTAACGACCATACCCATGTCATTCAGCTTATTTCTAAAGACCCGTCGGGTCCTTATTACGGGCTGATTTCTAGGACGTGGCACAAGAGTCCACACTTTGCTTCTTTCAAACTGGTACAACTCTTCATGCATAGCCTGGATCCAGGAGTCATTTTGCAAAGCATCATGAATGTCCTTAGGCTCCTCTTGAGAGATTAAAGCAAACAAGTCCTCCTCTTCTACTTGCCTTAGAGAGGATCTAGTTCTTACCCCGTCTTCAGGATTACCTATGATGTTTTCAGCGGGGTGATCTTTCAGAAGAGTGGGTGGTCTTGGCAAATCCGGGTGTTGCACTTGCCGCTCTTGAAGTGTTTCAATTGAGGGGTCCTCATCTTCTTCACTTTTGCTTGATCCACCTTCAGTTGGCTCATTCTTGGCCTTGACATCATCCCGACCTTTGGAATCCTCATCTGCATCCACAATTTGAACGGACTGATTTGTTAGTTTTAATTCAGATTCATCAAAAATTACATGAGGACTTTCTTCTACAACCAAGGTTCTCTTATTGAACAATCGGTAGGCTCTAGAGTTGAGTGCATAGCCTAGGAAAATTCCTTTGTCACTTTTCTCGTCAAACTTTCCTAGATTGGACTTACCATTGTTCAGGATAAAACATGAGCATCCAAAGGGTTTGAGATGAGAGATGTTTGGTTTCTTACCCTTGTACAGCTCATAAGGAGTTTTCTTTAAGATGGGCCTTACCATTGCCCTGTTGATGATGCAACATGATGTACTTACCGCCTCGGCCCAGAAATACTTGGGCAAGAAGTTCTCACTTAACATGGACCGCGCCATGTCTATCAAGGTTCTATTTTTCCTTTCCACTACTCCATTCTGTTGAGGCGTCCGTGGTGATGAAAAGTTGTGCGTGTATCCTTGATCTTCACAAAGCTTGCTGAAGTCATGATTCTCAAATTCTCCACCGTGATCACTTTGAATGGTGGTGATGAGATAGCCTTTATCATTCTGAACTTTCCTACAGAAAACTTGAAATTCCGTCACGGCATCATTTTTATTTGCTAAGAAGAGCACCCATGTAAATCTTGAAAAGTCATCAACAATCACAAAGCCATAGGATTTTCCTCCTAGGCTAGAGGTTCTAGTAGGACCAAAAAGATCAAGATGCAGTAATTCCAATGGCCTAGTGGATGAAACAATGTTTTTATTTTTGAAAGAAGTTCGTGTCTGCTTGCCTTTTGTGCAAGCTTCACAGATTCTATCACTTTCAAATTTCAATTTTGGCAGTCCATTCACCAAATCATGTCTAGACAACTTGGAGATTACTCCAAAACTAGCATGACCCAACCTACGGTGCCATAACCATGCGTTTTCATGATTGTTCGCAACCAAGCAGAGATCACCACAAGAAACATTATCAATATCAACAGTATAGACATTGTTATTTCTTTTTCCAAGAAATTTGATCTCATTTGTGTTTTTGTTCAAGACAATGCAATGGGTTTCATCAAAAATAACTTTAAAACCCTTATCGCACAATTGGCTTATGCTTAGCAGATTGTGATTCAGACCTTTCACCAAAAGCACATCTTCAATAAGAATTTCAGAATTCTTACCAATGTTGTCAATCCCAACGATTTTACCTTTGTCTTGACCTCCAAAGATAACTGAACCTCCATCCTTATCTTGCAGTGTAGAGAACACTTTCTTGTCCCCTGTCATATGCCTTGAACAGCCGCTGTCCAGGTACCATTTGCTCCCCCTGACTTCAAGACATATCTGCAAGAAGAAGAATTCTCATGCAATTGTTTTTGGTACCCAAGCTAGTTTGGGTCCGTAGGAGTTAGTCCAGTTCTGAGTATATCTCTTCTTGGTCCAAAAAATATGATTTCTAGGTGGGTTTTGTCTGAACCAGCAATTTACAATAGCATGACCAAATCTACCACAATGATAACAGTTAACATATGCAAACTTTCTTTGAAACTGTCGTGGTTTGGGTTAAGCATGTTTTGGTTCAGGCTTGGAACATGAAGCATGGTTTTTATCTTTTCCATGAACAAAGGATGTGGTGATCTTATGCTCAAACGATTTTTGATTTTGAGGAGTGTATCCGAGACCTTCTTTTTGAAAATTGACTTTAACTCCCAACATATTATCTAGATTTTGCTTGCCCTTAACAAATATTGACAGTGTGAACTGAAGATCAGCCACTTCTTTTTCTAAACTCACAGCCTTTTCTTCAAGTTCTGAGTTTGTGGATTTCATAATTTGTTCTTAAATTTTGATCTTTTCACATGCTTCCTCCATTTCAACTATTTTGCACGATAGTTCCTCTTTGGTTTTATCACAGTCTAAAATTATTTGTAATAGACTTTCTTTTTCTTCCGTAGCCTCAAACCATTCTTGTTCTAGTTTCTCAAATTTGACAAAGATATCTTCACGTGACAAGTCATCAAGTTTCTTTTTGAGAGTTTTATTTTCAGATCAGATTTTCTTGTATTTAGTGTACAGCTTTTCATACTCAGATTCCCATTGTTCATTGGAAATAAAATCAGGGTCAGAATTTACCTCCGTAGATTCATCTTCATGTGCCATGAGGCACAAGCTTTCCACAAGTTCTTGAATCTCTTCATCAGATGGTTTATCTTCTTCGTCGCTCCAAGTGGCGACCATGACTTTGGGTTTCTTGAAATTATCCTTCTTGAATTTCTTTTTCAGATCTGGACATTCACCTCTCATATGCCCAGACTTCTTGCATTAGTAGCATATGATGCTACTTGGCTTGCTCGATTTGCCTTTGATTTGCGTGGGCCTTCTTTGCCCCTTTTTGAAGTTTTCCTAAAATTTCTCTTCTTCCTTAGAAATTTCCTCACTTGGCGAGTTATCATCGCCAATTCTTCCTCCTCATTGCTTCCGTCACTTGATTCACCTTCTTGAAATTCGTCATCGAAGTGATGACCTTTCAGTCCAATGACCTTTTTCTTCTTGATGTCTTCATCAACTGTCCTCTTTATATTTATCTCATAGGTCATGAGTGACCCTATGAGTTCATCCAAGGTGAGAGTTGACAGGTTCTTTGAGTCTTCAATTACCGTGGCCTTTGTGTGCCAAGCCGACGGTAGGGACCTTAACACCTTCCTCACAAGGTTAGAATTTGAGTATTCCTTCCCGAGACTTTTGAGACCATTTGTGATCTCTGTTAACCTTCAAACATCTCGGAGATGGTTTCTTCAGATTTCATCTTAAATAGCTCATAGTCAGTGACTAGGAGATTTGTCTTGGTTTCCTTGACCTCTGAAGTTCCCTCGTATATGAGTCGCAGCTTGTCCCACATTTCTTTGGTTGAGTTACACATAGAAACACGAGAGAATTCATTAGGGTGTAACGCACATTGCATAATATTCATGGCATTAAAATTAGCAGTGCATTTCTTAATTTCCTCGGGTGTCCATTTTTCTTTATCAGCCCCGAGTTTATGAGGACCCTTGTCCACAACTTTCCAAACTTCATACTCTTGAGCCCTCAGAAAAATATGCATTCTATTTTTCCAGTACGAGTAGTTTGAACCGTCAAAGAAGGGAGGATGGTTGATGGAGTGACCCTCGGGTATCATACCCTTGTTTGCCATTTAACCGGATCTTACTCTAGATCGTTAGATCTGTGAAAGAAAGAGCCTTAGCTCTGATACCAATTGAAGTCCCGAGATTAAATGGCACTCAAGAGGGGGGGTGAATTGGGTGTTAAAAATTAATGAACTAAAGCTGGATAATACGATATAAAACTAAGCTAAAGAGAATGAAGGTAGAAGATATGGATCAAACCATTCAGTAAACATCGATTTTTAGGTGGTTCAGCTGCAACAACAGCAACCTACGTCCACCCCTCACACACTGTGATGATTCACACACTATCTTGTAGAAGATTACAAGACGAACACCAACCACACACACACACGTGAGGAGTATAGAACTCCCACGAAAGTGCTAGAGCACGGACACACAAGAACAATGATGGACAACGAAGTACACACACACACACACGGATCTGTCTAGATCCACACACACGAGTTCTTGAATATTACAAGGGAAGCACGAATAAGCTCAAACATGAATGGAAGGAACAAAAATAAGAAGTGAAAACGTAGATCAGGCTCCCCCTTAGTGGATGAAGATAGTATTGAATGAAGCTTGCTCTTGGCTTGATCTTCACTTGATTTGGATGCATATTTGCTCTTGAAAGTTTCAGCTCCTGGATGAAGAATTTCTCTCGGATCACTGTGCACGTGAACAGTACCAGCACCCTCTCCTTGACAGCCTCTCCTTCTTCTTCTCTTCAAAAGCCTTAGGGTTTATGGCCCCAAAGAGATCTTTTATAGATATTGGAAGGTCAGGAGACAAGTCCCTAGACCAGATCCACAATTCACTCCAAGACTGAGACCAAAGGGTTTAAACAATTGGGAGAAACTCCCTCTTTTCAAGCTTGGACCAAAAGTCAACAAAAGAGGGCTTCAGGAATTCTGGTCGACTGGAATTCCAGGGGCGGTCGACTGAAACCTATAACTTCCAGAGTTTTTGATTTCTGGAAGAACCGGTCGACCGGTTCTGGGGTCCAGGTCGACCGAAACCTGTAAAACTTGCCACCCTTCGTCTCTGGAAAAACTGGTTGACTGGACCTATGGTCCTGGTCGACCGGAATAGCCTGGACCTGCAAAACTGAGTTGTTAGCCCAGAGAAATTGATCAAGGTGACAAGGGCTTTAAGTGAATGATTGTATCATGCATTTTGGGGTTTGTTTAAACAAGGTTAACTCAATTTGAAACACATTGATTCAAATAAAACTTATGAGTTTTTTACAGAATTGATAGGTATAAACTTGAACCCCATTAGCTCGTATGTAGAGTCTTAAGACACGGGCCGAGATAAATCATCCACTCAGAGTTTTGTTATCATCAAAATCACTCAAGGAGACTCAACAAAGAGCACCAAGGGAAACTATTTTATATATGTTAAAGAGTTGTCGAGTTTGTATATTTTAGTTGCATAGTTAAAAATTGATATTCTATGGTCCGAGTTGTATTTATAAGTCATGGATGCTATGTGTAATTTGAATATTTTCATAATTTCATTTTATAATACATCTCTATTAAGACGTTGTCTTTGTCAATGAGTATCATATCCTATTTATGCCTTTCTTAAAAGGTGGACAATGTCTTTGCTAAATGGTGGACAATTTATATACGCATGTGTTCTATAATGGTGGGTGTCTATGTAAATTACAAAGAATAGGATATGTGTACTTGTTGCATGTTAGTAATGTTGACTTTAATTTTTACATTTTAGGATGGTTATTTTGATGTAATATTTTAAAACTAGAGCCCCTATACATTGGTCGTTTGGGGTAGTTTGTGGAAGAAAATACCCTTAATCACATTCTTTCAAGTGATTATTTCAGGGTGATTTTTAGGTGACTATTCTTAAAATAGGTCATTTAGGGCAGTTTGAAGGAGGAATTGCCCCTAAAATATGCTTATCATAGGCATTTAGTTAGCAAAATTGCCCCTATTATAATATTTAGGGGCATTTTTAAGTGTCTCTAATGATAATATTAGGGGCATTTTTCAAAAAGTGCCCTAAAAATCTTTTGGGACCAAGGCAACATGGGCACATTTTAAATTACCCCAAATACTAATCAAAATGTCCCAAAAAGTTATTAGGGCATTTATCTCCAATTTTTGGGACAGTTTAGAAATGCCCCATAAAGGTCTATTTTCTTATAGTGAATTAAAAAAAAACTCACTCAGGAAGAGTTTCACTCTCTCTCACCCCTCTCTAGCCCCCCTCTCCTATCACCCCCTCCACCGACCCATCCCCTCTCTCTCTCTCTCTACAGGAGGATATCAATGCCCTCCCTCTCTCTCCCACTGTCTCCCTCTCCTGACGTCTCACCCCCTGTCTCTCTCTCACTTCTCTCTTTGGATGTAGAGGATCCTGATGCCAGTGGGGGAGATCCCCTCTGATTCCCTCCTCCCTCTCTCTCCCCCCAGTTGCCCACCCTCTCTTTGGTCTCACTCTCCTGTCACCCCCTTCACCGGCCCGCCCTCTCTCTCTCTCTCTATAGTAGGGGACGCCAATGTCCTCCCCCCCTCTCTCTCTTTCTCAGACGGCCTCCCTTCCCCGTCCTCGCATCCCTTCTTCGATCCCCCCTCCTGCCTCTCCTGTCACCCGCTCCACTGGCCCACCCGCTCTCTCTCTCTCACTCTTATATTTCTCTCTCTCTACCTTTGTACCCCCATGGGGTGCCGACGCCGAAGGGGGTGGAGGGGTGCCCTCCTACCCGTGCGCTGAGAGGCCCCTTCCCCCACCTCTCTCTTTCTCTCAACCCTAGGGTAGTAGGTTTGAGATTTTAACCTCTCTCACTCCACCTTCGGTTAACTAAGGTAACGACTAAGTCACGGCAGGGGCATAATGACTTCATCTTAAGAATTTTGGAGGTATTATGATAAATATGATAAAGGTAGAGATATAGAGATAATTTTAAAAGATTCCAGGGATATAGGGATAATTTTCTCAAAAAAATCTTGTGTAGTTTCTTCTGCATCAATGTAGTTAGAGAGAGAGAGAGCGCGCAAATGGCGAAAGGCTCAAAAGGGAAAGGGGGAGGGGGAGTGGCAAGCAATAGAGGGGGAGGGGGAGATCCGAAGGGAGAGAGCGGGGGAGTGGCCAATGGGTGAGGGAGAGGAGGAATGGGAGTAGCATGTTCCCATCGACGGCACAATGTAAAAGGAGGAGGGGGAGATTGGGAGGGAGAGAGAGGAGGAGTAGTCAACGGGTGAGGAGGAGGAGGAATGGGAGTAGCATGTTCGCATCGACGATACAATGCAAAAGGCGGATGATTGTTGTACATGTACAAAATAGTGGGGAGCGGGGGGTAGCTCTGTTTGCAATAATGAAGATCTTGTCTCACGGATTTTTTTTTGAAATTTTTACAAATAAATTATCATTAAACATGAATTTATAAAAAAATATTTTTAAAAATATATCAACATATATATCACTATATAAAATCATATTGTGTAAATATGTTATATTTATTTGGAATCATATCACTTTTTTGTCAAAAACTTGTAAAAAAATAACACTTAGTTGATCTTACATGGTATTTATGTGCTATTTGATTTTATATAGTAGTAAGAATGTTAATATATTTCTAGAAATAAATTTTTATAAATTCACTTATAATAATAATTTATTTCTATAAATATTTTTTTGGTTAGGGAAATGGGTGGGGAGGGGTGGAGGAGGGAGGGGAGACAGAAGGGCACAGGGAGGGGAGGGAGAGATCTTACCTATCCAAATTGGAGGGGGAGTATGAAAGATGCCCCCTAATATCTTTAGGAGACGATGTTACACATGTCACTCCTAAGTTGTACGGAAGAAGAGGTGAACCCCATTAACCCACCTCCACTAACGGCGCGTTTGGAAAAGTTGTTGGAGAGGGATTTTTTCCTCTCCAATCATTGGAATCCCTACTTTTTCAAAAGTCTTTCCAAATGTCCCATCAACTTTTCTTTTGGGTGAATTTCGAGGTTTAGAAAAGGATAGGGAGAAAGAGAAGATGAGTGAAAAATCTCTAAAAACTACTTAAAAAGAATTTTTTCTCTCTCTAAGAAATTTTGAAAAAATTCACCACTATACAAACCTTCCAAACGCACCCTAAGGGGGTCATACACTCACACTGGAGAGTGAGAGTGCCGGATATTGAACTTAGGATCTCTCCCCTCTTGGGAGATGTGGCAACCGTCCTACTAGCAAGTAGGATTGTCTCACGGACTTACATCAAGGCCTAGGGAGCGCACTTCCCAAGAGACGTTTTAGGGAATGGGCAAAGTTGGTATAGGTGGAAGAGTCTGAATTTTCACTTTGGGTTATTTGGGCGGGTAGTGTGAGACACATCATCTTGATGGGGCTCTTTTCCTTCGTGTGAGGAGATTATGAGTCTAGAGATATTATATTTGTAGATTCCCCTTTTTTCCATGTGACAGATGTGTTGTACTACAAACTTACAAGAACGATGGTTGAAGCACTCAGGTTTCCGTACCATTCACACGGAAGAAACGAAGAGTTATATATTAAAAATGAAAAAACATCATCCCACGGCATAAATATATACATGTCACCAAAAGACTTTTCTTTAACCTAAGTGGAATAGTTTACCACGTTACAGCACTTGTGTAGGCGCATGTTCAGGCGGTAAGTACAGACAAGAACAATTCAAGTATCCACGAACAACAGAATAGACCTTGTTCCAAATGGAGAAGTTGATGAAGTTGGTATCGACTATGACCCTGTACAGAGGCCCCAACGCGGTATTCTACTTATATAAGAATAGGCAGATGAGACCGTTGGCCTACAATAATAGTAAACCAACATAAATCGAAACGAAGGTAGAACGCATCGCCAAGGAAGGAACATGAAAAAATAAAGTGGAATTCCGGAGAACAACAGGAGCAGGTGAAGGATGGCATACAGGTTGTGCGGGAGCTTTTCCTTCACAGGGTCCTTACGGGGTATTTGATTGCATTTTTTCCCTCTTTCTCCCTCAAATTTAAAAAAGAGAGAGAGAACTCACTTATGGGGTGTTTGATAAGTATTCCCTAATTTTTAAAAGAGAAATCAACTCTATTCAAATCTCTTTCTAAAATAAAATAACTCTTGAGTTATTTTTTTTGAAATCATTCGTCTCGTGAGACCCTCCCCCCTCTTCTGCTCTCTCTCTCCCCCCCTCTCTCTCTGTAACTGCCGAGGGTGCCGGAGGGGAAGACCCCCCTCCCCTCCCCCGGCGGCTCCCCCCTCCCCCTGCGGTGCCCTCCCCTCCCCCGACGGCTCCCCCCTCCCCCTGCGGCGCCCTCCCCCCCTCTTCTACTCTCTCTCTCTCTCCCACTCTGTCCTCTCTCTCTCTCTCTCTGTGCAAGTGCCGGGGGTGCCGGCACCAGAGGGGAAGGCCCCCCTCCCCCCGCGCAGCCCCCTCCCCAGCCCTCCGGTGGCCCCCTCCCCTCCCCCGGCGGCTCCCCCGGCCCCTCCCCCTACGGTGCCCTCCCCTCCCCTGACGGCTCCTCCCTCCCCCTGCGCAACCCCCTCCCCAGCCCTCTGGCGGCCCCCTCCCCTCCCCCGACAGCCCCCCCTCCCCCTGCGGTGCCCTCCCCTCCCCCGACGGCTCCCCCCTCCCCCTGCGACGCCCTCCCCCCTCTTCTGCTCTCTCTCTCTCTCCCACTCCGTCCTCTCTCTCTCTCCCCCCTCTATCTCTCTCTGTGCAAGTGCCGGGGGTGTCGACGCCGGAGGGGAAGACCCCCCTCCCCCCACGCAGCCCCCTCCCCAGCCCTCCGGCGGCCCCCTCCCCTCCCCCTGCGGCGCCCTCCCCCCCTCTTCTGCTCTCTCTCTCCCCCCCTCTCTCTCTCTCTCTCTGTGCAACTGTCGGAGGTGCCGGCACCCCGGAGGGGAAGACCCCCCTCCCCCTACACAGCCCCCTGTGGATGCACTTTTTATTTAAAATCGTTGTTTGTTCGTTTATTGGGTTTATTAAGTGCGTGGGCGTGCCAGTCACAAAGTGATGATTTATTGTGCGCTCGATCTGACTAATCAGACGATTGTGTGATTCGTGTCGGGACTGAAACCCGCCGCGCCATAAAGGTCACAACGTTATTTACATCCCCTCGGAGAGGAGAACACCCTTGATTAATCGGCGGGATTCAGGGCCTCATAGCCAGGAAATTAATTGCATAAAAGGTCTATTAGGAGGTATTGAAATCCTCGCGCGAGGGCGAGAAGAAAACATTCGAGATCATGTCGGTCATATGCTGACCATTTAATGTTCGGACGAATGTCCGGCTCGAGAAAATCGCGATTGTCGCGGGAAAACCGGAACGCATGTATGCCGAGGTACGGCAAATTTATTGTTCAGAAGAACGGAAAACGTTCGGCTAAATCTCGGTTAGAGCGGTCAGAAACCAGTAAGTATGTTGGCCCGGTGCAAGATCAAGCTGCGACCATACTGCGGTGGACCCCCCGCGGTCGAAGTCAGACTCGCATGAGCGTCATTAATATTTCTGGTGCCAAGGGGCAACGGGGGGTGTATCCCTTGAATCAGTTGGAAAGCCCTGTGTTTCGGGAAGTGAACGTTCGAAACGTATTGGTCATTCAGGGGACCGTTTAATATTCGGACGGGTGTCCGGCTTGAGAATATCATAATCGTCGCGAGAAGACCTGGAGCATATGTATGCCGGGGCACGGCAAGTTTATCATTCCGAGGAACTGAAGACATTCGGTTAAATCCCGGTTAGTGTGATCGGAAATCAGCGAGTTTATTGGCCTGGTGCGAGATCGAGTCAGGACCATTCCGGGGGCACCTCCCGCGGTCCAAACGAGGCTTGCGTGGGCATCGTTAATATTTTCGGTGCCGAAGGGCAGCGAAAAAGTGTCCCGAGACTATATTCCAAAACAAAGATGTGTACAGAGATAGCCGACTATAGGCCTAGGATGTGGGTCAGGCGATGACCATGGTTGGGGCGAACCCAAGGTCCGAACGCGACTCACGAAGGTCTTATTGATATTCGCATGCAAAGGGTCCGGGGATGACGAGAACCTTCTCATTCCATTCAGATTTTTTCGGTCACTCATGGACCATTTTATGTTCGAACGAAGGTCCGTGTTTATAGCGTAAGAGACGGTGACGGGAGCGAATCCGTGCAAATGTCTGTCGTGAGTACTGCAAGTTTAATGCAAGCGCGAGATTAGATCCCGGTATATATATGTCGGTCGCTAACGGACCATTCGTCGTTCGGACGAAAGTCCGCATTTGAAGCGTCGAAGACAACGACAAAACCACACAGATGTCTGTCGTAGGTACGACAATTTTAATGTGGGTGCGGGATCGGATCTCGGCATATATGTCGGTCACTAACGGACCATTCATTGTTCGGACAAGAGCCCGCATTTGAAGCATCAAAGATGACGATAAAGCCATACGAATATCTGCCGTGAGTACGGCAAGTTTATTGTGGATGCGGGATTAGATCCCGGTATATATGTCGGTCACTAACGGACCATTTCTTATTCGGACAGAAGTCCGTGTTCGTAACATAAAAGACGGTGACAAAACCGTACGAATGTCTGCCGCAGATACGGTAAGGTTAATGTGGATGCGGGACTGGATCCCGATGGAGCTGAGTCAAGCTGATGATCTATTAGCCCGAGGTGGTTGCGGACTATGGCCATATCGGGGTTTCCGAGGACCACGTCTGATGCCACGGGGCGTCATTGCTTTTCTCTTCACGCACAGTCTAGGGAAGTGAGTCGTTAAGTGTGAAGCCCGAACTCGCCAACGTGTGGCCTCTCACGCGGATCGACTTGCACGGTCAGGTCGCGGGGCTCGACCTACCCGGTCAGGTTGCGGGGGTCAAGGGGGCAGCGCCCCTTGCGGGGGTTTCCGGGGGCAGCGCCCCCGGAACAAAATTTGATTATAGAAAGGGTGATGGCGTTTGTTTCCTTTCTTATTAAGATTGATCCCTTTTTCATTTTTTTACTTTTGAATATTTCTCCCTTTTTTTATTGGCTACTTATCCTTTTTTGTGTTAAGGAGGCGCGCCGGTTTAGGGGACATTAGGGGCGCGCTGGTTTAGCATGATACAAAGGAGGGCGCGCTGGAATAAGAGGTGTAAGGGGCGCGCCGGTTCAAGGCCAAGGGAGGGGGGCGCGCCGGTTTAAGGTAATGCCAAGGAGAGAGAGGGGGCGCGTCGGAATAGCCTAAGAAGGGGAGGCGCGCCAGTTTGGGCTCCAAATAGGAATGGGAGGGGGCACTATTCATCTCAGGAATTCCAAAGTGGATTTGAGTGTGGGGTTAAACCGGCGCGGGGGGGGGGGGGGGGGGTAGCGCGCAGGATTAGCCCACGCCGGATTAGGGCGCGCCGGGTTAAGCTTCTATGAGGTTTTCTTTTATTCTGTTGGCTCTGTTTCTTGTTTCTTTCAACTGCAAGTTAATTTGTTGATTGATTTGTTCACCGAATTGGTGGATTATGTTTGTGGGAAGAAAGTTTAAGTGCTTTAATTGTTTATTAAGGTGGATTAGCATAAAGATTTGAGTGTTTTATTAGAAGACTTTGTTGCAGGACAGTTCAGTTTACTTCAGAGGCAGCTTCAGGGTTGGGCAGTTCTTGGCAGGAAGGAGTCCAACTGGTTCATTTATTCCTGGCGAAAATTGGGCAGCACCTCCCCCGGACTGAAGCTTGCCAGAGAAGAATGGGGAACACCAAACGGATTACTCCGGGGTGAACCTCAAAACTCGGAGTGAGGCCTCCGTTAACCCATAAGTGCATGTGGAGACTCGAGGACAAGCCTTCAAGAGTTCCAACAGCTTACATGTAGTGATTTTGTGGAAGTTCCACAGGGACGGATGTTCGCCATGAATGGCTATGCATATTCACCCTTCAAACGGGTTCCCTCAAAGTTCATGCCACAGATGGGCAAGCTTCCGAGGACCCCGGGTGATGTAGGAAATTGAGAGAAAGAAAAACTGAAGGAAAGGGGAAGAGATCATAGCAATAGAACACCATACGTCGCAAAAGCCTTTCTTTTATTCATCTGCAAGGGGAAAGACAGCAAAGCAAAAGGAGAAATACATCAGAGGAAAAAAAGAAAGACACATCGATGGGGGAAGGGGGAAGAAGCACAAGCTCCTCCCCCTCCGAACTCACCCCTCTTCTCTCACAGACCCTCCCTTCTTCTTCACCTCACGGGCACCAGGGGATGGAGCTTCTCTTCTCTCTTTTCCTTCTTCTCTTCAACGGCCGGCCAGGGAGTTCCAGCCTCTTTCTTTTTCTTCTTCTCTTCACTGCTCACCGTCGAGGGCCCTCTCTTCTCTCTTCAATAGCCCATCTCCCTTCTCTCTGTCGAACATGCAGAGTATATATAGCCGGCTGCCCTTTCTTCGCTCGGACGGAAGGAACTCCCGCCATCTTCCTCCTCGTTCGTTGAGGCATCCGGAGTTGACATGCCATGGTGTCATCTGTTGATTTGCATAGTACGCTGGCATTTATCCGAGGAAGGTATGTTTGCGGGTTTGCCGGAAGATCTGCTGCTGCTACTCCCCCCCATCGATGCTTGTCTTCACCGTCGATGCAGCTGCGTTGTCGAACGGAGGTGGAGATAGGGCTCCAGAGCATTGAATGCCCATGGAGACAGGGCTTCAGAGCATTGAATGCCCTCTAGGCACCAGGTGATGCAAAACATGGTATCGGCTGGCGGATGGGATGGCATTTGAGTTAAACCGACGCGGTGTTGTGCGCGCCGAATTAACAACACATAAAGGGGCATGCCGGACTAGCATCATGTAAAGGGGCGCGCCGGATTAAGCATAAGCAAGGGGCAAATGGGAAATGGGGCGCGCCGATTTTAGGGGCATCGGATTAGGATGTTGAAGGGGCGTGCCAGTTTAGGGCGCGCTGGTTTAAGGCCCTTCCGCACCGTTTTAAGCATCAAATAGATTCTTTTCAAAGTCGCAGCCATTTATTCGAACGTTGGCATTCCCGGAATGTTGTAATTGTAATGCATTGCCTTCGCAACGTTCCATTCGCAGCCTTTGGGGCTCGGTCCCAGACTTTGCTCGACTTTCAGTGCATACCGAGGCTGTACCGGAGTTCCCGACTCTTCTTTAATTCAGCTCTCGGCACGACCGGCTGTAGAGTTGTGGCTGTATCTTCCGCCTGAGGGGCTTCCTTAACGGGTAGCGGACCACCAAGTGAGTTCTCGTCTTGATCGGGCGAGGCATGAGGTTTGTTCGGTATTTCCATCTTCGGCTTGCTCTCAGTGTCGAGACGTGCATGCCGTATGATCCTCATCGACATTTTTTTGACGTCCACACCCCCTCCCCCCACTCCAGCGGCCCCCTCCCCTCCTCCTGCACTTCTGTCCGTCGGGTCTTCGTCGTGTGCAAGGAGGACGGGGATGACGGAGGACTTCCAGTGATGGATAGTGGGGCGCAGCTCGCCAAAGGAGGTGAGGGAGATGGACGGCGTCGACCACATAGAGAGTTTTCTGTCAAACACATCTACACAAATTTTAAAATTTATGATACTGCTGCCAAACAGAAAGTGTCAATTTTTATCAATTTTAAATTTTAAGTCAAAAATTATGTTGACATAATTTTTTAAATAGAAATAGATTAAAAAAAATTATTCCCAAACACCCCATTAGGATTCAAGGTTGCTTCTCAAGGCTCACGGTCCTAAATGGGCCTCTTAACCGTTTGCAGTCGAGCCCATGAAAGAAAAGTCAATCACTTTTTTCATGAAGCACGGGTTTTTTTAGAAGGTTGCAGGCAATCGACCGCTTCTTCAAGGTGATTAGCCGCTTTTGATTATGAAAAGAGACATTTTGGGCACACTTCATAAATGGACATGACTCTTGGAGCAACTAGATGAAATCTTTTCTTATGGGGATAAAACCCTTGATCCAGAGTTTTTGGGTGGTAAGAATCGTTCTCGTAGCTACACAGAGCCACCCAAGGGCTAATTATTCCTCTTGTGTTCTTTCTCTCTTGCTCTTGTTTTCTCAAATTCGTGAGAAGAGAAAGACAATCAACGAGATCGTTTTCTAGATGTGATCTCTGGGAATTACATCCAATAGGTTACTGTACCCATCATATCATGAGAGAAGATCAATAACTTCCAACACATCAGTATTGTGAGGGCGATTTCTTCTTTAAAGACAACCCAAAGATGTATATTTTGACTAAGTTCTCTAATCTTATCTTTTTAACTTGTTGTATAATTTCTATGCATGTGTTTCATATTCAGCCTCTCGTTGGATCTATTCTTATACATTATGATGATATGATCATGCCATATTTGGTCCATCGCACGTAGATTTTTATTGTTGTACATATCTTATATACTATATTTCAACATATGTTTGGTAAAAAAATGTTTGAAAGTATTATTAATTATGTATACTGTAACAACCCAAGATCCGGATATCGCGTCAAACTCGATACCATTCGGATCTTACGCTATCACCCACGAGTTGGGGAGCTCAGAAGGGTTAAATAGGTGTCACGGGGGTGTACATAAATCTAAGCTAAAAGTAGGAATTAAAGTGCTGAAATTAAAGTTTACCTTTATAAATAGAATTACACAATTTCATACAACTTCCAGTCCAGATATACAAGTCCCAAAGGTACTGCTCAACAAAAGAAAAGGACAAAGCTTTGGGGCATACCCCGACTGGCAGAAGCTGGCGACGCTAAGACCTCTGATGCTGCTCAAGGCCTCCAGACGATGAGAAGCCACACCACCTGAAAAGAAAATAGGCGAGTCTCATCTCATTGGCTTAGTCGGGGTCTCTCAGATCCCCATCACAACAAACCAAAATAAATAGAGCAGCAAGTAATAAAGTATAAAGACAGTAAGACACGTAAAGCAGTAAGGTAGAGAGAATGGCACTGCAACACAAATAAACACGCTAAACCACTAACTACCAAAAGCTTACACAACGTCGGGATACCTCGAGTATCAGACACATATCACACATGACGCGGAGGCGACGTGGGAATGGATCGACGGCACTCCGGGACGCGAACAGGACAGGAATGGATAACTGCTATCTCACACAGCTCGGCCTCAGGCCGGACGGTCTCACACCGGGCGACACTCAGATCTCACAAAAATGAGAAGAGAGGGAAGGAGAGGGGTGAACAAAGGGGCAAGGCTCCTTTAACACAAAGCTTTTATTCATTCTTCATATCATATCATACGTAACACATCCCTTGGCCTCCTTATATAGGAAAGGCCCATTACACATACACCTTTCAAACTTTACAAATAGCACATATGTCCTTAGCCTAATAAAACAAGATTACCTACCTAACTTTTGACTTGGGATTTTAACCAAATAAAATACACAAAACATACATGTTTATTGACCATGACTTAGCCTAATAAGACGAAAGGAAAAAAATACATGTAGGAATACATGTATACATACACACACAAATACATATACTCAATATGTAATATACTACCGTAGCCGTAAGCCGAGTCTTCCGGAAGGATCTCCGAGCCATAAGCTCGGTGTCGGGGCAGTGAGGCGTCGGCTCCGAGTAGTGGGCCTAGTAGTGGACCCGGTGTCCCCACCAACCCTCCCGGGGTGGCTAGAACTTGACTCCGTCGAGTAAGGGGGACACTGCTGTGGTAGTGCTCCAGCAAATCTGGATCGAGGCGCTAGAGATCTTCCTGGCTGATCCAGGAATCATCAGAAGGTGGGCGGTCCCGCCAGCGGACAAGGTAGCGTTGGTACATTCTGCTCCGTGTAGTGGTCACCTGCTCATCCAGTATCCTCTCAATGTACTCGCGCGGTACTCTCGAGGCTGTGGGACGCACAAGGGTGGGCTCACTCTCAATGGGAGGAGAAGGCTCGAAAGGGTCACTAGGAATCGCTGTGGGTTTCTGGTAGGCCACTAGGTCTGCCACATTAAAAGTTGAGCTAATCCCATATTCGGGAGGTAAGTCCACAACATAAGCATTGGAGCCAATCTTCCGCAGAATTGGGAAGGGTCCATCACTACGGGCTTGCAACTTTTTAACGGCTCCCGAGGGGAGTCGTTCGGGTCGAACCCGTACCATAACCATGTCACCTTCTTTGAATTCATGGTGACGCCTATGCGAATCAGCCAACTTTTTATAGGTTTCATTACTGAGGTTGATTTGCTTGCTAATCGACTCATGCAGACTCTTGACATGTTGTGCAAACTCCTCAGCTGACTTGGATATCCTCGACTCGAGGGGAAGGGGAATGAGATCCACAGATTTTCTAGGCTTGTAGCCATGCATGACCTCAAATGGGCTCATACCTACAGACCGATTGATGGAGCTGTTGTATGCAAATTCAGCTCTGGGCAGAAGAAGATCCCAAGTGCCAGAATGTTCCCCTACAAGACATCTCAACAGATTGCCAAAGCTCCTATTGACGACCTCGGTTTGCCCATCAGTTTGGGGATGATAGGCAGTGGAAAATTTCAGTTTGGTACCAACTAGGTGCCATAGTGTCTTCCAAAAATAGCTAGTGAATCGGACATCCCGATCAGACACGATGGTTTGGGGGAGACCATGCAGACGCATGACTCATCAAAGAACAAATGGGCTACTCTAGATGCATCAGATGTTTTAGAACATGCAATGAAGTGGGCCATCTTAGAGAACCTATCAACGACAACAAAGATGGAATCATGCTTGTGAGCAGTGCGTGGTAACCCAAGGATAAAATCCATGCTCACATCAACCCATGGTCGATCAGGAACGGGGAGAGGAGTGTAGAGACCAGTGTTTTGTTTGACATGTTTGGCCATTGTGCATGATCTACACTGAGCTACAATCTTGGCCACATCTCTCTTCAGGCCAGGCCAATAGAAGTGCTCCTCCACAGAATGGATGGTCTTGTTGCGGCCAAAGTGACCAGCAAGACCTCCAGCATACATTTCCCAAATCAGGAAGTCTCGAACAGAAGTCCTCAGGACACAGAGTTGCTACCCTCGAAATAGAAAACCATCATGTAGTAGATAGTCAGAAAAGACTGTCGAGGGTCCAGCGGACAGAGCAGAGTAGGCAGGGCTAAAATCAGGACACTCTCCATAGAGTTCCTTCATGCGGTCAAATCCGGTGACCTCTACCCGAACAGTGGAAAGAAGGGAGACCCTTCGACTCAAGGCGTCGGCCACCTTATTTTTCTTTCCAGCTTTATGTTTTAGGACAAATGTGAAAGACTTGAGGAATTCTACCCACCAACCATGCCTAAGGTTTAAGCCCTTCTGAGAGCTAATAAATTTTAGAGCCTCGTGGTCCGAATATAAGACAAACTCTTGAGGTAAGAGATAATATCTCCAGTGTTTGAGGGCTTGGACCACGGAATAGAACTCATTATCATAGGTGGAGTAACGAAGCTTTGCATCAGAAAGCTTCTCACTGAAATAAGTCACAAGGTGGCTCTCCTGACTAAGCACTCCACCTATACCTACGTCAGATGCATCACATGAAATCTCAAAGACTTTGGAAAAGTCTGGTAGACGGAGGACAGGGGCTTTGGTCATAAACTCCTTTATGGCAAGAAAAGCCTGGGAGACGGCTTTGGTCCACTCAAATTTCCCTTTACAGATGCAATCCGTAATGGGTGCCATAATGGTACTAAAGCCCTGAATGAAGTATCTGTAGAAAGTGGCTAGCCCGTGGAAACTTCGAACATCATGGACGTTCTGGGGCTCAGGCCAGTCAACTATGGCTCGGAACTTGGATTGGTCCACAGACACTCAATGACTTGAAACCACAAATCCAAGAAAAGTGACCCGGTCTGTCATGAATTCACACTTAGTCAGGTTGGTAAATAGGGTTTATTTCCTCAGAGTCTCGCAGACCTCACTCAAATGGTGAATGTGGTCCTGAGGGTTGTGGCTATAAATGAGAATGTCATCGAAGTAGACGACAACAGAGCGACCGATGAGGGGACGAAGGATTTCCGTCATAAGCCGCATGAATGTGCTGGGGGCATTGGATAGCCCAAACGGCATGACGAGCCACTCATACAGACCTTCTTTGGTTTTGAAGGCTGTCTTCCACTCGTCCCCTGGTCGAATCCAGACCTGGTGGTAGCCACTTTTCAAGTCAATCTTGAAAAAGATAGTGGCTCTACTCATCATGTCAAGCATGTCATCAAGACGGGGAATGGAAAACCTATACTTGACAGTGATCTTATTGATGGCGCGGCTGTCAACACACATCTGCTAGGTGCCATCCTTCTTGGGTGTGAGCAAGGCAGGGACCGTACATGGGCTCTTGCTCACCCTGAGGAAACCTTTGTGGATAAGGTCCTCGACAATCCTTTGGAGCTCAGCGTGCTCCTTGAAGTTCAACCTATAGTGGGGAAGGTTGGGTAGGGTGGATCCAGGGACAAGATCAATGGCGTGTTGAACATCACGCATGGGAGGGAGTGTTGAAGGCAAGTCTTCCGGGAAGATATCTTGGAAGTCCTGCAGGATTGCCTGGACTTCAGGTGGGATGAAGACTTGGGACTCCTCAGGGGTAATTGTGACGACAACAGCCCAAACAGGGGCACCCTCGGCAACTTCTCTATTCATCTCACGAACACCTATGAAGTTAAGGCGCCTAATCAGGTCATGGTTAACCTTAGGGGCCTTAGGGATGGACATGACAGGTGTAGGAGAGGAGGGAATGGGAAGCTTCCCTTTGGTGGGGGTTGGGGCATTGGGGGATGCAGCGGGTGTGGAGGTAGGACTCTTTCCTGTGGCTACCTTTGGGGGTGTTGGGAGCAACTGAATCCTCTTCCCATTGTGGGAGAAGGAAAACTCATTGGACCGGCCGAATGTAGTAAGGTCTACATCGTAGATCCATGGCCGTCCTAGGATGATGCTCCCGACCTTCATAGGCACTACATCGCATAGGATTTGTCCTTGGTAGGACTGAAACTGGATGGGAATGACACATGTAGTGGTGACTGGGATAGACGTGTCGTCAACCCAAGCCACGTTGTATGGCCTCGGATGAGGATGGGTAGGTAGACCTAGACAGGATACAAAGTCTGAAGAGACTGCATTGATACAGCTCCCGTTGTCAAAGATCACCTTGCAGGGTTGAGTTTTGACCATGATGTAGGTTTGGAAGATGGAGGTTCGACGCCAGTCGTCCTCCTGTGGGTGTGCGAGGATGCAGCGAACTACACCTAGTCTTCCCTGGTTTGAACTTTCGGCAATTTCTCCCACTTGCATGTACTCGACATGCATTCCATCATACCCTGCATCTAAGTCCTCAAACTGGGCAATGAGATCAGGGTCAGGTTCATATCTCTCAAGGGTTTCTCCTTCCTAGGGTGGAAGCTCCATAGACTGGGGGTCGGTGATGACCAAGGCTCGGGTGGGGCAATTGGTGGCAATATGCCCTAAGTTATGACACCTGAAGCAGCAGACTCCCGAGACTGGGGCTGGTTGGGAGGTGCTAGGGACGACTCCTTTTCCCTTGTCATCTCTCCTCTCAACTGGTGGAGTATACTCCAGCCTAGGCATAGCTGCGGGCGCAGGTAAGGGGTTCCGTGGGAAAGGAGCCGTAGGGGCAATGGCCTTAAGTGGGGTAGCAGTAGGGACGTAGGAGGTGGAGGGGCCAGCTCCCTCAGTATAGCGGACTATGGGGCTTCGGGTTTCAGGTTGGCGGTAGATGGGAACCCGAGGTGGGACCACCCTTTGAAACCTCTCAACATCTCGTGCAACCTGGTAGGCGTGCTCGAGGGTGTTAACCTCCCGTAATAATAATTCCTGCTGAATACTCTCGTGTAGGCCAGCCCTAAACCGAGAGAGGGTGACGGAGGCATCCTCCATGACTCGACTTCGAAGGAAGAAGTCATCAAATTTGGTGATGTACTCATCCACAGACTTTCCATCTTGGGTGAGTTTCTGCCATTGGTCTAAAAGACGTTGATGGTAGGAAGGTGGCAGATACCTCTCCCTCAATTTCTCCTTCATTTCTTCCCACGTGCTAATAGACTCCTCCCGCCTCTTGGCTAGGAGATTTTCAACGTTACACCAGTAAGTTTTGGCTTGACCCAGGAGTTTCATTTTGGCAAACCTCACCCTTGTAGCCGGGGTCATGCGGCGATGCCAGTCAAAATATTGATCCATCCCGGTCTCCCAATCAAGATATGTAGCGAGGTTGAGGGACCCATCAAAACTCGGAGCGTCAATCTTGACGTTCCGTAAGATAATATCCTTATCATCGTGGTCTATCTCTCGAGGCGTACGGGCCTCTTGCTCTCTACCTTGGGGAGCCTGATTCGGGCGGGCTTGCTCTCTATCCTCCCTAGGATTGGCTACGGGATTGCCGTGGCCATTCACTCGTCCTTCCTCTCCCTTTAGTCGATCCTCTAAAGCTCGGATCCTCTCATCTAGCTCGGCTCGAAGTTGTCCAATGGATTCTTCAAAATGGGTTAGAAGATTATGCTCGAGTTGAGCCAACATAGCACTCACGCTCTTCCGATCCACGTAGGATTGTAGAGTTGAAGGGTGCTCTAGACGGTCGGATGAATTCCTAGACCAACGTGACATGCACGACCTCAGACCTAAATGATGCAGTCCTGGGACCGATAATTAGCAAGCTATAGACCCGAATTTATTGGCTAAATAGACAAAGGGCCAAGTTGAAGGGACCGGTCAGGGAGAGTTGCTCGCCTGTAGGCGAAGTAGTTGTGGAACTACCTCCTGACAATTAGGGTGCCCTAATGTGACAATCTAGGGCCTAAGGATGGATACATACAAGCTCTCGCTTTCCGTCCACAGCGATGCACTCAGGAGACTGGCTGTATGGATCGGGCTCTCTCTCACTTCGTGCGACAATTGAAAGGATATTAAATGAGCAAGTGAGGGGAGCACGTACCTAGCTAGACTGAAAAGTCTAACTCCGACCGGAGACGAAGGCGAGCGGGGACGTGCGTGCCCGCATGGCGTCGATGAAGCTTCACGGTTACAATGACTTCGCTCCACGCAGGGAGGATTTAATTATTACAGACCACTTAAAATTTCCCGCGCAGGGGAACAAATTAGTCCAATTTCTCCGCGCAAGGAGACTTACGGACACTCACACTCCATGAATTACAGATTGAGTGTCGGTGACTGGGTGACTCGGGCACCCGGTAAGGCGGACTTGGGTGCTACAAAATTATAAGATATAAATATATAAATATATATAAGATTATATATACATTTATATATATATAACTCTTTTTTTAATAATACATATAGATATATATATATAGTATTATATATATTATATATATATATATTATATATATTCAACACATGTTTTTTTTTCAAGCCTCCCTTTTATGACTTTTTCACACTGCTCTTTTTTTTTCTTTTCAATCTTCACCTACTTTTGTTGACCTCTTCACACTTTTTTTTTCAATTTTCACGGTTTCACCTACCCCTTTTTTTGTACACTTTTTTTCTTTTCTTCTCCGGGCCTGTGCGTGCTTCACGCAGGGTGCGCCTGGGTCAGCCAACGCGGGCGGGGCGGCGCCTGGCTGGTCGCTGGTCGGGCGCTGGACGCGCAGGGGCGCGCAGGGCCGGGCGCCGGCGAGGGCCGGGGGCTCGTGGACGCGTACACGGAGGGGGAGCAACGGCGCCTGCGGAGGTGGATTGTAGTGGTGGAGGTGTGGGAGTGCTGGCAGGATGGGTAGCAGAGAAGGGAGGCGGTGAGGCTAGTGGCGGACTCGGGGGTGCTGCGGCGACGCGGGAGGGCGGCCGAACCGTCGACGGGGAGGGCTGCGTGCGGCGGCGAGGGAGCAGCCGCAGGGCGCGACAGGCGGGGTGGGCGCGCTGGGGCGCGGGAGGGCGCTTGCCGGTGCGAGCGGGCGTGCCTGCTGGCGCAGGCCCGGGCCCGGGCGCGAGGCGGCCGCGGCAGGCTGGCGCGGAGGCGTCGTGTGCGACGGGGGCAGCAGCGACGCCAGTTGGCCGGTGGGGCCGGGGCGCACTGACGCGCTTGGCCGGACGCGGCGGGGAAGGCCGCAAGGGGGCGGCTGTGGCCGCAGGTGGTGTGACGACCGGAGGATCCGGTTACCGGGAAGGCCCGATAACCCGAGGCTCGGACCGTCGCCCACGAGCCGGGAGGGCTCGGAAGGGCTAAAAAGGAGTGTGGAGGTGCAAAGAAATAGGAAATAAAGCAGGACAATTCAACAATTAACAGAATTAAACAACTACAGCTGCAACAGAGTCCAGTCCAACAGAAAGTATAGTCTAAAGCAGTAAAAACGTACCACATGTCAAGTAAACACTCGGCCCGGCAAGCTGGCAACTAAGAACCTCCGCACAGCACCCTCGAACCTCGAGACAGAACCGCCGCACCTGTAACGCAGGGGTGAGCCTCCTGTCACTGGCCCAGTAGGGATCCCGCGGAACCCCAACTGAGAAACAACGGCAGAAGGAAAGCTACGCTAGCAAGACAGCAACGGAAAGAAGTAACTACGAATGCAGGAAAGTAACTACGGTGGCCGGCAAAACCTCGGCACTACAGCTACTCCTACTGTACCAGAACACACCCCAGACTCATGGCCAAGGGCTACCAAACTACACTAGAACCAGTCACACGGTACAAAAATCGACACACGTGCCACGGCGAGACAATCGAAACTCAACGGTCAACGCGACCAAAAACCCGAAGGTCGAAGTCACGCGACTGACAGTCTGTCACTCTCTGTCCAGAACAGGAGTACCTCCCACTAGAAGAACGACCGGATGCGTCCCCTGACGTCTTACACCGCGTCACAAGTGTCTAGCTACGACGCCCTAGGCGTGAGACTCAGACACACACAGTAACCAGTACCACAACAAGGACTAGCTGGGGTCACGCTCGTCAGCGCGTGTCCCAAGCCCCCAACTACGTGTGCACACACAGACCATCTGCTCTAGGTCGGGTCCTCTAGCTGGTTTCCCCCCCCACTGGACTCTGGTGGCAAAGGCAAGGGGCTGATGGAAACCAGCCTAAAAACCGCGTCTCACCGGGTCGCGCTCTCCACCACTCCCAGGTGGGTCCGCACACGCGTGCGCAGGAAGCTACGACTAGTGGAGGATCACTGAGAGAGTAGACTCTCAAGACAACGGGAAACAACGTCCGAACCTGATGAAGTACGGGGACCGTCCCACGTACCAGCACCATCGCACGGTGACCACGGTCGGAGAAGAAACGGACGCACCGCCCACGGCCAAACACATGACCCACTCGGGGATCATCTTCCAGGAAGACTCACGACATGCGGGGGAACTCCACCGCACACACACCGATACACGGTGACTCGATCGAGCAAGAACACGGAAACCCGAAACGCCTGGGGTCACCCGGACCCACCAAGCCCATGGGCACGCTTATCGAGGTAACACGGCACCTCCAGACACCCCTAAACACGGACACGAAAACCACGGGGTGTCCGGGACACACACGGCCCAAGGGGAGCACGATCAGCCGCAAACCACCCGCCCCGGGTAGCCCGGCTGCTCACCTCCATGAACGCGCTATAGGTCCATAGCGCGTTCAAACAGAACGCGATATACACCTATAGCGCGACAAGTCAGATCACGCTATAGGCCCATAGCGCGACTGCACAAATCGCGCTAGGGTCACCTAGCGCGACAAAACAGAACGCGCTAGGGACCCCTAGTGCGACCAAGAACAACGCGCTAGGACCCCATAGCACGACAGCAACCGCCTTACTGTTCATCTTCTCCGATGAACGTGCCCCGTCGGGGCAGCGCGACCATCAAGAACGCGCTAGCCTCGGCTAGCGCGTTCTCAGTCCGCACCCGAAAACGGTGGAAACTGCGGGAAAAATCATTCCACGCCCCGTTCACCCCCAGGTGATGGGGAAACAAAAGGGAAAACATTCCCCAAGCCCCTAGGCATGCATCTAAACCCCTGGATCGCCCAAAAATACGGTAAAACGGAAGATCCGGCTCACACACCCAAAACATGCATTTTCTCCAAATTACCCCGTTTAGCCCGCTCGGCTCACCACGGCCTACAAAACTCGTGGGAAATGAAGTACGCGGGTTGAGGGTCCATCTTCCTACCTCCACCGAAGATTTCGCGCCCCGAGCTCGTCGATCCGCGAAGAAAACGCCGTGAAACCCTCGCCGCTCCATGAACCCGCGGCTGAGCTTCCACGCGCCACCGGCCCTCGATCCTCGACCCGTTCCCCGTTCCTCGCCTCCCGCCATCGCCGCCTCGCCCTCCTCCGCCACCGTCGGCCGCCCGGGGAGGGGGGGGAGAGAAAGAGATGAGAGTGAGTGAGAAAGAGAGAATGAGAAGGGGAAAGAGAAAAGGGTTAGTATATATAGGAAAACCCGAAAATTGCATAAATTCAGAAAATTATGAAAAATTACCTCCGCGATCCTCGGAAGGAACACAATGCAGTGGTGCTGTCTCGGAGTCGAAGAACGCCACGGTTCGCCCTGCACAGAGTTCCGAAGGCACATCAGGGAAAAACACGTGTAAAGCACAAAATACACTCCGAGACCCACTAAAAGATCTGGAAAAAAAAACCTGGGACATTACAGCCCTCCCCCCTTAAAGGAATTTCGTCCTCGAAATTCAGGACCTAGCACGAAGTCACAGGGGAAGAACACTGAACCAACTGACAACGCTGTCAGAGCCCCAGCACAGAAAATCTCGGTTCTCACGAAAACACCGATCTTGGGGGACACAGCCAGACTTACAATCACAACCAACGCCTCACTCCGTGCGTCGTTCACACCGGCCAACAGAGCAGGCATATACCAGAGGACACAGTCCAGCATCACCTCAGACACCTCGAAAACCAATCATGCACCGCTGCCACCATCTCGCCCATCGAGGAAACACACCCTCGACACGAGAAACAGCTACCGATCCATCCAATGGTCAGCAGAAAAAACACACATCAACTTCACAACCAGCTGACCGGTCGCACACCCTTCTCAAGGGAACAACCAGAACAGAGCCTCCGCCAGCTCACGCAGCCATCTCAGCAGACTGCAACCAGAACAACAGCTCAGCACCGAGAGTCACCTTAGCGCTGAGAGTCACCTCAACCCAGATCCCGTCCGGAAAGGCATATCTCGAAAACAGCCACCCTAGGTCTCGTTAGCACACGGCTGTCGCCACGCTCGAGCCCCAACAACCAGCATCTTCTGTCTCTGAAAAGACCATCCGCTGGTCACCAGACATTTGTCAACAGGAAACCTCCGCTTGCTCAGGTTCTTCCTTCTTTCCTGGTCCTCCACCAGATCCGAAGGGAACATTCCAAACCTCGGCAAGCCATCCGTTGACTCTCGCACAGACCACCACTATATCCAGATGGATCCCCGCGCCAACTCTACCCTTCAAGGGAGCACGGCAGGACCCAATGACTCCATCTCTCCTCGGTCTTCACGTCACTCGACTTAGACTTACGGGGAATCCTCCCTTGCTGGTCGCAGACGGAGGATCAATATCCCACGTCAACGTCTCATCAGAGACCACTCTCTGACGCCGATCTCACGAAAAAGGCCTCCGCCCATAGGCATCACTCTTCCATCTGGTCTCATCAAATCCTTCGATCAATCCAAATGGACACCTGCCAATCCCTGACTCCCGCCCTTAACACAGAGCCACGGGACACACAACCTCTTACAATCCACGGCACACTTCTCCAAAACATGATCTCATCCACGAACGCAACCTCCAACGCAAGAACAGGGTACTCATGCGGCAACCTCGCCAGCACATTTCCCCAACTCTCCACCTGCCAGTTCCATGAACCATAATATCTCAAGCAACGGCACGGCAACAACGCGTCTCACGCCGCCGGATACAACGCACATCAAAGAACCAATCCTCCGCTACTCTACCCTTCTCAGAAACCCACCCGCAGCAACCAATGCTACGATCCACGCACTCTGATCCAAACGCACAGCCACCACAACGCCAACTCGGGATCCACCAACTCGACAACCATCTGCAACCCCGCAGACTCTGATCCTCCGCACCTCGGGAACCACAACACCAACCGTAAATCTCAAAACACCGCCCAGCCGGCACTCGTCCTTCTGGAACAGCGCCAACACCCTTACACATCAGGGAACGGGCAACCCTTCTCACAGGCAACCACCTTGCCAAAACGCGGGACGCGTCTTGCACGGACTTCATGGCACACGAAGGCCAACCAATCCGAACACAACATGCAAGACGACGAACCCTAGCCCAACGCAATCTCTCCAACCAAAGGAGAAGCCAAACGCACTTCCGACCAACGGAAGAACTCCATGCTCGACCTAACCTCGCACCTCGCACATGCTGGAAACAGCACCATCCAGCACCAAGGAAAACCATCGCTTCCATCAGGTCAGCACCTCCGACACACTCGGCAAGTGTCCCGTCGGACCACAATCACAGCGTCAGCCGACGCACCACCACTGCAATTCCTCGAACTGTAGCACGCCACAAGTTCATGCCTGCCAGCAACCTCTGCCCAACGCAGCACAACCAAGGCCACCACCGATGAGGGAGAAGGCTCTCGACCTCGATCCGCAGACCCCGCGCCGGTACGAAAGCCGTGAACAACAACCACCTTCACAGCGCCGCACAGCGCACTCAAGCTCTCAAGCGAGAAACAAAGCGGAAAACATGCACGAAACCCTATGCCAGCTGCCGACTGTACTGGACCTTAAGGACTCTGATCTCTGCAATATCTCGAATTCCCATGTACGTCCACAACCACGCTCTGATACCAACTGTGACGACCCGAGGATCCGATTATCGGGAAGGCCCGATAACCCGAGGCTCGGACCGCCGCCCACGAGCTGGGAGGGCTCGAAAGGGATAAAAAGGAGTGTGGAGGTGCAAAGAAATAGGAAATAAAGCAGGACAATTCAACAATTAACAGAATTAAACAACTATAGCTGCAACAGAGTCCAGTCCAACAGAAAGTATAGTCTAAAGCAGTAAAAACGTACCACATGCCAAGTAAACACTCGGCCCGGTAAGCTGGCAACTAAGAACCTCCGCACAGCACCCTCGAACCTCGAGGCAGAACCGCCGCACCTGTAACGCAGGGGTGAGCCTCCTGTCACTGGCCCAGTAGGGATCCCGCGGAACCCCAACTGAGAAACAACGGCAGAAGGAAAGCTACGCTAGCAAGACAGCAACGGAAAGAAGTAACTACGAAAGCAGGAAAGTAACTACGGTGGCCGGCAAAACCTCGGCACTACAGCTACTCCTACTGTACTAGAACACACCCCAGACTCACGGCCAAGGGCTACCAAACTACACTAGAACCAGTCACACGGTACAAAAATCGACACACGTGCCACGGCGAGACAATCGAAACTCAACGGTCAACGCGACCAAAAACCCGAAGGTCGAAGTCACGCGACTGACAGTCTGTCACTCTCTGTCCAGAACAGGAGTACCTCCCACTAGAAGAACGACCGGATGCGTCCCCTGACGTCTTACACAGCGTCAAAAGTGTCTAGCTACGACGCCCTAGGCGTGAGACTCAGACACACACAGTAACCAGTACCACAACAAGGACTAGCTGGGGTCACGCTCGTCAGCGCGTGTCCCAAGCCCCCAACTACGTGTGCACACACAGACCATCTGCTCTAGGTCGGGTCCTCTAGCTGGTTTCCCCCCCCACCGGACTCTGGTGGCAAAGGCAAGGGGCCGACGGAAACCAGCCTAAAAACCGCGTCTCACCGGGTCGCGCTCTCCACCACTCCCAGGTGGGTCCGCACACGCGTGCGCAGGAAGCTACGACTAGTGGAGGATCACTGAGAGAGTAGACTCTCAAGACAACGGGAAACAATGTCCGAACCTGACAAAGTACGGGGACCATCCCACGTACCAGCACCATCGCACGGTGACCACGGTCGGAGAAGAAACGGACGCACCGCCCACGGCCAAACACATGACCCACTCGGGGATCATCTTCCAGGAAGACTCACGACATGCGGGGGAACTCCACCGCACACACACCGATACACGGTGACTCGATCGAGCAAGAACACGGAAACCCAAAACGCCTGGGGTCACCCGGACCCACCAAGCCCATGGGCACGCTTATCGAGGTAACACGGCACCTCCAGACACCCCTAAACACGGACACGAAACCCACGGGGTGTCCGGGACACACACGGCCCAAGGGGAGCACGATCAACCGCAAACCACCCGCCCCGGGTAGCCCGGCTGCTCACCTCCATGAACGCGCTATAGGTCCATAGCGCGTTCAAACAGAACGCGATATACACCTATAGCGCGACAAGTCAGATCGCGCTATAGGCCCATAGCGCGACTGCACAAATCGCGCTAGGGTCACCTAGCGCGACAAAACAGAACGCGCTAGGGACCGCTAGCGCGACCAAGAACAACGCGCTAGGACCCCATAGCGCGACAGCAACCGCCTTACTGTTCATCTTCTCCGATGAACGCGCCCCGTCGGGGCAGCGCGACCATCAAGAACGCGCTAGCCGAGTCCGCGCCCGAAAACGGTGGAAACTGCGGGAAAAACCATTCCACGCCCCGTTCACCCCCAGGTGAAGGGGAAACAAAAGGGAAAACATTCCCCAAGCCCCTAGGCATGCATCTAAACCCCTGGATCGCCCAAAAACACGGTAAAACGGAAGATCCGGCTCACACACCCAAAACATGCATTTTCTCCAAATTGCCCCGTTTAGCCCGCTCGGCTCACCACGGCCTACAAAACTCATGGGAAATGAAGTACGCGGGTTGAGGGTCCATCTTCCTACCTCCACCGAAGATTTCGCGCCCCGAGCTCGTCGATTCGCGAAGAAAACGCCGTGAAACCCTCGCCGCTCCATGAACCCGCGGCCGAGCTTCCACGCGCCACCGGCCCTCGATCCTCGACCCGTTCCCCGTTCCTCGCCTCCCACCATCGCCGCCTCGCCCTCCTCCGCCACCGTCGACCGCCCGGGGAGGGGGGGGAGAGAAAGAGATGAGAGAGAGTGAGAAAGAGAGAATGAGAAGGGGAAAGAGAAAAGGGTTAGTATATATAGGAAAACCCGAAAATTGCATAAATTCAAAAAATTACGAAAAATTACCTCCGCGATCCTCGGAAGGAACACAACGCAGTGGTGCTGTCCCGGAGTCGAAGAACGCCACGGTTCGCCCTGCACAGAGTTTCGAAGGCACATCAGGGAAAAACACGTGTAAAGCACAAAATACACTCCGAGACCCACTAAAAGATCTGGAAAAAAAAAACCTGGGACATTACAGGTGGGCTCCCGCGACGGGAGAGAGAGAGAACAGAGGGAGAGAGAGAGAAACGCGGGAGGGTGAGAGAGAGAGAGTACGCGGCGGGTGGCGTCGACGTCCTGGCTGCCGGACCGTCGACGGGGGAGGGGCCGTAGGTGGCGACGGCCGGGGCTCACGGGGTGGCCGTTGCGGCCCGAGCCCCTTTTTTGAAGTGGGCATGGGCGACGATGCCCTGCCCACGAATTGATTTAAATTTTTTTTTTCAATTTCTAAAAGTGTGTAACAGAGAGAGAGAATTGAGAGAGAAAGGGAGAGAGACATAGAGTAACGCAGGGGTTCTTTGCTATTTTTTTCTCCTTTTTTTCTTCAATCTCTTCAATCGGAATCTGTATGCTTCTCTCCTTTTTTTATCTCCTTTTTTCTTTCTCTTTTTTTCCACTCTAGCAACGAAGAGATAGAGAGAGAGACGTCGGGGACGTCGGGATCGTCGGAGACGCCGTTGTTGGGCTCTGATACCAATTTGACGCGGCGGCGACGTGGGAATGGATCGACGGCACTCCGAGACGCGAACATGACATGAACGGATTACTGCTATCTCATACAGCTCGGCCTCACGCCGGACGGTCTCACACCGGGTGACACTCAGATCTCACAAAAATGAGAAGAGAGGGAAGGAGAGGGGTGAACAAAGGGGCAAGGCTCCTTTAACACAAAGCTTTCATTCATTCTTCATATCATATCATACGTAACACATCCCTTGGACTCCTTATATAGGAAAGGCCCATTACACATACACCTTTCAAACTTTACAAATAGCACATATGTCCTTAGCCTAATAAAACAAGCTTACCTACCTAACTTTTGACTTGGGATTTTAACCAAATAAAATAAACAAAACACACATGTTTATTGACCATGACTTAGCCTAATAAGACGAAAGAAAAAAAATATATGTAGGAATACATGTATACATACACACACAAATACATATACTCAATATGTAATATACTACCGTAGCCGTAAGCCGAGTCTTCAGGAAGGATCTCCGAGTCATAAGCTCGGTGTCGGGGCAGTGCGGCGTCGGCTCCGAGTAGTGGGCCCAGTAGTGGACCCGGTGTCCCCACCAACACAGAACCATATTCACATAACCTGGGCCACAGAAAGCTGGAACTCGATGACCTGTCTAGGAATATCTCTCCTAGGGCATGAATGCTAGAATCTAGGCTACCAAGTAGACCCTCAGTCGGTTAACGGCAGAACACAACTACGCAGTCGGACAGGACTCTCGAAGATAGCACGGAACCACATCTCTATCATGTGTAAAAAGGACACCGAGCCGCCAAAACATTGAACCTCGTTAGAAGAAGACCTGAGCCATAACCTCTCAGGTGACAGAAGCATTACTGACTAGAAGTAAAGCTAGATGCGTCCACTGATGACTTAGTCCGCGCCCTAAGTGTCTTTATACTCGCCTTAGGCGGAAACTGAGACACACTAATCATGTAACCGCAGAACAAGGACTAGCTGGGGTCGCACTCGTCAGCGTAGGTCCGACGCCCCCAACCACGTGTGCACACACAGACTATGCGCTTTAAGTTGGGTTCTCTAGCTGGTTTTTCCCCCTACCCGGACTCAGGTTGCAAAGACGATTGGCCCTACGGTAACTAGCCTAAAAATTATCACACCAGAAAAGCTCTCCACCACTCCCAAGTGAGTCTGCACACACGTGTGCAGGAAAACTATGATTAGTGGGAACGATCACTGGAAGTGAGACTCACTGAAAAAGCGAAAACCACCGGAGTACCACCAATTCACACTAATTTCATTCTACACGTGTAACGCATCACGAGGCAGCTATATGCATATCACAAAACCCTAGGACCTCTGACTGGATGGCTATCCTAGCTATGGACTGCCGATGCAAATGACACAGACTGAGACCACCAAGCACGCGAAATGTAAGAAAATTGGGTCACGGGTTCACTGGGTCTAGGAGGCCAACCCACTGGCTGCCCATAGTCTTGGGCGGCCACAATGGTGGCCACCACTGTGGCCGCCCCTGTGAGGCTTGGGCGGCCAGCTCCTTGGCCGCCCAGCACATAAGGCTGACAGCTACAAAAAAATGGAGATATAAGGGCAGTTTATTTAGAGACATTTATTAAAATTGTCTAATATTATCATAATTAGAGGCATTTTATATTTAATATTACCCTTAAAATATTTTAAGTTTCTTATTTATGTAAAATCATGTATAGGGGCATTTTACAATTGCCTCAAATAATTATAAAAGAAAAATGAAAATTCATTCAAACTGCCCCCAAAAGATTTTCGCCTGCCGCCGCTTCCTCCCGCGCACGTAACCACCCGCGCCCAATGCCTTCCCGCGGAACGTGGAGTCTTCCTCCCGATCGATTGATCCATCTTCACCCATTCCACCTCCTCTCGCCTCTCCCTAGCCCCCTTTCCACCGCGTGCGGACTCTTCGTTCCTCATCCACCTCTCCACCTCCTCACCTCCAGTGCGGACTAACATTCCATATTCTCCTCTACTCCTCTGCCTCATCACCTCCCCTCACTATTCCCTCAGCAGCGCCGCAGGAGTTGCTGGACCTTCTTCACATCTACTGCCCACCTCCGCAAGAGCGCCGCAGGAGCTGCAACCGGCGTCGGGTAACGCTTCCCGACCACTGCCCTGCCGCTCTTGATTTACTGCTACGCCATCGCGTTGCTCGTCGTCGCCCCCTGCACCAGCACCCCCTTCCACTGTGGACTCTTCCTCCATCTTCTTCTCCACCCCTCTACCTCCTCGCCGGTACTAGCTGCAGCAACTGCCAGGCCTATCCGCAGCAGCCGCTGAGCCTAGCCCACCTCCGCAGGGCCTAGCTGCAACGGGTGCCGGGCGACGCTCCCCGAACACTGTCGCATTGCTCTTGATATGCTGCTATGCTACTGCGTTACTCGCCGTCGCCCCCGCACCAGCACCGACTCCTAACCCGCCAGCACTGATTCCTACTCACCTACGAGACTGTGAAGGTACATGATACTCTGTGCTATGCATTCTATGATTCTTGTGTGATTTTCTCAGTCTAATTCTACTGAATGTTCTGGATCTGCAAAATGGTTTTTGTCTTGAGTTTTATTAAGAAATGCAATCAACTTCACTTAATTTTTGAACTCATCAAAGCCTTTCCTAGACTTCTTTGATAGTTGCTTTGTTTGGTTCAAATGAGAAAAAATCTTGCATTACTTAATTCACAAAGTTCACAGTTTTTTATACATGACAGATTTCTTGGGTCAGTAGCATACTGTTTGATTACATTTTTGGCCAAGTTATTAGCTTCCATATTACAATTGCCCTAGTCCACTAATGTTAAAACAAAATTGTCTTTCTGTATTGTACAATCTATATTTATGATGGGAATGAAATGTCTAAAGAGATAGTAAATTGAATATACTTGAAATTAAGCACTAGGTGATGCAGGAAGAAGGCAGTCTTTACTTCTGCCAGTTAAGATCATGGACAGAACCTTGGTCCCTCAACAAAATTTATAGGATATGGAGAAAAAGAATGTCTGGAACAATTACTATAAGAAATCATGAGACAAACATTGAGGCAGTACGACTCCAGTTATCTTAAAGCTTGTCTAGTAGTCCAACAGCCATGTCCAAGTACTACAGAGAAAATAAAAGAAAAATTAAGATTCAAAATGTTTGACATTGGTCATCTAAATGTCTATTTGACATTTCTAAATCATACACAGTCAAATCATTGAGCATTTGCAGAGAAGCTTGTGGTGGTTATGGATATGCAGCTATGAATTGATTAGGCAATCTAAGGAATGACAATAGTGGCACATGAACATGCAAATAGTTATTGGAGATGTGATTTATGCAAAGAAGAAGCTTTAACAATCATATCAACGGCACTTTCGAAGTAGATTAATGGGCAAAGAACATGTGATTTATGCAAAGAACATGTCTTTGTGCCATGTAAAGGAGAACTTTTCAAAAATGAGAGGACACTGAAATTGCACGGATGTTGTATTTATTCTGGATTATAAAATGTACCCTTGATTTTCTATATATTAACTTTTGATACAACTTCAATGCTATTTTACTACCTTACCTCTTCAGATGCCTATCTCGCGCATACTTTTATATTCCACATGGCTATTTACTACGTGTCCCTTCCCTCCAAAAGACAAATATCCATTATATGTTTATTTCACCACTTGTTAGGTAGTCAATGGGATGCTGCAAAGAGAAGATTGGCAGACTGCAACAAAAGTGCCTCTTGGGATAATCCCAACAGCTGTGGTTGTTTTCCCAGTTGACTTTCCTATTTGTTTGAACTATGTACATCATATTAATTGTATCAATAAGTTTATGGTTCCATCTCCCAACCAAAAATGAAAAGCACCGCTAATTATTTATTTAGTATTTGTTGTATATATGGATCCTTACATTTGGAATATAGATATGTAGTTTTGACTCAATTTAAGTGTCCCCTAGAGGTCTATGAAGAAGTTGTCTAGGTATGGCCACTCATGATGGATATTGTGACTTAGTAGATAGTTTTGTGTTTGAGCCATAATGTACTCACCATTTTCCAATGAGACAAGACTGGCGAATGGGGTGATCATGTCACATTGCAGGCGGCTGCAGATTTAGTACGTATGCAGTTTCCTATCTCATGTCTTATTGTTCTTCTGCAATTCTGTATTAGAAAAATGTTTACATTTTGTGGTAGCTCATGTAATATGCTAGTATGTTTGCATATTTTATGAAATATACCGTCCATGTTGTAAGAGAGAAACCAACAAAGATGTATAGGGCTCCTTCCACAATGCTTCATGAGACTTGCAACAGAGACTTTCTTGTTGAGCTCTATGTATCACCTTGATTCTACTTGTTGGCTAAATGATTAGTATTTAAAGGATGCCAAACTTCTTGTAGTTTATCTTTTTCAATATAATTTATTTATAAAGAGCTTTGTTTTTAGGTGTGCTATCAAGTTTAGATTGCAGAGTTCCAAAGTCATGGAGTTTAATAAAAACTTTCTTCCAGCTTTATGTAAATTGAATAACATGCTTCTTGTGAGACTTCATTTACAATGCACCCTTTTTTTGGGGGGGGGGGTTGAAGACAAGTATGACAAGAACCCCTTTTAATGCTTCTTTCCTACTGCAAGAAATTTTAGATAGTTTTAGTGACACAGAATTCTGGTATGTTGACCAAGGGATTCTGGCATCAGATTCGGACAGTTCAGGTTCATTTCGAAAACCCATTCAACGGCAAGAAGAGAAATGGTGGCTGCCTATGCCTCGAGCCCACCTGGGGGGCTTCAGGAGATGTCAAGAAAGCGGCTACAGCATAAGCGTGAGTGCATAAACTAGATTCTGAAAGTTGCAATGGCTATTAACAGCAATGCTCTGGCTAAAATGGATGTTCCTGAGTTGTACTTGGAATCACTTCCAAAGGTGTGTGGCCTCATATGTCATCTACGCTTTAACGACCCGAGAATTCGGTTACCGGGAAGGCCCGATAACTCGAGACTCATACCGCCACCCACGAGCCCGAAGACTCGGAAGGGTTAAAAGAATGGTGTGGAGACTACACAAGTATCACAAATAATTACAGAAATGAACAGTTATATTATTAAGCAGGAAATAAATTAACAGTTTACATGATACATGGTCCACAAGATAAAACAATAAAATAACAACAGCAGTAGTCCACAACTAGTACAAAGATAAGAAAGAAAAGTACAGCTACACGGGACATACCCCAGCTCTGACCTCTAGCACTAACGCTGGGCACATGAACCACGCTGAGCCTCAGATGCGCTCTCCTGAGGCCGCGACTCACCTGAAACACGGTGAAAATAAGTAGGGAATGAGTCTCGGAACAAGACTCAATAGGGATCACTCGAACCCTACCTCGCAACCGGAGAAACCACAATGCTAGCAGTAAACGAGTACCTCAGAAAGGGAAAGCCCTACAATCTACAAAACACCGCTCCCATGGCACGAAAACTGACACACGTGCCACGGTGAAACGACCGGAGCACCATCGTCAACACGACAAAACTCGAAGGTCGAAGTCGCAAGGACTGACAGTCTGACACTCTTGACCCGACAGGAGTACCTCCCACTAGAAGCACAGCTGGTAGCGTCCCCTGATGTCTTACACCGCATTGCAGATGGACTGTCTGACGTGGTAGTTACTACCAAAGGCACGAACACCGAACAAGTAACCACAAACGAGTGATTAGCGGGGTCACGCCCGTCAGCGTGGGTCCAACCGCCCCCAACCACGTGTGCACACACAGACCGTACGTCCTAGGTCTAGCCTCTAATTAGTTTTCCCCTGGAGCCGGACTCTGTCTACCGACGAGGGGCCCGACAAAAACCAGTCTAAAACCGTCCTCAGGGTAGCCTCTCCACCACTCCCTGGTGGGTCCACTCACGTGCAGACAGGCTACTGTTGAAGTTAGATGGAAGGCTCTTTCACCACAGAATGTGGATCTATAGGGGAGGTGAATAGATCAACTGGCTAATTAAAAATTATGCCTAGATTCAAATGCGGAATTAAAAGAACACTGGACAACCACAGTCAGTGCACCGAATGATGGAAACAAAATCTGCTAAACAGACAAGCAAACACACAAGAGGCACAAAGGCTTTTAGGTGGTTCGGTCAATCCGACCTACGTCCACCCCACATTAAACTCGAATCTGGATTACTGCTGATACACAGCTTCAATCTGCTGGGCACTACAGCTTGCCAACAACGGCTGGGGATTACAGATTATCCCGATCAGAGGAACACCCTCTGCAACAGCTGAGCTTCACAGCTTGCTCTGCTGGGCACTACAGCTTAGCCGACCAGAGGTAGCACCTCTGCACACCGCTGCCTCACAGCTTGACACCGTTGACTAACAGCTTGATCGAACAAGAGTTTTCAAAGGAAAAAATAACAAGACTGAAAAGCAAGAAAAACACAATCGAATGGAAGAAAACCAAAACGACTGTAGCTCAAAATGAGCAATATCAGCTCTGGTAACTGGACCGAGAGACTGATTCACAAGCTCTCATATAACTCTCTCAACTCATCTCTCTCGATCTTCTCTTCTCTCCTTTTCTTCTTCTCTGTTTTTCTTTTCACAGTGGATTGATGGCGCTCTGCTGCTTTCAGACTGGATGTATATACTTTGCCTCTCTTCAGTCGATCAGCCTTCAACAGAAGATGAAGACTATTATATATACTAGCAGCAGATGGATAAGGGCGCGTGGCTTCCACGTTTTCCCGCCCAAGGAATTCTCCAGATCCGAGGTGCTTCCATCCACGTGGCAGCATCTGGTCACCTCGTCCTCCTGGGATCACGAGCCATGTCAGCAATCTCAGTAGCAGATCCCTGTCAGATAGAGTATCGAATTATCAGTTGTAAGTATATACATTGCAGTGTATAGACTTCGCTCAAAGCCAATGTATAGACATTAAAGTATGCACAATGTAAAGGTTGGAGTGTGGCGGATGTATAGACTTGAAAGGTTCACCGGTGGATGTACATACTTGGCCAATGTACAGACTTGCCACCGACCAATGTATAGACTTGAACAAAGAAGCAGCGAATGTATGGACTTCCAATGGAAACGACGGTAAAGCGATCAGTGTATAGACTTCAAGGGAAACGATGGTAAAATTATCGATGTATAGACTTGAAGGAAAACGTAGGTAAAATTTCCAATGTACAGACTTCGAAGATGAACAGTTTGATGTACATACTTGGAAGATCACTGATGGTTGTACATATTTTGCTTTAATGTATAGACTTGGAAGTTCAACGAAGGATGCATAGTGCACTGTATGGACTTCCAATGAGATGCAAATTGAGACGATGGATGTACAGACTTCTAAATGCTGATGGACAATGTATGGACTTGGCATAAGATGCAGCATGAGACGCTAGACGCTGTACAGACTTGGAGACTTAGCCTATGCATAAGACGCTAAGTGAGACGGTCCAGTGTACAGACTTTATGAATAGTGATGCATGGCCAATCGGATGTACAGACTTCACTTAGCACAGTCCGATGTACAGACTTTACCTTAGACTCTAAATGAGACTGACAGTGTATACACTTAGCTAATGCAATGCACTGTATGAACTTCAACTAAGACGGACGATGTACACACTTAGCCTGACCCACTGTATAGACTTTCATGAGACGCTCAATGAGACGCTCAATGTACAGACTCTGTCTAATTGAGACGCTGAATAAGACGGTCCACTATCTAGACTTAGATGACTAAGGGCAATGTACACACTCTCATGACTATGCTCATGCAAATGCAATGTATAGACCTGTGGGTGTGTGCATGACACTGTATAGACTCTGACAGCATTGTATACACAGATAATCTGATAAAAATAAATTCATCAACATATAAACAATTGCCAATCAATCAAAACAAGCTGTTGCCAATGAAGTAAAACTTATTGTCAACATCATCAACACAGAGGGGTCACAACAATCTCCCCCTTTTTGATGATGGCAACACCCTATTATATAGAATAGCAACATCCTATCATGCAGATGCATTTTTGATGAAAGACATGATTTGTTACATGATTTGTTATTCACATTTATCATGCAGATGCTATGAATGCATGCTGAGACATGAACACACACTCCCTACTCACAAGATCTCCCCCTTTGCCATAGACATGATGCATACACTTCCCTGGAAAGAATCATCAATGAGACACAACATATTCTCCCCCTTTGCCATCAACAAAGAGGAGGGCAAGGAACAAGAATAATCAGCTGACTGGCATTCTTAGCTAGTAGTTCAGAAATTAAGCATCTAAAGCACAGAACCTTCGGTCATATGAACTGAAAAACTGCTTAGAAAATGAAATTCTGGTTTAAAGGTTATAAAAATGAGAGTTCATGCACTACATTCATTGAGTAAGGTAGCTGTGCATGATAAAACAGTAAACCAGAATCATATTTACATGAGAGATTCAGTTTCAGAATATCTTACTTTCATAGACTCAGTAGAATGTGCTAAGAGATACCAGGTCATGTATTGAAATTAAACAAATTGACATTTATGAAATTTCTTTTGAAGGAACAGCATTTTCAATATTATTTCATTTAGGACATTCAGGTACCATAAGTCTTTTTGCGTAAGGGTATACGTTTATCAGACGCCAATACCCCTAGATACTCAACATGATGGACCATCTTGCCTATGATCAAATTCAATAGAACTGATTTACACCTTTTTGTATGAGGGTACACGTTTATCAGACGCCAGTTACCCCAGGTACTCAGTGAAACCAACATATTATTTTGATCATTTTATACAGAGATAGCTGATACACTTCATGACATGAGTGTTGTCCACTTCTTTGACGGATCACTCAATTTCTCAGTGATTTACTAGTCATTGCTCTGCCAATGCTATTTTTCAAATAATTTTCAATGTATTTTTAATATCTTTCTTAGCTGTCCTTTATTTGTTTCAGAATGACTTGTTTAAGGACAATACACATACTTAGCTTCTCTAACATGATTTCAAATGAGTTTTCAGATTTCAGATATAATTAGCTTTGTCTGACATGAGATAAGATAAGGGTTGAGAGCTTTATCAATCTTCAGCATCCTTATTTACTGATTGTAGGCTTTCAACTCTAAAGATTATAAAATTTAAACCATTAAGTTCAGTCTTTAAGCAATTAAAGTTCTAATGAGAAAAGAATTCTATTTTCTATTGCTTAATATTAGAACTGATTGAAAGATTGCCAAACTGTCAGACTCAACTCTGAATCATATGCAATACTCCCCCTGTCTATGTGCATGAGGTTTTGCAAACGATGACTGAACAAATGATTTTGAATTTCATGCTTATTCAGACCTATTATGTTATATGACCTATGGTACTAGGTGGAGAACTTGGTCACAAGGACCATCTCACACATAGGAAGAACCAACAGACAGATTTCCCTGTCCTTTAGTACCTTACCATTGAACATACCAGGGTTATGCAGAGAGATGCAGTGCAAAATAGTTCTATATGCATGTGATTTTAGACACATTCATGACTAAATGATATGCAGTGATGATCATGAGAAAATAATAGGAGTGTCATGCATGATCATTAGTCTGGTGCAACATTCAAGATTCACAAAGTCTTATTCAAGCTATCAAATTCAAGTCCAAATCAGAAATTTCATTCAGAACAGCTGAAAATTTTATTCATCATGTTGAAACTTGCACAAGCCAAGTTCTCTTCTAAAAATTTTGAACTTTTCATTTCCAAGTGGCTTAGTAAAGATATCAGCAATTTGTCTGTCTGTTTCAATGAAATTCAGTTCGATTTTCTTTTTATTCACAGCATCTCTAAGAAAGTGATGTTTTATTTCTATGTGCTTAGTCCTAGAATGATGAACAAGATTTTTAGCAAGGCATATGGCACTAGTATTATCACATAAAATTGGAGTACATTCCAGTTTTATCTGATAATCATCTAGTTGGTGCTTAATCCAAAGTACTTGGGCAGCACAATTACCAGCTGCAACATATTCAACTTCAGCTGTAGACAAGGCTACAGTGTGTTGCTTCTTAGATGCCCAAGATACTAGACAGCCACCAAGGAATTGACAATAGCCACTAGTGCTTTTTCTATCTACTCGACACCCAGCATAATCAGCATCAGTGTAAGCTAGAAGCTCTAACTCACACCTAGTAGGATACAATAATCCTAGCTCTTGGGTGCCTAGCAGATATCTAAAAATCCTTTTCACAGCTTTAAAATGAGTTTCTTTAGGACATGCCTGAAACCTAGCACATAATCCTACTGCAAATTGAATGTCAGGCCTAGATGCTGTTAAGTAGAGAAGGGATCCGATCATACCTCTGTATAACTTCTGGTCAACTGGGTTACCTTTAGTGTCTTCATCCAAGCTTGTAGATGTACCCATTGGAGAAGCTATCTCATTGAGGTTATCCATCTTATATTTCTTGAGTAGATCCCTTGTGTACTTGGACTGGGTTATAAACATTCCATCCTTTGTTTGTGTAACCTGCAGTCCAAGAAACAATTTGAGCTCATCCATTGAGCTCATTTCAAATTCATTAGTCATTGTTTTAGAAAATTCCTCACACAATTTGGGGTTAGTTGACCCAAAAATAATGTCATCCACATAAATTTGTACAATAAGAATTTCAGAATGACTCACCTTTGTAAACAAGGTCTGATCAACTACTCCTCTAGTGAAATTTTGATCAATAAGGAACTTGCTCAACCTGTCATACCAAGCTCTGGGAGCTTGCTTAAGACCATAGAGAGCTTTATTTAATTTGTAGACATGATTAGGAAAATCTAGACATTCAAACCCAGGGGGCTGTCTTACATAGACATCCTCACTGATTTCCCCATTCAAGAATACAGATTTTACATCCATCTGCTGGAGGATTATTCCTAGAGAGCATGCATAAGCCAATAAAATTCTAACAGCTTCTAATCTGGCTACAGGGACAAATGACTCTTCAAAGTCAATACCAAACTCCTGGTTATACCCCTGAGCAACAAGTCTGACTTTATTTTTAACAATATTCCCTAATTCATCAGATTTATTCCTGAATACCCATCTAGTCCCTATGACTGTTCCATGATCAGAGGTGGGACCAAGTGCCACACCGTGTTCCTGTCAAACTGATTAAGCTCCTCATGCATGGCATTAATCCAATGCATATCCTTAAGGGCACAGTCAATGGACTTGGGTTCAATTTGAGATACAAAAGCATATGCATTTAATTCATCTTGAATTCTAAAGTAACCTTTAGTTCTAGGAGGATCATTCAGATTGCCAATGACATTATTCACAGGGTGATCTTTAAGATATCTGATATTAACAATCTGAGTTTCAGGAATTTCACTTACCTCCCCCTGAACTTCAGATTCTTCTTCATTCTGCTCTTCCTTTTCTTCCTCACCATCAGACTGGTCTGCAGAGTTTTCATCTTTCAAGATGTTCCCACCTTCATTCCTGCAATGACCAAAGTTAGTTTCCATCAAGGTTTCATCAAAGATGATGTGTGGAGATTCTTCAACAATTTTTGAGTTTAAATTGAACACTCTATAAGCCCGGGTGTTTTCAGAATAACCAAGGAAGATTCCTGGTTCACCTTTTGGCTCAAATTTATCAAGGTCCCTCTTGTCATTTATATGTATAAAATATTTACAACCAAAGACCTTGAAGTGGGCAATTGAAGGTTTCTTACCTCTCAAAATCTCATAAGGGGTTTTCTGGGTGGAAGGTCTTACCATTGCCCTGTTAATTACATAACAGGCTGTGTTGACTGCTTCAGCCCAGAATTTTCTTGACAGTTGACCTTCAACTAGAAGTGTTCGGCCCATCTCCACTAGAGTTCTGTTCCTCCTCTCAACAACACCATTCTGCTCAGGTGTCCTGGGTGAGGAGAACTTATGATGAATCCCACTTGACCTGCAAAATTCTTCAAAATGTGAGTTTTCAAACTCACCTCCATGATCAGTAAAAATATTTTCAATTTTCTGATTTATTCTTATACAGAACTCCTGAAATTCTGAGAATGCATCATTCTTATGTGACAGAAAAAATACCCAAGTATACCTAGAAAAATCATCTACTAAGACAAACCCATACCTCTTCCCTGACAAACTGACAGACCTGGTTGGCCCAAATAGGTCCATGTGTATCAGTTCATAAGGTTTAGTGGATAGGTTTTCTGTCCTAGATTTGAATGATTTTCTAGTAAACTTGGACTGAACGCATGCATTACAAAATTTATTTTCTTTTTTAAAAGAGACTTCAGGGAGTCCTCTAACCATGCTATGCTTGTTTAGTTTGTGCAAAATAGTATAACTCGCATGGCCTAACCTACGATGCCATAAAAATACTAAATATTCTCTGCTGGCAGTAAGACATAGGTTAGAATGCTGAATATCATCTAAATCTATCATGTAAGTGTTATTTATTCTTTTTCCAGAAAATTTGACAATTTCAGAATCAGCTTCAAAAACCTTGCAGCATTGAGAATCAAATAAAACTTTATGTCCTTTATCACACAACTGGCTGATGCTGAGTAAATTATAAGCCAACCCTTCAACCAGCATGACATCATCAATGCAGCAGGTAGAACACTTACCTACCTTACCTGATCCAATGATCCTACCCTTTGTGTTGCTTCCAAAGGTGACAAGGCCTCCTAGCTTCTCAGTCAGTATGCAGAACTTGGCCTTATCTCCTGTCATATGCCTGGAGCAGCCACTGTCCAAGTACCACAAGTTGCTCTTGGCTGCCAGGCATACCTGCACACACAATTAGGGTAAAGAGTTTGGAACCCAAGACTGATTGGGCTCCAATGCAGATGAAGTGCAAGTAAAGAAGGAAAGCATGGCTTTGGGAATCCACATTTGTTTAAAAGAACTTTGTTCAGTGGATTTTGCAGATTTCCTTCTGTCATTTCTTCTCTTATTTTTGTTGTTCTTCCTTTTATTTGCACCAATAGATTTATTCACAGAATTGTTGTTATTGTGCCAATGCTTCGGCCGGGTTGCATTCAAAAAGTTTTGATCAGGGTAATATTTGGGTTGGTTGAAGGATTGGAAGTTCCTGGTTGTTCGACTACCATACCCATTACCCCAATTTCTGACATGGGGTCTGTAAAATTGTGTAGGTTGTTGAACATACCCTGTATGCATCCCTTGAGTTCTAGTCCACCCAAACCCATTAGGATAGATTGACTGAGTGGGGTAGTAGGACTGGACTCTAGATGGATTGAATTTGTTTGGCTGACTTCTGAAAATATTTTGTCTTCCCTGCACCTTTGACCCTGCTAACCTGTTCATAGGTTTTTGTTGGGTCTTTTTCTGTGATGGTGGTGGTGAAGACTTTTTGGCATTGACATGGTGTTTGTTTATCTGAGCAGGCTGACCCCTGACCTTGGGTTGAGCACTAGAGCTAGGTTTGGAAGTCCCAATTCTACTAGGCTCACCAACTTTCTGTTTGCCCCTCTCCTCTGCATTGGGCTTTTTTAGATTCACATTTATTTTTACATCATTATTAGAATTCATGTTAATCAGAGGTCCTTTCTCCTTTTGTGCAACAAAGGAAATAGTTTTCATTCAAAGCTCTTAGTTGCACTAGAGTTGAATCCTAGGCCCTCTCTCCTGAAATTAACCTTTGACCCCAATAATGCATCTAAATTTTTAGATCCTTGGGTCATTTTCTCAATGGTTTTTAGCTTATCCTCATTATCTTTCTGAACTTCATCAATGGATTTTTTCAATTCATTGTTCACATTGAGGACAACTTCATATTTTTCAGAAATAATTTTTATCTCACTTTCATAATTCTGAATTTTCAGTTTCCATGCATCAATTTCATTATCTAATCTCACATTTTCTTCCTTAGAAATTTTTAGTTCTTTATTGATTTCTTCAAATTCAGAACATGTGAGTTTCAGCTTACTGTTCTCATTCTCTAAGCATGCAATTTTATCAGACAATGAAGTATCATTTTACATGATGTTAACTTTTCTTCGTAGATGCCTATTTTCTTTTCTGACCTCATCTACTCTATCAGCAAGTTCATCATACGCAATCATCCAATCAGTAACAGTAAAGTTTTCAAAGCGAGATGATACCTCATCAGATTCTTCCTCTCTATCTTCTGAGCTGGTTGCCATGAGACAGATTGGCTTCTCAGCTTCAACTTCACTGTCCGAAGTGTTGCTCAAGAATCCCTCGTCCTCATCACTCCAGGTACTCACCATAGATTTCCCTCTTGTGTTCTTTTTCTTGGACTTGTCCTTGAGGTTCTGTTTTGTCGGACATTCGGCTTTATAGTGACCAGCCTTCCTGCATTGATAGCAAACATTAGTCTCAGCCTTTTTAACAGGGTTTGATTTATACCTTGTGTCTCGGCGGCCACCACTGGGATTTCTTCGGCTGAATCTTCTTCCTTCTTTCTTGAGAAAACGTCGGAATTCCCTAGTAATCATAGCCATATCATCATTCACCATTTCTTCGTCAGACAAGCTCTCTTCAGATGATGATCAGTTGGGGCTGGATCGACTAGATTTGCTAGCACCAGCCTTCAGAGCTATTGGCTTCCTCTTTCTATCAGCCTCTTCTATCTTCGGCAGATTCATCTCATATGCCATTAGAGATCCGATAAGCTCATCTGCCCTTGTATTGTGCAGATCTCTTGACTCTTCCATAATGGTGGACTTTGTGTGCCAAATTGGAGTCAAGGATCGCAAGATCTTCCTGACTATATCATACTCAGAATACTTCTTCTCGAAACCTCTGAGACCATTTGTGATAATAGTCAACCGAGCATACATTTCTTTGATTGTCTCATTAGGCTTCATCTGGAAAGTCTCGTATTCTGAAACCAGTAAATTAGTCTTGGTCTCTCTGACTTGTGAAGTCCCCTCGTAGATGACTTCAACTGCATCCCACATTTCCTTCGCTAAGGAGCAGGCAGATATTCGTGAGAACTCGGTGGGATGCAGAGAACATTGGATTGCATTGATTGCACTCCAGTTGAGCGTGGACCTTATAATTTTCTCATTGGTCCATACATCTTCATTAGGGGACAGCTCGAAAGGTCCCTTGCTAACCACCTTCCAGATTTCATAGTCTTTAGCCCTCAAGAATACCTGCATACGGTGCTTCCAGTATGCGTAGTTGGTTCCATCGAAGTACGGGGGCTTGGATGTGGAGTGTCCTTCAGCTATCATCCCTCTTCCATCCATCTGTGCTTATCCTCTTCGGGCGGTGAGTCCCTGTAGAAGAGTCTAGCTCTGATACCAAGTGTTGAAGTTAGATGGAAGGCTCTTTCACCACAGAATGTGGATCTAGAGGGGGGGTGAATAGATCAACTGGCTAATTAAAAATTATACCTAGATTCAAATGCGGAATTAAAAGAACACTGGACAACCACAGTCAGTGCACCGAATGATGGAAACAAAATCTGCTAAACAGACAAGCAAACACACGAGAGGCACAAAGGCTTTTAGGTGGTTCGGTCAATCCGACCTACGTCCACCCCACATTCAACTCGAATGTGGATTACTGCTGATACACAGCTTCAATCTGCTGGGCACTACAGCTTGCCAAAAATGGCTGGGGATTACAGCTTATCCCGACCAGAGGAACACCCTCTGCAACAGCTGAGCTTCACAGCTTGCTCTGCTGGGCACTACAGCTTAGCCGACCAGAGGTAGCACCTCTGCACACCGCTGTCTCACAGCTTGACACCGCTGACTAACAGCTTGATCGAGCAAGAGTTTTCAAAGGAAAAAATAACAAGACTGAAAAGCAAGAAAAACATAATCGAATGGAAGAAAACCAAAACGACTGTAGCTCAAAATGAGCAATATCAGCTCTGGTAACTGGACCAAGAGACTGATTCACAAGCTCTCATATAACTCTCTCAACTCATCTCTCTCGATCTTCTCTTCTCTCTTTTTCTTCTTCTCTATTTTTCTTCTCACAGTGGATTGATGGCGCTCTGTTGCTTTCAGACTGGATGTATATACTTTGCCTCTCTTCAGTCGATCAGCCTTCAACAGAAGATGAAGACTATTATATATACTGGCAGCAGATGGATAAGGGCGTGTGGCTTCCACGTTTTCCCGCCCAAAGAATTCTCCAGATCCGAGGTGCTTCCATCCATGTGGCAGCATCTGGTCACCTCGTCCTCCTGGGATCACGAGCCATGTCAGCAATCTCAGTAGCAGATCCCTGTCAGACAGAGTATCGGATTATCAATTGTAAGTATATACATTGCAGTGTATAGACTTCGCTCAAAGCCAATGTATAGACATCAAAGTATGCACAATGCAAATGTTGGAGTGTGACGGATGTATAGACTTGAAAGGTTCACCGGTGGATGTACATACTTGGCCAATGTACAGACTTGCCACCGACCAATGTATAGACTTGAACAAAGAAGCAGCGAATGTATGGACTTCCAATGGAAACGACGGTAGAGCGATCAGTGTATAGACTTCAAGGGAAATGACAGTAAAATTACCGATGTATAGACTTGAAGGAAAACGTAGGTAAAACTTCCAATGTACAGACTTCGAAGATGAACAGTTGCATGTACATACTTGAAGATCACTGATGGCTGTACATACTTTGCTTCAATGTATAGACTTGGAAGTTCAACGAAGGATGCACAGTGCACTGTATGGACTTCCAATGAGACGCAAATTGAGACGATGGATGTACAGACTTCTAAATGCTGATGGACAATGTATGGACTTGGCATAAGACGCAGCATGGGACGCTAGACGCTGTACAGACTTGGAGACTTAGCCTATGCATAAGACGCTAAGTGAGACGGTCCAGTGTACAGACTTTATGAATAGTGATGCATGGCCAATCAGATGTACAGACTTCACTTAGCACAGTCCGATGTACAGACTTTGCCTTAGACTCTAAATGAGACTGACAGTGTATACACTTAGCTAATGCAATGCACTGTATGAACTTCAACTAAGACGGATAATGTACACACTTAGCCTGACCCACTGTATAGACTTTCATGAGACGCTCAATGAGACGCTCAATGTACAGACTCTGTCCAATTGAGACGCTGAATAAGACGGTCCACTGTCTAGACTTAGATGACCAAGGGCAATGTACAAACTCTCATGACTATGCTCATGCAAATACAATGTATAGACCTGTGGGTGTGTGCATGACACTGTATAGACTTTGACAGCATTGTATACACAGAAAATCTGATAAAAATAAATTCATCAACATATAAACAGTTTCCAATCAATCAAAACAAGCTGTTGCCAATGAAGTAAAACTTATTGTCAACATCATCAACACAGAGGGGTCACAACAGCTACGACTAGTGGAGGGTCACTACGGAGTAGACTATCAAGTCAACGGAAAACATCGTCCGCATCCGACAACGTATGGGGACCGCCCCACGTACTAGCACCGTCGCATGGTGACCACGGTCGAAATAGAAACGGGGTTGCAAACCACCCGGGGTAACCTAGAGCCTGACGGTCTACCCTAGACGCATCACAGGCTCTGACGGTCTAGGCAGGACCGTCACAATCACCTGATGGCCCAACGTAGAGGCGTCACACGCTCGGTGCAAAATAGGGCATAACGCACCTACCATGGTGCGTTATAGTCTGTGACGCGCCTACCCTGGTGCATCACAAGGCAACAGAGAATAGCTGTTACGCGTGCCACTCGGTGTGTCACAGCGTGTAACGGACCAACCCTGGTGCCTCACAATGAATGTGTCTGCTCTAAGGCACCTACATAGGGGCATCACATGGCTGTGACGCGCCAAGCCAAGTGCGTCACATGCCTTGACCCCCAATGGTCAAAAACCAACGGTCGGCAGCCAACGGTCGAACGCCCATGACGGTCCAACCTAGGTGCGTCACAGCACCGTGGCGATCTATCGTGAGACCGTCACAGCCCACAGACCCTACTTGGCTGCACTCAGGGCTGTAATGCACCCATCTGGGCGCGTTACATAGTGTGACGGTCACTGGAAGGACCGTCACACCCGCCCGAGGGTGAAACAGCGGGAAACGCTCAAAAAAAATTGGCCACGCCCCCATGCCTCCACCGGAGAGGGGGAAATCAAAGGGGAAGACCCCTGGGGACCCCTAGCATGATTCTAGGCCATCAGAACATGAAATCATGCATCAAATCCATATATCGAGTGAGCTCTCCCCAAATCATGGAAAACCCCAAACCTGCAAGGAATCCCATCTCTCGACCTCCCCTCGGCCTACAAATCGCGGGAAAGGAAGGCTAGAGGCTAGGGAACGTCACCCTACCTCAATTGCATCCCGAGACGCGCCGAATCAACCACGAATCGCAAAGAATGCTCGAAACCCCTCGTTCTTCCTTGAGCTCCAATGGTTCACGTATGCCTCCACGATCACCTCGCCGTCGCCACCACGCCGTCGCCCACAGCCGTCTGCAGCCGGAGGGGCTCACCGCGGTCTCGCCGGACGAAGAAGAGAGGGAGAGAGGGCATCGCACTGTGGGGGAGAAAGGAGGAAGAAGAAGAAGAGGGTGGGGAAGAGAGAGAAAAGGGGGGTATTTATAGGAAAATCAGAAATTCTAGAAAATACCAAAAAATAGAAAATTACATTTTCGCGATCCTCGGAACCCACCGATCGCAACGGTACCACTCTCGCCTAGGTGAACAGCTCGGTTCACCCGCAACGAGGTTCCGAAGGAATTACCGAAACACACACCGGTAATCAGAAAATACGTGCGGAAAAGTCATGGAACGCTTCCGAGCCTCTGAAACAACTCCGATCGCGTCGATCCGAACACGAAAGATGTCCGAAACAAAATTTCGGACACAACGGAGCCAGACACTCCGAGAAACCAGATCCGAGACCCATGAAAAAGGATCCGAAAGGTCTGGGATGTTACAGCCCTCCCCCCTTAAGGAATTTCATCCTCGAAATTGAGGACAACCCAAGGGGAAAGAAGAGGAAGACTCACTCAAACAAGTAAGGAAACTGCTGACGCATCTCGTCCTCACGCTCCCAAGAAGCCTCACCACCAGCGTGCCGCTGCCACACCACCTTAACCAAGGGGATGACCTTGTTCCGCAGGCGCTGCTCTCGCCTATCCTCTACGCGGATCGGAAACTCTGGGAGAGAAAGGTCTGGAGTCACCTCGGGCAAAACAGAATCCTCGAGCACATGAGAGTCATCGGGCATATACTTCCGCAACATCGAGACGTGGAACACGTCATGCACCGACGCCAACTCAGGGGGTAACTGCAACCGATAAACAACCTCACCGATGTGCTCCACAATCAAAAAAGGACCAATATAGTGGGGACTCAGCTTCCCACGCCATCCAAAGCGCATCACCCCCTTCATCGGAGAACCTCTCAAGAACACGCGATCGCCCACGGCGAACTCGAGGGGCCGCCGCCTACGGTCAGCATAGCTCTTCTGTTGACTCTGGGCCGCCAACATGTTCTGACGAATCAGGTGCACAATATCCACACACTGTTGCACCAACTCTGGTCCCGTCAAAACATGCTCACCAACCTCAAACCAGTCAAGTGGAGTCTGACACGGACGCCCATACAATGCCTCATAAGGAGCCATGTCGATGCTCGAATGATAGCTGTTGTTGTAGGAAAACTCCACCAACGGTATGTGGTGAATCCAACTCCCCTGCCACTACAGACAGCAGGATCTCAGCATATCCTCCAAAGTCTGAATGGTTCTCTCTGACTGACCATCTGACTGAGGATGATATGCCGAGCTAAAAGTCAAATTCGTGCCAAGCGCTCGCTGGAAACTTCCCCAAAATCTAGAAGTGAAGTGCGGATCTCGATCTGACATGATGGAAATGGGAATCCCATGCAACGGAATGACCCGCTCCACATAAAGACGAGCCAACCTGGACACGCTCCAGCTGACTTTGACCGGTAACAATCGAGTCACCTTCGTCAGCCTATCCACCAGCAACCAAATACTGTCCTGACCGCTCGGAGTCCTCGGCAATCCCACCACGAAATCCGTGGTCACGTGGTCCCACTTCTACGTAGGAACATCCAAGGGCTGGAGAGTACCTCCCGGTCGCTGATGCTCCGCCTTCACCTGCTGACAGGTCAGGCACCTGGCCACAAACACGGCGACATCTCTCTTCATGCCAGGCCACCAGAACTGCCTCTGCAGGTTCCGATACATCTTCGTCGCACCCAGATGTATGGTGTACCTACTCCCATGAGCCTCGCGCAACACCACACGACGAGCCCGCTCCTCGACTGGGACGTACAGCCTACCACGGAACCTCACGGCACCATCCTCGCCGAGCTCCACATCAGCCAAAGCTAATATCCGGGGCAACTCAGGGTCCGCATGCTGAGCCTCTGTCACTTGACGGCGGATAGAAGGCATGACAGTCAGACTAGCAAGCACTGCCAACCCTGCTCCTGGGGAATCTTGAGCCTAAATGAAACTTCGGGCACTTGTTACCAGAGCCTCCACTTCCTCAACATCAAGGCACTGACCGCGACCTTCCAATTCAAAGCATCGGCGACGACATTCATCCTGCCCGGCTGATAAGATAGGGTAAAATCATAATCCTTCATAAACTCCATCTATCGCCTCTGCCTGAGGTTAAGGTCCCTCTGCGCGAACACATATCACAAACTCTGATGGTCAGTGAACACCTCGAACCTCTCGCCATACAGATAATGCCTCCAGATCTTGAGCGCGAAGATCACAGCCGCCAACTCCATGTCATGGGTAGGGTAGTTCTCCTCGTGGCGCTTCAGCTGTCGAGATGCATAAGCCACCACTCTACCATACTGCATCAGCACAGCACCCAATCCGACCCCGGAAGCATCTGTACACACCACAAAACCTCCCGATCCAGAAGATAAAACCAACACCAGAGCCAAGGTGAGCAATCTCTTCAATTCCCTGAAACTCTGTTCACACTCCTTAGACCAGACGAAAGGCACATCCTTTCGCGTAAGTCTAGTCATCGGGACCGCAATGCAAGAAAAATTCTGGATAAACCGACGATAATAGCCCGCAAGCCCCAAGAAACTCTGGATCTCCGTCATCGACCTGGGCCTAGGCCACTGCATTACTGTCTCGACCTTGGCGGGGTCCATGGAAATACCATCACCAGAAATCACGTGCCCCAAAAAGTGCACCTCACAAAGCCAGAATTCACATTTATTGAGCTTCGTATACAACTGGTGATCTCGTAACGTCTGCAGCACCACACCCAAATGATACGCGTGCTCCTCGATAGACCGCGAATAAACAAGGATGTCGTCCACAAATATGATCGCGAACTGGTCTAGATACGGATGAAACACCCTCTACATCAAGTCCATGAAGGCTGCGGGGGCATTGGTGAGCCCGAACAGCATCACCAAGAACTCATAATGCCCGTACCTCGTACTGAACGCCGTCTTCTCCACGTCAGACTCGTAAATCTTCAGCTGATAGTAACTGGACCGCAAATCAATCCGCGAGAACACTCGCGCAGACTGAAGTTGGTTGAACAAATCATCAATCCGCGGCAACGATACTTGTTCTTAATGGTCACCTCATTCAGCTGCCGGTAGTCAATGCACAACGGTAAGCTACCATCCTTCTTCTTCACAAACAACACGGGCGCACCTCAAGGGGAAAAGCTAGGACAAATATACCCCTTGGCCAGTAGCTCCTGCAATTGCACCCTCAACTCCCTCAACTCAGCGGGGGCCATACGGTAGGGAGCCTTCGTCAAAGGTCCCGTACCAGGCACAATCTCGATCACGAAATCAATCTCCCGCTGGGGAGGCAATCCAGGTAAGTCTTCCGAAAAAATATCAGGGAACTCGCACACCACCGGAATGTCCTCGACATCCGGCTCTATCCGGTCAGTCACAACCACGGAGGCGAGAAAACTCTGACAACCCGCATCAAGCAACCGACGAGCTCGAATCGCAGAAATAAGAAAGCAGGAAGAGGAAGACATGATACCTTGGAAATAGACGGTGGGTCCGTGAAGTCACCGGAAATAAACCCTCTTCGAGCCGCAATCCACCAACGCATGATGTGTCTCGAGTCAATCCATGCCCAAAATCACATCAAAGTCCTGAAGCGGCAACGCATAGAGCCTAGCTGGCAAACTCCGCCCTTCTACCCACACAAGAACCTCATCAAAGCAATACGGAGTGATCATAAAATCACCCGAAGGCAACTCTACTACCAAATCACAAGGCAACTGGGTCACCGGCTTCTCAATACTTAGTGCGAAATCCTCCGAAACAAACGAGTGAGATGCGCCAGAATCGAACAAAACCCGAGCCGCACAACCTAAAATCTGAACGGTACCTTCCACGAGCTGCGACACCACTGCCTCTGCCCTGGTCATATGCGTGATTTGACCTTGAGCTCTTTGCCTGCCTCCCACACTAGCTGACCTGGGTAGTGGCGGATATTGTCCCGACTGCTCCTGCCTCTACTGCTAGGGAAACTGCTGCTGCTGCTGCCCCTGAGGACAGTCACGCGCCATGTGCCCTGGCTGGTCACATCGAAAACAAACAATCGGCACCGTGCACTGCCTGCCTGGGTGATGCTCGCTACACCGTGGACACGGTCCTCGCGATCCACCCACTGATCCCTGACGCTGAAACGGGACCGGCTGTTGTACACTGTCCGATGATGCCTGCCCCTGATCCTTGTGCTTCTTCTTTCGGAAACTCTTCCTGAGGAACTTCTTGACCTTAGAGCCAAAAAACATAGATCCTGTCGCCGAAGCTGCCGGTGCCAGTGCTCCTGAACCACCCGACGTATGCTGAAAGGAACCCTGCTGCTGGGTAGCCGACTGTTGGCTGCGACTCGACAAAGACTGCCCCTGGCTGATCAGTCCTCGAGTCCTCTGCATATCCATCTCCAAAGAAGCCATGACACGAGACGTTGTCTCCAGATCAGTGGCTGCATTCGCGATCAAATGGTGCCTCAGCTCCTGCCTCAAGCCCTGTACGAACTGTGCGGTCTTCACCCTCTCATGCTCCATGATATGAGGTGCATACCGACCCAGCTCAACAAATCGGGCCCTGTACTGCAACACGGACATGTCGCCCTGAACCAGCTCCAGAAACTGACGCATCCGCTACGTAGCAATAAACTCTGGACAGTAGGTACGCTCAAAAGCACTGACAAAGTCGCCCCAGACAATCTGCTCAAGTGGATGAAGCTGGAAAGACGTCTTCCACTCGGAAGACCACCACTCCCGAGCCGTACCCTGCAACTGGTTGGAGGCCAACATCACTATGTCCTTCGCAGTACTCCACGGGGAACTGAACACCCGCTCCATCTCGTCGAGCCAACTCTGAGCCACAACAGGGTCTGGCTGACCGCCATAGTAAGGTGGATGAAACTGCATGAAATCCTTCACTGCTCGGCCTGGCCCACCCTTGGTCGACGAGCCCTCACCAGCCTCTCTGCCGAACTGCTGAGACATAAGCTGGTACATGTCACGGAAGAAATCCTCGACCCCCGGAAACCTCACAGTATCCACTGCCTCGGTGGCCGCCGGTGGCACTCTACTCTGCTCCTCCTGCTCCCGTTGAACCCCCTGTTGGATCTCTGCCCTCCATCCGACTGCCCCTGCTGAGAGCGAGTGCTCCGCCTCGGTGCCATGCTCACTCCTAAAGCAAAAGATAGAAAATAGGGAAACAGCAAGGTCAAGAAAAATGCACGATGTCTGATGCCAACGTCAACCGTACATCATCGCTGTGGACTAGTAGACCACTACAATCACTTATGATTCTCGTATAATCCCACAACCGCTGCTCTGATACCAACTTTAATGACCCGAGAATCTGGTTACCGGGAAGGCCCGATAACCCGAGACTCGTACCGCCATCCATGAGTCCGAAGACTCGGAAGGGTTAAAGGAATGGTGTGGAGACTACACAAGTATCACAAATAATTACAGAAATGAACAGTTATATTATTAAGCAGGAAATAAATTAATAGTTTACATGATACATGGTCCATAAGATAACAATAAAATAACAACAACAGTAGTCCACAACTAGTACAGAGACAAGAAAGAAAAGTACAGCTACACGGGGCATACCCCAGCTCTGACCTCTGGCACTAACGCTGGGCACCTGAACCACGCTGAGCCTCAGACGCGCTCCCTTGAGGCCGCAACTCACCTGAAACACGGTGAAAACAAGTAGGGAATGAGTCTCGGAACAAGACCCAGTAGGGATCACTCGAACCCTACCTCGCAACCGGAGAAACCACTACGCTAGCAGTAAACGAGTACCTCAGAAAGGAACGCCCTGCAATCTACAAAACACCGCTCCCACGGCACGAAAACCGACACATGTGCCACGGTGAAACGACCAGAGCACCACAGTCAACACGACAAAACCCGAAGGTCGAAGTCGCAAGGACTGACAGTCTGACACTCCCGACCCGACAGGAGTACCTCCCACTAGAAGCACAGCCGGTAGCGTCCACTGACGTCTTACACCGCACCGCAGGTGGACTGCCTGACGTGGTAGCTACTACCAAAGGCACGAACACCGAACCAGTTACCACAAATGAGTGACTAGCTGGGGTCACGCCCGTCAGCGTGGGTCCAACCGCCCCAAACCACGTGTGCACACACAGACCGTACGTCCTAGGTCTGGCCTCTAATTGGTTTTCCCCTGGAGCCGGACTCTGGCTACCGATGAGGGGCCCAACAGAAACCAGTCTAAAATCATCCTCAGGGTAGCCTCTCCTCCACTCCCTCGTGAGTCCACTCGCGTGCAGGCAGGCTACGACTAGTGGAGGGTCACTACGGAGTAGACTATCAAGTCAACGGAAAACATCGTCCGCATCCGACAACGTACGAGGACCGCCCCACGTACCAGCACCGTCGCATGGTGACCACGATCAGAACAGAAATGGGGTTGCAAACCACCCGGGGCAACCCAGAGCCTGACTGTCTACCCTAGACGCGTCACAGGCTCTGACGGTCTAGGCAGGACCGTCACAATCACCTGACGGCCCAACGTAGAGGCATCACACGCTCGGTGCAAAACAGGGCGTAACGCACCTACCATGGTGCGTTACAATCTGTGACGCGCCTACCCTGGTGCGTCACAAGACAACAGAGAACAGCTGTGACGCGTGCCACTCGGTGCGTCATAGCGTGTAACGGACCAACCCTGGTGCGTCACAACATGGGAATGCGTCTGCTCTAATGCACCCACATAGGGGCGTCACATGGCTGTGACGCGCCAAGCCAGGTGCGTCACATGCCTTGACCCCCAACGGTCAAAAACCAACGGTCGGCAGCCAACGGTCGAACGCCCCTGACGGTCCAACCTAGGTGCGTCACAGCACCGTGGCGGTCTATCGTGGGACCGTCACAGCCCACAGACCCCACTTGGCTGCACTCAGGGCTGTAACGCACCCATCTAGGCGTGTTACATAGTGTGACGGTCACTGGAAGGATCGTCACACCCGCCCGAGGGTGAAACGGCGGGAAACGCCCAAAAAAAACTGGCCACGCCCCCATGCCTCCATCGGAGAGGGGGAAATCAAAGGGGAAGACCCCTGGGGACCCCTAGCATGATTCTAGGCCATCAGAACACGAAATCATGCATCAAATCCATAGATCGGGCGAGCTCTCCCTAAATCATGGAAAACCCCAAACCCGCAAGGAATCCTATCTCTCGGCCTCGCCTCGGCCTACAAATCGCGGGAAAGGAAGGCTAGAGGCTAGGGAACGTCACCCTACCTTAATTGTGTCCCGAGACGCGCCGGATCAACCACGAATCGTAAAGAATGCTCGAAAATCCTTGTTCTTCCTTGAGCTCCCACAGTTCACGTACGCCTCCACGATCACCTCGCCGTCGCCGTCGTCACCACGCCGTCATCCACAGCCGCCTGCAGTCGGAGGGGCTAGCCGCGGTCTCGCCGGACGAAGAAGAGAGGGAGAGAGGGCGTCGCACGGTGGGGGAGAAAGGAGGAAGAAGAAGAAGAGGGTGGGGAAGAGAGAGAAAAAGGGGGGTATTTATAGGAAAATTTAAAAATTCTGAAAAATACCAAAAAATAGAAAATTATATTTTTCGCGATTCTCGGAACGCACCGATCGCAACGGTACCACTCTCGCCTAGGTGAACGGCTCGGTTCACCCGCAACGAGGTTCCGAAGGAATTATCGAAACACACACCGGAAATAGGAAAACACGCGCGGAAAAGCCGCAGAACGCTTCCAGGCCTCCGAAACAACTCCGGATCGCGCCGATCCGAACACGAAAGATGTCCGAAACGAAATTTCGGACACAACGGAACTAGACACTTCGAGAAACCAGATCTGGGACCCACGAAAAAGGATCCAAAAGGTCCGGGATGTTACATACGCTATCATTACTCTAAAGTGCTCTTTATTGTCACCCCCACACCAAGACTGACTCCTAACCTGCTGGCACCCAATCGTACTCATCTACGAGACTATGAAGGTATAGCTGTATACAGGTAAAATTGAACATGGTTTTCTGATAAACCTAGGAACTTGAATATTTTGATTATTGCCTCTGCTGTGGCAGTCACTTTGCAGGACCTGTATATGAAATGAACTTGTAAATTGCAGGTTGAACTTGTGTTTCTACACTTCTCTTTCAAATTTTACTTGGGTTTTCTTTTATTCTCACCAGTTCATCCATCGCAGCATGCACAGTGATGATGTGTGTTTGTATGTCTTGTAGTTTGAATATTATCTTCATATATATGGTGGGTTGTGGATGCATTGAGTTTAGATGACTTGTTCAGGTCTTTGATTCATTTTGGTGTTTCTTTTAGTACCCTTATTATAGGTTAGAATCAGCTTTACAACTTTGTATCCTAAAGTGTTTGGTTGATTTTGGTGTGTGGGAACAGGGGCTTTTTGAAATAGATTGAGAATTTATTGATTGGCATTTTTTAAAAAAATAGTAGTTAATCACCCGGTCATGTTAGTAAAATGGTACTTTCATCTCATTTCTATTTTGTTCTTATTCAAGGCCTTGAATTAATGTTCTTCTTATTTTAGTATTTTTTTAATTTGTCTTTTTGACATTCAAACTAGTGTTTTCAGTTTCTCCATTCCCCTTTCGGAATTTTGTGTTGATCCCTTAAGGATAAGATTTTTGCTACACGACAGGTGACCTTCATTTGTCTTCCTGCTTTCATGGTTCTGTATTTTCTTCCAGCAATTATTATGCAATTGCACATGTTAGATTCTCTTGTTTCTGGCATGCAATAGAAAGCTGTCATTTCCTTTGTTTTCCCAATATACTGCCTTGTCCTGTGCAATTTCTCTACCTAGCCCTTTGAGCATTTGCCTTGAATCTATTGAAGTTGCTGACTCATGATCTTTTTTCTTGTTACTACGGCGTTAAATTGTCATGGTGGTGGCTTCATTGAGAATTAAAGGAAAAACGTTTCATTTGGACTAGTTATTTGTAGGTTCTCAACAATGGCGTTTACAAAGAAATTTGGAAATCTATTTAAAGCTATAGCACCAAATCCATCAATATACTAAGCAATACAGTGCATGTCATCGTTAAAAGTCTTTGTTGGAGGTTGGTATTTTTCGTTCCTTGATATTTCTTACATTCTTTCCTTCCAACTTTCCTTGGTTGCTAATACTCTTTGATGTCCTTTACACTGAGATGCTGCTACTCCAACTACATAGCCTGCTGGCTAAGGAGCTTTTGGTTTCTCTCTTTTAGGACTTTCTTATAGCACTGATGATCAGAGTTTGAAAGAGGCATTTACCGACTATGGATAGGTCATCGAAGGTAGGCAATATTTTGATTCATTGTGAAAATTTGTATGCATCAGAATCACTTTGGGGTTTACTTAAAAAAAACAAACTGAAATATTTCTGTGCAGCAAGAGTTATTGTGGATCACGAATCAGGTAGATCTAGAGGGTTTGGTTTTGTGACATTCACTTCTAATGATGAAGCTTCTAATGCTATCAGTGGCCTGGATGGAAAGGTAACTTGGTGGAAGGAAAGTTTTTCCCTCCTAATTTCCCTTAAAATCTTACCATGTTCTCTCTTGTTAAAAATTTTCTCCCAGTAATTTCTTTTAGCAACCAATGTTCTAAGGTTGACTTGGGTATCCATTTTTTGAGGCACCTAGGTTGTCCAAGAGAAAAATAGTATCACGGCATCATGCTTTTTGGTCCACGCAAGTTTATGATTTGCAAACCATCTACATAAGGTCATGGAACCAATCCCTGTTTGTTCATTTTTTTGCACATCATATATTGATTCTATATGCAAATATTAAGGGAAAAGGAAGGTATCCTCACTTCCCAGTTGTTTTGACCACCACCTGCTACCCTCGTTTTCTTCCCTTGCACAGGTTATGTTGGATGTCTCCCTTTAATGCATCATTTGGTTTCTCCGATACATAGCCTGTACAGAGTCATACCATATTTGTAGTTGTTTCTGCGTGTCAGCATTCCCTTTTCTCTATGAAGTTGCTTGCAAAGATATTTACCATGAAGCTTCTTGTCTGTTAAGTCTGTAGAGATGTTTGTTGGCCATATGTGCATGGACGGATGACATTTTTCTAGAGACTCTGGACAGGTGCCGATGGCTTGCCTATTTTGTTTATCTGCCTACTTTTGCTGATGAGGTAGAAGCTGGCAACATTGATGAAGGCATGGTGGGACATGCGATGTAGATCATCAACCCTAGGGAAGGAGAGATCTAGACAAATTGGCTGTTGTTCTTTTCATATGGGCAGCAAGGATAGATATGATGGAGAAACGATGAATGGGGCAAGGGGAAGATATGTGAAAACAAGGGGAAAAAAGAAAATAAAAAAATAAAAGGTATGGAGAGAAACTTAGGGAGCTATCTTTCCAAAATTTGTAGATTTTCTTCCTTTATTAGTTTCTGTATGTAAGCTGTACGTTAAACAAAAATCTCATGAGTTGCTACTATCTTTGTGCATCAGTGTTCTACACTTCCTGGGGCTTACTCGATGTTGGATTTTATCATAGACATCCAATAATCTAAAACATGGGGAGTTCTAATGGATGAGGGGGCATGCTTGTATGTTTTGCATTGGATTTTGGAGTTTATGCTATCTTCATGATGTTATCCTTAGTTTGAGCTTTTCAAATTAGTCTTTTATATTGCTGTAGTTCATGGAGACCTTGCAATGCCATTTTTTATTTGACTCCCTAAAAGTTACATTCCCAAATGCCTTCTTCACTGATTGCACCTCTTTTTGGGGAGAGGTCTGAGGGAGGGAATTACTCCCTTTCTTTTTTTTGCAAAGTTGTCACAGAAACAATGATTTCATATGGAAGTTGCTGTTGTGAACTTATAATTTGTGGTTTCATTTTTATCTCATAACTTTGTTTATGTCTGCATTCATGAATGGTGACTCCAATTTTGACAAAAGGGGGGAAGATAGAGCCACATCAGTGCCGCTGTGGCAGCCACTAGCTTCATTGAGTCACAACTTTTCTAGAGATCTATTTTTTGTCAATTATTTTTCTTAAACAAACTCAAACTATGTTTGTGCGTATATACATACATGGGGTGAATCAAATGAGTCTAAAAGACCATTTAACTTAGATGAACCCCCATCTAATTTGACCATTTTATCCAAATGAATGCCCCATAAATGGTTGATTTGAGTGGTTCTTGTGGTACAAAGTGTATTTATTACTTTTCATGGTTGTATCTATGTAGAGAGATTTTCATGCCAATTCAGATTTGTGCATTTTTAAGGGCGTCATTGTCCATTTCTGCTTTGTGTGTGTCAGGTGTGTGTTTGTAAAGTGATTAGAAAAAAAACTAGGGCAAAATGGTGCTCAAAAGAAAGTAGATTTTTCTTTGAACATTTTAGTCTTGATATTTTCCACTTATCAAGGATAAAGAGGGAGGGCTCATCTAAAGTAGATGAGCTCCAATGCTCATTTCGTCCACCCTGGCTTTAAGTCCGATGGACCAGATCCTCTCTTGCAGTGTGGGTTGTCCATCTTGTGCAGAAGGATCAGACATGCATTTTTCCTTTCCCATTGGGCAAGAAAAGTGCATTGGATCACACGTGTAACCTGCTCAATCAAAATGATTCTTGGAAGCAAATGTTGAATATGTGAATTTGAGTTTCCAAGCTTAAGGTGCTTGGTATTTTGGAAACTTGCTGTTGCAATAATTAGGTTTAGAGTCTGCCAAGATGCTGACTGTAGGTCATGTCTTGCTCATCTGATAGGTCAGTGAACAATTGGCGTCATCTTCCTTTTTGGCTTTAGTTTTCTCCAAGTGTCTGTAGACATTACTTTGTCCCAGTTCAATGTGCTCCCAAGTTATCAACTCCTCTGTTTTGTTGGTAAGGTGCAAGGGGAGTTGTTGGTGTACCTTTACAAAGAGGATCCCCTCTGGATGACTATTTTGCAGATCTACACAGATTCACATTAGAGATTCACGTAGACCAGTTGTATCTTATAATAATGTAAAATGTATAGGTTTTTCTTTATACTTTGAAACTTGTATAACTTTCAACAGACTGTGGGATCTTGAGTCTTAATCAAAATTGTAAGCACGTTCTTCAGAGAATGCCCATCATATGAAATAAGTGTAATACATGGACTTCCTATATGTTCTTGTAAACTATAAACCAAAATATTATTACAATTGATCTTTTATTCTAGATAAATAGTTCTGAGAGTTTCCATTTCATTTTTGTGGTGATGTCGAGGGAATCATTATGCACGTGTAAGCATGTGGTTTCTTGATCGATCTTCAACTGTGAATGGGGATTCTGGCAGAGGCTTCACTAGCAATATATGTCTGGTTTCACTACTTGTTGGAAATATTACTGATATTATTTGCATGAGTGATGGTCTCTCGTACTTTATCCATTTGTTCTATCCAATCCTCTATTACCAATATTATCTACACACATTCACTAGCAAACATCTGTTGAAATTCTGAATGCCAAAGATGAACATGAAAATCTTGGTGATCAGCAGCCTCCAACAGCCAAGGACTCTGCTACCACAATGAAACCTAAATCTTTACTTTTGAAAGAATCAATTGAAGTAACCCAGAAGAGGTGTAGAAATGCCGATCTTGATGGCATTCTGCATCCAGATAAGGAAGACTAGAATCTTGATAGGCAAGGAATTCACAGACGAGCCAAACCAATTTTATTAACGTGTGAATATATTTCTGTGTGGTCTAAAAGTCTTTTTTTATCATGTGGGACAAGAATGATTCTTCAAAACCTTTTACGATTTAGATTATGATATAAATTGATGTTTTGATGTAAATTATGTATCTTAATGGGTGGTTATTGACAACTAACCTTGATTGGGGGCATCGAAGTTGCATTATTAAAAAATTCTTTAACATATACCTGCCTTTGTCATTGTATCCTTTACATTTTTGTATTTTTCATTTGAGGTTGATTGACTGAATTAAGACACTATGGTGTGTTTTTGTCTCAATTTGTTATTTATCTCGTTGTAGGCATCTCCAATTCAGACCTGGTAGCCTTGCAACTCGAGGGAGTAAGTTAATCTTGTTCTGCATCTAATGTAATCTTTGCAGATATATGAGGTTACTTTCACCTTTCACTCTTTTTCACTGTTTGATTGATCAAGTATATTGACTTCTGCTTCCTTTTTTCCTTTACCTGCATATTCTTAACCTGTGCAAGATTTGTTTCCTATTCAATTTGTTTATTTTTTCCTCGCACTAAATCCAGCTATATTCATATAAAAAGACCATGATTATGGAGCTTACTGCACATTTTTCACATTTGTTTGCAGGTCAGAAGTGTTCCTTGGATGTTTCTACCGTGAAGCAAGGAAATACAAGGTTTTTCAGTGTTCTAATGCTTTCTTGGGGTATGCCACTTATTTAGTTATTTATCAAAAACAGGGCATTCATCGTGTGCAAGAGCTCAGGTGTCTAGTTTATTGTTAGGCTGCTATTCAAATCATTACATCATACACAACCAAATCATTAAGCATCTACAGAGAAGCTTGTGGTGGTCATGGATATGTAGCTGTGAATCAATTTGGCAGTCTAAGGAATGACCATGATATATTTCAGACATTTGAAGGGGACAATACTGTCCTTCTGCAGTAGGTAATAGGAAGCCGGTAGTGGTGCTGGTGATAATGTTAATGTAAACATTTTCCTTCTGCTGGTTTCTAAATTTAGCTCTTCAGTTAGTCATATTTTGGAGCTACTCAATTCTTTCCCCTATGTGATTGGCTGAACAATAGTTTACCAATGGCCCTGGCCTAGTCAGGCATGCGGTCAATGGATTTCATTACCTTCACACATGTGCAGGTCTTGAGGTGAGATCACAATGTTACTCTAGGGTTAGGAGTTCAAGTTTGTTAGTACAAATTCCTGACATGGCTTATGGCTCATAGTTTGTGTTTCCAGGATATTTCTGAGAGTGAAGATACTCCAAATTCCTCACATGGGGATTTACCAATACAAATGGGCCCATAGAATGGTGAAGCATCTCCATTGGGAACAAAAAAGAGAGAGGATCCTTCTACTATGCAGGATATTGCTACTTATCAGGTACTTCAAGTAAATTTTTAATCCTCTTCTCACTCTCATTGAATAAATATTCATATGGGATGAAAATCAGTTTAATGAACTTAACGTAATCTTAGATATCAATATGCTCATATTTGGTTAACAGTGTACATTTAATGGGGTTGTTTACTTCAATAAGGAATATAACATGGTGTCATTCATTTTTCTATTTTCTTAAACATGTGACCCTATATGTCTAGCATAGAATCTTCTTTAATCTTTATTTCAGTAAAGTTTATTTGTTTCTCATTTTGCCTTGATCTTACTTGACCTCCATCTCCTGTCTTCAACGAGGAATATTACACAGTGCATTGTCTTTTATGTTTTCTTAAACATGACCCTATTCAACCTCAATCTCTAGTTGACATTTTCCTTGATAACTGTGTTTTTGATTTCATAAATAGGTTTCCTGCAGCCCAGTCTTCAGATTCTAATATGAGCACAGCTGCTAAAAGTGACAGAAGGTTGACAAGGCCAGTTTCAGAAATGTCAGAAATGAAAAATGGTATAAATTGCTTTACCATCATCACCTTCACGAGTATATCTATTCTATTCTATCATGATTATAGGAAGTGTTCTATGTTGTGATGTCATTGGGAAGATTCTCATAAAATGTTTTTGTCTAGCATGCCTAACCTAAAGTTAGGTAATTTTAAGATGGGGGGATTGCAATGTAATTTTTTATGGTATCATGGGGGGAAGGCCACAGAGATCTTTGTGCAGACTTTTAGGTTGGTCAATTTTATTGTTGAACAGCGCTCAGTTTAAAGGCTTTATATGACGTTTTCAAATATTTCTTAGTGAGATTGAGATATGTTAACTGCAAAACACATGTACTCTAGGCACAAATGTGTGCATAGTGGTTCAGTGACTTTTTGTTTGTCTTTTCCTTTATTTTTTTCTTTTGGTGTCTTCTCATGGATATTAGTTTCCCCATTCTAGAACCTTATTCTATTGCATATTCTACCTTGTTTTTCTCCTCTACCTCTCTAGTTGTGCTTACAGTTGCTGTTTTTGTTACAGGATAGATAATCTTATCACCCACAAGGTCTTTGCAATGCATTGGTAGAGAGGACGTAAGTGTCTTGACTACATGCCAAACTATCATGCTAATTGACTTCCCTTACTATATGTCCACTAGCAAGAAAATGATTGAACCTAAAGAGCACCAAGGGAAACTATTTTATATATGTTAAAGAGTTGTCGAGTTTGTATATTTTAGTTGCAGAGTTAAAAATTGATATTCTATGGTCCGAGTTGTATTTATAAGTCATGGATGCTATGTGTAATTTGAATATTTTCATAATTTCATTTTATAATACATCTATATTAAGACATTGTCTTTGTCAATGAGTATAATATCCTATTTATGCCTTTCTTAAAAGGTGGACAATGTCTTTGCTAAAAGGAGGACAATTTATATACGCATGTGTTCTATAATGGTGGGTGTCTATGTACGTCGATGAATTACAAAGAATAGGATCTATGTACTTATTGCATGTTAGTAATGTTGTCTTTACTTTTTGCATTTTAGGATGGTTATTTTGGTGTAATATTTTAAAACTAGAGCCCCTATATATTGGTCATTTGGGGTATTTTGTGGAAGAAAATACCCTTAAAACACATTCTTTCAAGTGATTATTTCAGGGTGATTTTTAGGTGACTGTTCTTAAAATAGGTTATTTGGGACAGTTTGAAGGAGGAATTGCCCCTAAAACATGCTTATTAGAGCCATTTAGTTAGCAAAATTACCCCTATTAGAATATTTATGGGCATTTTTAAGTGCCTCTAATGATAACTTAGGGGCATTTTTCAAAAAGTGCCCTAAAAACCTTTAGGGACCAAGACAACATGGGCACATTTTAAATTGCCCCCAATACTAATCAAAATGCCCCAAAAAGTTATTAGGGCATTTATCTCCAATTTTTGTGACAGTTTAGAAATGCCCCTAAAGGTCTATTTTCTTGTAGCCAACCAGTGGCCGTCCAGTCAAGACTAGGCAGCCACTCCTCTGGCCGCCCAGACACTTGGGCAACCAGAACCTTGGCCGCCCAATGGGGTTTTACATTGGGCAGCCACCCCTCTGGTCACCTAACACCCCTGGGCGGCCAGAGAACACCCCTGGGCAGCCAGCACTCTGGCCGCCCAACTAGGCTAAACATAGTTTTGGGACCTCTCCAGGGACCACTCTCGAAGGCTCATTCCCATGCCTAACGCACCCACATTGGGCTCGGAAACCTCCGAAACACACGGGGGACCATCCCTGATCGCAACGCCATACACCCGATTTAGGCTAATTGATCCGAGCTCACTGCCCAAACATATATTTTCCCCCAAAAAGGTGATAAAGCCCCCTTTCTAGCCCAAAACGCTATCGGATGAAGGGAAAATGCGGGAAAGGTAGTTAGGATCTGTCCCCTACCTCTCACGAAGAAAATCACTGAAAAACTGTTGCATTCGCATGAATCGAACCTCGAGCTTGCAAACACACCGCGCCGTGCCACCGCCTTCGGCTCCTCACGTCTGTCCTCTCTGCTGGCAACCCACGGCATCCCTCGATCTTGCCCAACGCCGCCGTTCGTCGACCGCCGAAGAGGTGGAGGGAGAGAGGGACAGAAAACGAGAGGGTGAGAGAGTGAGAACGAGAGAGTGAGGGAGAGGAGGGGGGTTATTAAGTCTTTATTTTTTTATTTTTTTGAAAATTCACATTAATCTCAATTTTTTTTGAAAAAATACAATCTAATGCAGAAAATTTTCAGAGAAAAGCTAGGCCGCTCAACTCGCCATCATAGACCCGAAATGACCCACCTAAACACCATCCGGGGGTCCAATGATCCAAAATTAAAATTTGAAACCCACTCGAATACGATCTACAACCCGCGAAAAAGATTCGAAAACCCGAGGTGCTACATATACATATTGAAATATTTATGAATAATAGTACTAAAAAAACATGCAACATGGAATGAGCCAAGATGTGTAGAAAGTTCAAATTTTCAAAAATATGTGATTAAACTGTGAATACGTTATGATTTTTAGATTAAGACACATTTAAAATATTCTATACAATAATTTGATTTACTTATGGAGACATTGAAATGAAAATTTGTGAGTAAAGTTGTATTCCTTTCAAGAAATCACATATTTATGTGACATTTGTACAATTAACTTTTCTTACACTAATGCCTGTTGACCCAGACTCAGTATAAATAAGAAGGGAGGGGGGTTGAATTGTTTATCCCCAATTCATGCTAACCACAAACTACTTGGAATGAGCTCTATTAAATTCGAGGATCAATTAGATTGCATGAAGGTAAACTCATCGTTCATACTCGTATCACAATCAGACCACATGGACTCAAGCATTCAACCATAGGAGACGCGAGATTTAAGGTGGTTCGGCCGGACCAAAACGTCTGCCTACATCCATCCCTTACCACTCGGTGAGGCTTCACACACTACTAAAAAGTAGCAATGGAGATAAAAATCTTTAGTAACCAACGGAGACGATGTCTCTAGCCACAACCACACACGCTACAACATGTAGCCAATAATCACACGCTGCACAAACCGCAACACAAGTCCACACACTGCTGCACTCTCGCAGCGAGCATACAAACCACAGATAGTATACAAGAAATATCAAGAGGATATACAACTTTGACCACCTAGAATATGAAATCTAGTGAAAGACTATTGCAAAGATAAAAAGGGAATGGTATAAAATCTTCTTTTTATGATGATGAACTCGTTTCACATCCATCCCTTTGATTTTGGAGTGATGGAACTCGGATTCAACACTTCCCTCTTGAAATCTCGATCTTCCGAACTCGATGACGGCGCTCCAACTTCAACAAATGATGTAGATCGACATTCCGCTCTTGGATCTTTAATCTTCTGAGTTGAAATCAGGAGAGGAAGGGGCAAGAAGCTCTCCACGTCGCATGTACTCCTCCTCCTTCTTCCTACACAAGAAAGCACAAAACCCTTAGATCATCTATTTACAAAATTCGCAATAGAAGTTTTATACCTAGGAAAGGGTCCAAAGACTTGGAAGCCCCTTCTAGAACCCTCTAAAAAGACCCTAATAGGTGTATCAATAACCCTGGGGTATTGTGGTAAAAGATCACCCCAAACAAAGGCCTCACGAGTGGGTTTCGGAGTGCTACAGAAATCACGTACGAAGGGCAAAAATTGCATTGGTCGACCAGTTCTGGTAGTTTGTCGATCGGCCTGGAATGGATTCTGTCTGGCCCCTGGACAGTGAACAAGAGGTCGATCGGTTCTAAATTTGCGGTCGACCGGTCCTGCTGAGGGTTCTGTCTGGCCAGAATCTAGGAACAACAGGTCGACCTGTCCTTCACAGGAGGCCGACCTATCCAGGAGGCTTTCTGTCTGGCCACTGGCTGCGGTATAGCGGTCAACCGGTCCTTGGAGGGTGGTCGACTGGTCCTGGTTCTGCTCAAGGCAGACCAGATCAAGACACAAACTCCATTTTTCACACCTAAAAATTAAAATCAAATGCCATGCATTTATGCAATATGTGAGCACATCATTTAACCAATTTCAACCATGATTGATATAAGGGAGTTTAAACACATTATGAGCCAAAAACTCATGCAGAAACCATGAAGACAATGCATGAAACCCAGTTGGGTCGACACATAACAATGTTGGGTTGACACAACAAGGATGGGTCGACGCAAGCTTCATCTAAATGAGGGATTTTGAGAGTTTAAGCCTTAAAAAGAACCTTTTAAACCCTTAGATGCCCAATGGAATAAGTGAGAGCAAAGTTCCTTGATTCCGGATGATTTATGCTTAAGGTTTAAACCTGCAAAATGTAAAATTACAAAATTAGTATATATTTGAAATTCATATAACCTCCTCCTTTGTATCTAGCATTTCTTGAATGAGAATGAACAATACAGCATGCAAATCAAGCTGGAACACTATCATCTCAAATGTCGTGATCTCAAGAGTCAAAATATGAGTTCAAAACATAAAAATTTGCACGTTCACAAGTCTATCGAATTAGCAATTCAAACACACCACCCACATTGACTTGTTTTACCGAAACCAAAGAAATGAACAGAATTAACGCCATGACACACATGTTTTGTAATCATCAAAATCAATATGCCTAAAATCTATTAGAGAGTCCAACAATCTCCCATTTTTTGATAATAACAAAACATTGTATGCTTATCCATGAGCTATCAAAAATAACCAACTCTAAAAAGTAATCAGAAGTTCATGATTGAAACCAATCTTGTGTATGCACAAGTGCTCACTTGAAAATTTTGAATTTGAAGAACTCAATTTATATACAGTTATGCAGAGTAAATTTCAAAACTTATTCTTCATATATACATTTTGTTCAAATGGATGCAATTCAAATATGCACAATAACACTACTATTCTCCAAATGTAAGATGTATGCATTATGCACAAGATGTCATTATGAGCAGTCTTCCTATCTTTTCAAAAAAAATATGCACATGTTCTTATGCACATGATCTCTCCCCTTGTCAAAATGAGCACACTATCTCTCCCCCTTTGTCATTAACAAAAACAAGACTAATGGGGGTGTATGAACAGGCAATCATGCATGCAAGAGAATTATGTAATATTCATAGAGAATAAGATCAAATAGAAAATTGGATAAGAAAATGGCAAGTGATTGAGAAGAAAAATGTAAACCTGAAGCAATATTAAAAGAGTCGTACATTCAAGAAGATAGGTACTGCAGAAACTATGAGAGAAGACAAATTTAAGGTGTACAGTCACCACAATGATACCCAAGTGTAAAAGTGTGAAGCAATGAATAATGAAATTCAAAATATATGGATATCTAGATTTTCTTAAGAACACTAGAGGGTTATTTCCTCTCTACAAGTCCATGTTAGATTCTTGATTATTGGTAGCTTCGCACAACTCCAATTTTATTTTTGTTTGTTATTAGACTTCACCGTTTGACGTGAGTCTCCTCATGTGTCTCAATGAGGATTCCAGCTACTAGGATTCGTCACTTATTTGATTTTTCTTATGAATTTTTGCTTCACCGTTCAACACGGATTTCCTTATTTATTTCAGTGGAGATTCCCGACTACTAGGATCGACATTCCATTTATTGATTTTTGATAGGGTAGGAATCTTTTTCCTCATAATTACTCTTAATGTTCATGTAGAGATTTAAGTTCCCTTTGAAGTGTTGAAAAGAATATATAAAATCCTTATTAATGAAGATCATGTATTTCATTGTGTGCGTTGTGTATGGGAATTGTGGTGAATGTAAAAGATGAATTGGTCTATGTATAGTTACGTCTCCCCCTAAGTGTATGCACATTTGGAATTAATTCCTCCCCCTTAGTATATGCCATGTTACACACATGATCAAAATCACTGCAGTGTTATTTAGTCATAGAGTAAGGTCATAGAAAAGATGCAATAAAGTGTCATTACTCTATATATATACTCAAGCATGCAAGGTGGCAATAGTTCCATACAAGTTGATTTCTAATACGTGGCGGAGGTTAAGGCCCGAAGACCCAACTCATGCATAGTAAGAGTTTCTAGGTGAACGTAATCCACCCTTCCTCAACACACCATTTGAGATACTGAAAAATCATGGCATTCAAGCACACAATAATATAGAGTATGTACATGTATAAGCAGACGGATACACATAAATGGAAATATTAAGAGTTATTTTATGCACAGTTGATGCATATGCAAGAGTATACAAAGTTAAATGCAGAAAAGAGTGTATATATAAGGAAGTGTATGTAAAGAATTTATTCAAGGCAAGTAGAACCTTATCTATGTGCAAGTGTAAAAGATATGCACAATTGAGTGAAATGAAAAGCTAACTTTCTAACCTATAAATGCCAAGCTCTATCCTAATGAAATAAAACTGATCTGAGTTCAAAGGCTTTGTAAAAATATCAACTAACTGATGTTTAGTATCAATAAAAGTTAATTCAAAATCTCTTTTATTAATGTGATCTCGTATGTAATGATGTCTAATTTCTATGTGTTTGGTTCTTGAGTGTTGAACAAGATTTTTGGACAGATTTATTGCAGAGGTGTTGTCACACAAAATTGGAGTGTTTTTCAATGAAATCCCAAAATCAATTACTTGTTGTTGGATCTAAAGTACATGGGCCGCACAGCTACTTGCAGCCACATATTTGGCTTCAGGAGTTGATAGAGTCACACAATATTGTTTCTTAGAGGCCCATGATACCATGCAGCCCCCTAGAAACTAGCAATGCCCACTTGTACTCTTATGATCCACTTTGCACCTAGCATAATCAGAATTGGTATAACCAACTAAATCAAATGAACCATGCTTTGGAAACCACAAACCAAGATCAACGGTACCATTCAAATATCGAAAAAAAATTTTAAGGCCGAAAAATGTGATTCTTTTGGATAAGATTGAAATCTTGCACAAAGATAAACACTAAATTGAATGTCAGGCCTACTGATAGTTAAGTATAGTAATGAACCAATCATTCCTCTAAAAAGTTTTTGATCAATAGTTTTACATGTCTCATCCTTATCCAACTTCAGTGAGGTGGACATCAGAGTGAGATGTGGTTTGGCACTTCCAAATTGAAATTTCTTGAGGATTTCTCGAGTGTACTTCTTCTGGTTGATGAAGATGTGTGGACGCACTAATTTTTCATCTCATTATATTATTGGTTTATTTACTTCGTTTATTTGTCTGTTTAGTGCATGGGCTTGCCAATCACAAATGTGACAGTTTATTAGGGCTTCAAGGAAGCCCTTAGTGCGCGCTGTCCAACGGATCAGACGAAGGTGAGGTTCGGGTCGGGACCAAAACCCATCGCGCCATAAAGGCGACGGCGTTAATTACATCTCCCCGAAGGGGAGAACACCCTTGATTAATCGCCAGTAAAAATGGCCCCACAACTTAAAGAATTATACTAAACATGGATATATAGGTGGCAATGGCAATTTAAATGATTGCAAGCATGCATTTTTTATTCAATCAACGGAACGGTTAGCTTGCTATTGGCCGCATATTGGCCTTTCAATATTCAGTTGATAACCCGGTTCGAGAATACACGGAACGGACATAAGACATGTGCCAATGTATGCCATGCATATGGCACGCTCACGGTTTAATTTCTCGAAGGATGGGGATCAGTCCTGCGAACAGGCGCGTCTGCCTCCATGGTTATCAGCCCAGGGTGGCACGTGGGCATGGCTATAACGAGGGAAACCCCCGAGATCCAAGCTCACACTGCAGGGCAGCTTTAGTTTCCCCTCTCGCATGGGGTCCGAGAACCGAGATTTCTGCATAGTCTGTTAGGGCATACATACGTGCTTTGGGTTTCCTACCTTATTAATTTAATTTCACTTGGGTATATATTTCGTTGCTCATTCCTTTTTTTTTTATATGTTTGTTCTTTTGTTTGGATCACGAGTATATGTGTATGGATTTCTCTTATTTTTGTTTTCTTTCTTTCATCCGTTTTGCTCCTTTTTTTTATTTTATACAAAGGCGGCGTCGACCCCAGCAAGAAGCTGGGTCGACCCTGCCTAGGGGCGGAGTCGACCCAGCCTAAGGCTGAGTCGACTCTGCCTTGGGCAGAGTCGACCCTGCCCTTGGGCAGATCAGCAGACTTCCACATTTTTTTTACCATCTTTTATCACTTCCCCCTCTTTTACCATTATTTATTCTTATCCATTCTGTCTTTCACCCACTTTCTGATGTGCGGGTGAGGGAGAGTTCTTTTGTTTTATTTAGGCGGGGACGGCCTTCTAGTACGAGGCGGAGGTACGTCCTCACGCATAATGGTAGCTTCCGACGGGACCGGATCCCACTTTCCATAGTCCACCATTTCATATACCAGAAGTCTATCTTGCCAAAGGTTTTTTTTGTTATATTATTATTATTTATTTCACATGGGGAACTTTGATGGATTTCATCTTTCTTTCTTCTATGTTCTTTAATGTGCTGTCCGTGTTCATAGTCGTGTCCAACAGTCTGTTATGGTAGCGTTCGTGATCAGTTTCTTCGTGTCCTGCACGGTCCCAGGTCGTTTCAACAGAAAGTCCCATTGTTCATTTCATTTGTTTATTACTTCCTTTTATCTTTTAATATGGTCTTAATCTGACAAAAATCAAGCATCATCTCCCCCGGACCCGTGTGCTAACCGGGGGAAATAAAGCGGGTACACATCCACGAATAAGTCTGAGATGGCCCTTGAACAATATGAGTGCGCACGGCAACACTCGAAACAAACACATCGGAACACGACACGGAATAAAAGACGAACATGGTTAAAACATGAGAAGGCCACTGGTTAACACCCAAGGGGGATAGCCACCGGTTATCAGATGCAAGGCGGAAGAGCCACCGGATAACAAGGACCGTGGGACGCCATCGGATATACCCATGCGAGGGCTACCAGTTAACGGGGCAACGAAGCCACTAGTTAAGGCATGCGCGGGAGCCACTGGTTAAAACGCACAAACGGCCACTGGATAAGACGCACCCCTAGGCCACCGGTTAACGGGTCTTAAATGCCACCGGATAAGAACAGTTTGGAGCGCCGCTGGATAAGGGGGGAGCAGAGCCACCGGTTAACGGCTAAGAGCACGCCACCGGTTAACACATGTTTGGAGCCGCCGGTCAAGGCAAGAGGGAAAGAAACCCCACCGGTTAAAGCGGGAAGAAAAGGGGGAAAGGTTTATTCCCATATGGGGTGCCACCGGCTAACGGCGCAAAGGGGCCACTGGTTATGAGCCTCACAGGGCCACCGATTAATGGCTGTGCGAGGCCACCGGTTATAGTGTGTTCGCCACCGGTTGAGCGAGAAGCCTGTAGGGAAAAAGCCATGAGAGAAGGCTTCCAGCAGACATTACACGAGGAGACTAACTTCAGCAAGCGGAACTCAAAATCTGGCATAGGTTGCCAGTTTGCCCTGTAGGTAGAGGGGTGACCAGCAGAGGGAGAAGATTCATTACAACATGGGGGAAGCGTGGCGCTAGAAATGCCTAAGCTTTAACCATGAGCTGCCAGGGCCCAGGTAGTGGCCTGTTTGTAGCAAGCCTCTTGAAGGGACGGATAAAAGAGAGGGAGCAATAAATACAAGAAAAGCTTAAGCTTCACTTTGGTAAGGAGTTAGAGTTAGACTAGACTAACTCAATCTACTTGAGTTAGTACAGGGTTAATTCATTTTTGATTTGATAAGAGGGGAGTTAGCCCGGGTATAAAGAGGTGGGTTAAACTATCTTTAATCCAGTGTGATTTGATAGTTAGTTGGTTAAGTTAGGGATAATTGAAACTCAAATGACACATTTACCCCTCCCTTTTACAATTTTTAATCTCTCTCTCTCTCTCTCTCACACACACACACATGTTAACTTATTATATTACTTTGGGTCATTTAAATTATAATTAGTATTGATATTGATATTTGTCTAAAAAAATATTATTTGACTGGTATATTAAATTAATAGAATCTATTATTTATTCTTAATAAATTTCTAACATTTAAATCACTTGCCATGGAATAGATACATATACAGTAAACATATAAACACTCACATAGTAAAAAGTTATGTCAACATTAAAATATAATTAGTAAATCTAATGATATTTTCATGAACGATTTTAATACTTTAATAATATATTAATTATTGACAATATAATTTTCTCATCTCTGTGAACACCCTATTGAGCTCATCTCTCGCATTTCCCTTACCTCTCTCGTTTATCTATCAGGTTCTCACTCTCTCGTCTGATTGTTTAAAGTGTGAATTTTATTTGAATAAATATTTAACAAATCTTTTCAAATTTACCAGTATTAATAATATTATTATACCGGCTTACAAACGAAAAAAATACAATATATCTTAAAAATATTTATTGTTTCCCCTACCTATTCTAAAAAAAACTTAAGTCTAAAAAAAATCAAATAGCCATTAAATAGCTACAACGTTTGTGCATTAACGTTTCTACATAAACGTTTGTGCATCACCGGAGATGCCCGACACTAGTGTCACTTACTGCAACATTTTGAGTAAACATAAAGGCTCCATCCCCCTCCATTGTAAAATACATTTCAGACAAATGAGAACAAGTGTAAATAATTGTACACATTTATTCATTTAAATTCAAAAGAGTACATAAATTTTGTCTGATACAGTGTCTTTGTACATAAATTTCAGGCTAATAACATGTGAATCATTTGTTACCAATGTGGTAAGCATATAGACAAGGGCAACTTCGTAGTTTATCATTTGCTACGACTACTAGTACTTGGAGTAGAACTCTGAATAGGAACTTGGACCAAGGAATGAGAGCCGATGCCATCTTCTCAGAAACTCTGCTACACGTGTTACCACCTGATTGAAACTTCAAACACACAAGGAAAAGAGATCATATGACAAAGTACAAGGTCATAAATACCACGGGCATACAAAGAAATTGATACTCCAAATCGCTTGACATGATTTTATTGTCCGTAAGTACAGAAAATGAGGCAGGTAAATATACATTAAATCCACAAGTTTATCTTACTTTCAATGACAAGATGCACACACATGTGACTGAATTAACACAACGTCTATGATCAATGCCATCTTTCTCCAGAAAGGAGTTTAGTGCATCTATGTTTACCTGAGGAAAGGTATATCCACTGTGTGAAGCATGGTTTTAGTGTACGTACTTACATCTAGGAGTATAAACTAGGCTGGATATATATCCACACCTGACCCCTCCTTATACTTGCGACTGGTTGTTGGAAAACTTGAGATGCAATAGAGGTAATTTCACCACCATGTAAACCATCAAACACTGGAATGCAGACCAGTCTTTACTGAAAAATGCAACAACTCCCATGGCAATTAAACACGATAATAATCATTTCCTCCCCCAAGAGCCCAAGAGGAGAACCTCCAGTACAATCTACTTACATATTTACCACAAGTGAGAATTTACAGAGAACTCCGGAAGACCGGCAGATGAATGAAGCAAGATGCTGAAAGGAATAAAAGGATCCAGTCAGAAACAGTTTCATAAAGATGAAAATGAAGGGGATCTCTATTAGTAACGCTCCACTGGGTCCCCAAAAATACATATGTATAGAAACAAAACTCCCAGAAAGCTCATGATAACTATCTTATTTTGGCACACATGAAAATCATATCTTCTGTTCTGGGAGAAGACGAATTTATTAAGTTCCTACAAATACCATTAGGTAAAAGATTCACAATGATAAATGCATCGCATACCTCCCCAGAGGAACTCAAACCAAGAACAAGTTTAAGAAAAGCCTCCTAGAAGAAAAAAAAGCCTCCTAGAAGAAAAAAATTACCAAGTGACAATGCAATCTTTCTCATACTATTTATATTGAAACAACAGCAACACAAGGCAGCACAAGGCAATAATTTTTGGAGGCACTCATTTGTAACATACCTGTTTGTAACGAACTCTGAAACAGAAATCAGGATTGGGCCTGTGATTGGATATATTGAAGAAAATATTAGTACGACATTATGAAATTACGTACACGAGTATTATAAAGATAATTCTACGACATTTTACCTATACAGATTTTATTGTCAATGAGCTTGGCACCCTTCAATTCAATGCTGGGTAATAGTCAACAATCTTTGATAGTGGGTGGGCTCAGTATGGGTTTTGGGGGTATGTCTAGTCATTTTTCACGTTGGGGTACCACAAGTGCTCATCCGACCCTAACATGAAATCATAAAACCCATTCCTCATCGCCCCAACCCTTAGTCGGTGCACACATGATGCCGCCTCATCCGGAGCAATGACCCAAATATCACAAGTGACATGATTGTGGTGGAGTTGCATTGCTATGCCGTCTACGACACTCATACATGCACACGCATGACAAGTTAGGCATGCACCGGGGGCAACAAACATGGAGACTTACTAAGGACTATTTTAAAAGAGGACCTGCCGGATACTCGGACATTAAAACAGTTGACACATGTAAGAAAGGGTAGACAATCACAGATTCAAATCAAGTAAAATAGAATTCATGACATGCGGGTACATGGCCCAATCCTTCCCTACGACCAAAAGATGCTTAGTAAAATATATGATGAAATGCAAAATGCATGCACATGAAGCTTTTAAGGCAAACTAGCATGGACCTAACATGCATTGCTACATGCAAATTATGCTGTGACATATATACTAACCTGTAGTGGATTAATTGAAGCAGACAAATACCTTCATCAGTCATATACATTTCCGCAGACCCATTAATGTTGCTTGTCAACAGATCAGATGCTATTCTCACAGTCAGCAGAAGTTCTGGGGAAGCTAAGGAAAAAGTCAGTGGACTAAGTTTGAACTACCAAAACAGAACTCCAATCTGTGGGAAGATCCAAAAACAGCACTCAATTCTCTAATAACATGAAGAGCAATCTGTAGGAATATGTCATAGAGGAGCTAGACAAAGTATATACTTTGGATGATTAAAGCTTCATATGCAAATTGCCATGAAAAGGAGAAGTTTCAGATGCCAAAACAGATTGTTAACTGTGTGTGGGCTGTTTTAAAAGAACTTGGGATACTCGGACATTAAAACAGTTAACACATGCATGAAAGGGCAGACAAGCACAGATTCAAATCAAGTAAAATAGAATTCATGACATGCGGGTACATGGCCCAATCATTCCCTACGAGCAAAAGATGCTTAGTAAAATATATGATGAAATGCAAAATGCATGTACATGAAGCTTTTAAGGCAAACTAGCATGGACCTAACATGCATTGCTACAGGCAAATTATGATGTGACATATATACTAACCTGTAGTATATTAATTGAAGCAGACAAATACCTTCATCAGTCATATACATTTCCGCAGACCCATTAATGTTGCTTGTCAATAGATCAGATGCTATTCTCACAGTCAGCAGAAGTTCTGGGGAAGCTAAGGAAAAAGTCAGTGGACTAAGTTTGAACTACCAAAACAGAACTCCAATCTGTGGGAAGATCCAAAAACAACACTCAATTCTCTAATAACATGAAGAGCAATCTGTAGGAATATGTCATAGAGGAGCTAGACAAAGTATATACTTTGGATGATTAAAGCTTCATATGCAAATTGCTATGAAAAGGAGAAGTTTCAGATGCCAAAACAGATTGTTAACTGTGTGTGGGCTGTTTTAAAAGAACAGCGGATACTCGGACATTAAAACAGTTAACACATGCAAGAAAGGGCAGACAAGCACAGATTCAAATCATGTAAAATGCTATTCTCACAGTCAGTAGGGGAAGCTATTTCAAAACTCAGTGGATTAAGTTTGAACTGCCACAACAAAACTAACTGTGCGTGGATTGTTTTAAAAGAACACCTGATACTCGGATATTAAAACAGTTGACACAGAGAGCAAGGGCAGACAAGCACAGAGTCAAATTAAGTTATACCCATCCCTAGTTTCATATGCCAAAACACAACCCGAGTTACTTCAGAAACATGGGAATTGACCATGGATTAGCAGTTTGCACAATAAAGAGATAATTGCAGCAGTCAAATGAAAGGACTTATCCAGATAATCAGACATGATTTTTACCTATGCATTTCATCTGAAGCCATTTTGAATTTTTTGGGCTAATGTACAAGATTTTACCTATGCATATCACTGTAGCACTTTCCAATGAAACAAGGTATATGGCCCAATTTGGACTGTTCACCTAATAAAAAGCATAATATTAGTACGATATTTTGAAATTTTATTGAAACATGTTGAAAGAAATTGTAAGACAATTATACATGATTTTACCTATACATACAAAATTCCCAATGACCTCACCACCCTACAATTCAATGCTGGGTAATAGTCAACAATCTTTGATAGTGGGGTGGGCTCAGTATGGGTTTTGGGGGTATGTCTATGTAAGGTTTCACACAGCACCTACGGGCGACGCAGCGGATAACAAAAATTTCATTTGCCCGATCTCGGTGTTATGGAAAGCTTAATCTGTGCTCTAATCGGTGTTTCTAATACCCTAATTACGGGTTGCGTGTTTCACCTTGTACGGAATGACGCTGTCCGCTAAGTCCGATGCAGAGAAACCGAGCCGCACAGCTGTACGGCCTCTAGAGCAGATCCACACGGACCCTTGCGCAACGACGGTACCTCCCCGGCGCAACTTCCCCGACTCTATCACCTTCTGGAGAGAGAGAGAGCAAGGGGGAGAAAGGGGGGAGGCTAATCCTCCTCTCTTAACCCTTAATGCTTGGTTAAGCTAAGAGAGGTTGGAAGAGTTCGAGAGTTCAAATGAACTCACGTAGGTTGGCTATATATAAAATTTTGGCCCTTTTCAAAAGACCTCCAAAGGACCAAAATTGTATATATGACCATTTCATTATTATACTCATGTATTAAGCCCCATTTACACTCCTTTCTAAAAGGAATCAAAGGGAATTAATACATACACCTGTATAATAATTATTCGTCACCTAAGAATCCATTATGTGTGATCCTCTAGGCCCATAGTCACTCTAGTTTAAGGCCCATTAACTTCTAATTTCTAATTAGAAGTAAATTAAACGTATTATTCGCTTCTACAAGAGTCGAATAATAGTTTAATTCATTCCGAACCTTCGATCACGTTGGGTCAAGCAAATCCGCGTGATCCTAGAGGACGCCGGGTTTAAACCAGCCTGTCTGGTACCTGTAAGTCCACAGTTACCGCATCGATATAATCCCTCGCTCATTCTATGAGTCTGGTACGATCGAGGGTATGGTTCCTGTCAAACCCCATGATCGTGCCATTTGACTATGACCTTCTTAAAGTGTATGACGTTCGTCCTAAACGAACTCATACGACCTTGACCAGGGATTTAACGGAGCGTCAATGTCATGACCCATTAACTGTCTGATATATACCCGACAGTGAGCGATCCCTTCTTGACCATTGATGATCTTCACACGTATCCTGGAGTGGTTAACGACTCGGCAACTCATGACTTATGGTTAAAGTCACTTAGCCAAGTGATTAAACCATTCCAATCCTCGTGTAAGATCCGATCAATGTCTCAGGTCAAAGGACCAACGATGCTACTGAGACAGTTAGATGTTCAGTTGACATTAGGTATAATCAACCATCTGAAGATCCAATAGCGGATCAGTTCAGTGTACATCCTCCAAAGACATACACCTACACATATGTGTTGGTGCCCCGCACCAATGACCATGAGACTGGTCACTGACACATCATGTGTACTGGTTTAATAGGTAATCAAAGTCCCCGAGTGATTACCCTCCAATCAGGAACAGTTTAAGGTATGTGTACATGTAAAGTCAATCTCATGTTCGAGATCCCATCTCGAGCTGACTTTACAACCACATATCCTAGGGACAACGTAAAGTAACACAATCGCATATTTACGCTCAAATACCACTTTATTAATAATGAACAAGATCGTACAACTATTGGGCCTACCCGACCCGAAATTGGCCTGTAGCACACCAACACTAACAATCTCCCACTTGAACTACAGCCAATTGCCCACAACTTTGAGGCCCATCTTATCCCGATGACGCTCAAACACAGTCTGTGTCAAAGGCTTAGTCAGTGGATCTGCTATGTTATCTTCTGACGGTACACGCTCTACCGTCACATCTCCACAATCAACAATCTCCCGAATAAGGTGAAAGCGCCTGAGAATATGCTTTGACCTTTGGTGAGATCTCGGTTCCTTCGCCTGGGCGATGGCCCCATTATTATCACAAAATAATGGGATGGGAGCTGTTATCTCGGGAACTACGCCGAGTTCCAAGATGAATTTCTTCATCCAGATGGCTTCTCCAACTGACTGCCCCTCCATTCAACATGAATACAAATTCAGACATGGATTTGCAGTTATCTGTATCTGACTGGAAACTAGAATCTGTGTAAGCTCTAAGCTATAGGTCATCTCCTCCATAAAGCAGAAAAAGATCCTTAGCCCTTCGCAGGTACTTAAGGATACCCTTTACTACCTTCCAGTGCTCTTCGCCTGGATTTACCTGATATCTACTGACAATGCTTAAAGCATTGGCAACATCAGGCCGTGTACATAGCATTGCATACATGATTGACCCTATCGCCGAAGCATGGGGTACTTTATTCATGTGTGCCACCTCCTTAGAAGTTTTAGGACTCATCCTCTTGGATAGGTAAATTTCATGTCTCATGGGAATGAGACCTCTCTTGGAATTTTTCATCCTAAACCTTTTGAGGATAGTGTCTATGTACATGGATTGGGATAGTCCTAGCATCCTTTTAGATCTATCTCGATAGATCCTTATGCCCAGCACATAGGATGCTTCTCCCAAATCCTTCATGGAGAAAGTCTTGGACAACCAAGACTTAGTTGATGTCAACATCCCTACATCATTCCCAATGAGTAAGATGTCATCAACATAAAGGACCAAGAAGGTCACTGAGCTCCCACTGACCTTCTTGTAAACACAGGGTTCATCTTCATTCCGAATGAAGTTGAAAGATTTGACAGCCTCGTCAAATCTTAAGTTCCAGCTTCTAGATGCCTGCTTTAATCCATAAATGGACCTTTGAAGTTTACATACCTTATTAGGATGTGGCTTGGAAGTGAATCCCTCAGGTTGTACCATGTACACCTCTTCTGACAGGTTTCCATTAAGAAAAGCTGTCTTCACATCCATTTGCCAGATCTCGTAATCCAGGTATGCAGCAATGGCAAGGAGGATTCTGATTGACTTAACCATGGCTACCGGCGAAAACGTCTCGTCATAGTCAATGCCTTGCCTTTGACGATATCCTTTCGCCACTAGTCTAGCCTTGTATGTGTCAATCTGTCCATCTGCACCGATTTTCCTTTTGAAAATCCATTTGCAGCCGATAGGGACCTTCCCTTCGGGTACATCAACTAAGTTCCAAACTTTGTTGGTGTACATGGACTGTATCTCTGAATCCATTGCCTCTTGCCATTTCTCGGAATCTACACTACGGATCGCCTCCTGGTACGACTGAGGATCATCATCCTCATCGATACATACCTTAGAGGACCCCTCTGAGACATGTCCAACATATCTCTCAGGTTCTCTCGGTAGTCTACCAGATCTCCGTAGTGTCAGTGTTTCACCTTGAATAGGATCAACCGATACAGTCTCATCTAATGAGTTTGTGTCTATGGGTTGTGGTTCTTGGACCTCGTCCAATTCTATCTGGCTCCCACTGTTTTTCTGGAGTAGATATTCTCTTTCCAGAAATACAGCTCTCTTGGCCACTAAGACCCTTTGCTCAGAAGGGTGATAGAAATAATATCCAAACGTCTCCTTTGGATATCCCACAAACCTACACTTATCGGTTCTTGACTCAAGCTTATCACTCTCGTTCTTCTTTACATGAGCAGGACACCCCCAAATTTTAATGTGATTAAAATTTGGTTTCCTGCCCTTCCATATCTCATATGGAATAGAAGGAACTGATTTACTTGATATCCTATTCAATAAATAAGCCGCAGTCTCTAACGCATAGCCCCAGAGAGACAAGGGTAGTCCTGACATAGACATCATGGATCGGACCATGTCTAACAAGGTCATGTTTCTCCTCTCGGATACACCATTGTGATGTGGTGTATACGGTGGTGTCCACTGAGAAACTATTCCATGGTCTTTAAGATAAGAAGTGAATTCATGGCTTAAGTATTCACCTCCTCGATCCGATCGAAGAGCCTTAATACTTTTGCCAGTCTGTTTCTCTACTTCATTCTTGTATTCCTTAAACTTCTCAAAGGCTTGTGACTTATGTCTCATTAAATACACATAGCCATATCTAGAGAAGTCATCAATAAAAGAAATGAAATAGAGATAACCTCCTTTTGCTTCTATGGACATGGGTCCACACACATCCGAGTGTATGAGCTCGAGAAGGTCAACAGCCCTCTCTCCATGTCCACCAAAGGGAGCCTTAGTCATTTTCCCCATGAGACACGACTCACAGGTATCAAATGGCTTGTATTCGAATGAATTCAAATACCCATTTGAGTGTAAGTGAGAGACTCTTTTCTCACCTACATGACCAAGTCTGCAATGCCATAGATATGCAGAATTCACTTCATCAGCATTGAAATTTGCATAACATTAGAACGTGTATCTAATACATATAGACCATTGACTAATGAACCATTGGCTATAACCAAACCATTATTCATTATAGAGCACCCAGTGCTATTAAAAGCCAATGTATATCCAATGTTATACAAGCCAGAGATTGAAATAATGTTCTTAATAATATTAGGAACATAATAACAGTCATTCAGCTCCAGAATGACTCCTGAAGGTAAACTGAGGCGTGCAGTCCCGACAGCTTTGGCAGAAACCAAAGCTCCATTGCCCATCCTCAGTTCAATCTCCTTTTTGCCCAATCGCCTTCTATTTGCCAGCACCTGCACAGAATTGCAGATATGAGATGCACATCCAGTATCCAATACCTATGATGTGGATTCCATATATGACAAATTAAGGTCTATGACAAAAATACCTTCATTTAGAATTACCTTGCAATTCCTTTTCCAATGCCCAGTTTTCCCGCATCGAAAACATTTGTCTTCCTTTTCATTGTTCTTGCCCTTCCCTTTGTCAACTTTGGCGAGTTGCTTACCCGTGGCCTTTTTCTTTCCCTTCCCTTTGTTACTCGTGGCAGATATTTGAGAGGCCTTCCTTTTCTTGTTGGCCCGGCCAATAACCATTACAGACGAAGATGGTTTATCTTTCTGCATGGTTCCTTCAACACTCTTTAACATATTGAGCAGCTCTAGGAGAGTTGCTTCAATCCTGTTCATGTTAAAGTTCATGATGAAGGAAGAAAAAGAATCAGGCAATGACTGGAGTATAAGATCAATGCATAGTTCAAGATCCAACTTGAACCCCAATGCATTGAGTCTTTCAATCCACTCCATCATTTTCAGTACATGGGCCTGTACTGATGAACCCTCAGACATCCGTGTCCTGAAAAGCCTTTTGGAGATGTCATACCTTTCAATCCTACCCTGCTCCCCGAAGAGCTGGCGTAGATTGAGAAGTACACTTCTACAATCAGTCTTTTCAAATTACCTCTATAGCTCAGGAGCCATAGAGGCCAACATGTAACATTGGGCTAGGGAGGAGTCCTCAGACCACTTGGCATAAGCCAGTAACTCGCCCTCGTCGGCATCAGGAGCTGGCTCAGAATGAACCGTGTCCAACACGTACGTAATCTTTTCGGCGGTAAGGACTATGCGTAGATTACGCAGCCAATCCGAGTAGTTCGGTCCAGTTAATCTATTTGCATCCAAGATGCCGCGGAGGGGGTTGGACGACGACATTGTAATCTGGATAAGAAATAAAAGATAACTTAGCATGTGTTCAAATTCTAACTTAGATGTGATTTTCTATCTTAGTTAGTCCCACTATTTTTCGATCGGACTATATAACCCTCAGTATATAGAACGGGAGATCAGCGAGATCTACCTAGTGGGTCGGAATCCCAACGAGACTGATGTACGACCTTGTGGAAAGCACAACAAGCCATACACCATCTCAAGGGCAGTCAACAAGCACTTGCATCTAATGCAATATCCGATATTCGACCCCCGAGAAATCATCCCCTTGTGGAAAGCACAACAAAGGATATTCTCGGTTAGATCTAACCATCATTACTACATAGCAATGAGTTCATGACCCGACCCTTGTGGAAAGCACAACAAGCCGAGTTCAATTCCTCACCCCATTGAGGCCGAGCCTTGGAGTTTAATCCCGCCCCCAAACTCATGGACCTTGTGAAAGCACAACAAATCCATGAAATGAAGACGTTCATTCACTCCATAATGATGGAGGGCCACGACGACTCCTAGAGCCACGCTTACCAGATCTAAAATTTAAACGCGAGGGAATTTAATTTTATCTTGATCTCACCCTAGGTGGTAATATAAATATATCCAATATATTTACCGTACCTAGTAGTTTGCACAAAATAAATGCATCCAATGCAAAAATAAACGCAAGTGATCATGGATTTTAACCCTAATGTAACTAAGACATCCGGCCCGCTTCCGAAGCAGCTGGATCGTCCTCGTCGGGTGTGCTCCACGCTTTCAATCGTCGACGCTGCATTAATTACAATTTTTACACGGCACGCAGGCCGGAAAAATTAAATTACATGTGACTCAAATTCCAACAGCCCTTAGGGCGAGTACAACAATGGAGGAAGATAGAAGTACATTGGAATTTCAACAGAGAGAGAAAGGAGGTTCGCAGACCCCAATTAATTACATTAATCCAAGTCCATGATCACTTGCCAACCCATTCAAATAAAATCAATCAAGGGTTATTTTCTGAAAATAATCCTTACTTTTGAATTTAATAATGGGATGTGCAAACAAAAACAGGCTAGCTTTGTTTAATTTTAAAAATCAAAGCATGATTAACTAAAATTAAACATACAAGCAGGCCAATACAAGGTAAATAAAGTAACACACGTAAAGAACCATCATTTTCTACAGGGGCATCTAATTGAGATAATTAATTAAATTTAAATTTAAATTTAATTATCCAATAATCAAATTTAAATTCAAAATTTAAACATGCCAATAATTTAAATTTAAATTCAAACTAATTATCTAATAATTTTTGTTTGAAAATAAATTTAAAATAATGCAATTATCCTCAATTAGTAATTTTCTAAAATTCAAAATTTGAATTTAATAATTATCTAATAATTAAAATTTAAATAATTGAATTTTCCACATTTAACTTCAATAAAATTTAAAATTTGAATTTTCTAATTATCTAATAATTAAAAATTAAAAAACTTAAATTTTACTGAAGTAACTTCAATTATTACCATTTTATCTCAAGATAAAAAGTAATTATCTCACCTTGGTAAATTCAAATTGGTTAAATAAAATTTACCATTCGACATTTACTATTGAGATAATACTATTTAACTTATGAAATAAAATTCTATATAATTTACTGAGCATTTTGATATATATATATCTAATATATATATTTAGATATGCATCAATAAATTAAAAAAAATAAGCAAAATTTTTTTTAATAAAAAAAACATTTTTTTCCGTGGCCGCCCACGCGGGTGCCGCGTGCGCCGCCCACGCGGCGCATGCGGCGCACGCGGCGGGCGCACTGCGCCCAGGGCGCAGTGCGCCCAAACGGGCCTTAAAATTTTTATATATATATATATATTTTTAAAAAAATTGCTGCTTGGATGCCCAGCATCCAGGAAGAACAGAGACGCCTAGATCTCTTTCAACAAATAATAATTGAAGATTTAATTTCCCCTAAAGCATGGTTCTAAACGGCGCTAAAAACACCGACCAGAGCGCGAACCTGGCTCTGATACCACTGTAAGGTTTCACACAACACCTACGGACGACGCAGCGGATAACAAAAATTTCATTTGCCCGATCCCGGTGTTATGGAAAGCTTAATCTGTGCTCTAATCAGTGTTTCTAAGACCCTAATTACGGGTTGCGTGTTTCACCTTGCGCGGAACGACGCTGTCCGCTAAGCCCAATGCAGAGAAACCGAGCCGCACAGTTGTACGGCCTCTAGAGCTGATCCACACGGACCCTTGCGCAACGACGGTACCTCCCCGGCGCAACTTCCCCGACTCTATCACCTTCTGGAGAGAGAGAGAGCAAGGGGGAGAAAGGGGGGAGGCCAATCCTCCTCTCTTAACCCTTAATGCTTGGTTAAGCTAAGAGAGGTTGGAAGAGTTCGAGAGTTCAAATGAACTCACGTAGGTTGGCTATATATAGAGTTTTGGCCCTTTTCAAAAGACCTCCAAAGGACCAAAATTGTATATATGACCATTTCATTATTATACTCATGTATTAAGCCCCATTTACACTCCTTTCTAAAAGGAATCAAAGGGAATTAATACATACACCTGTATAATAATTATCCGTCATCCAAGAATCTATTGTGTGTGATCCTCTAGGCCCATAGTCACTCTAGTTTAAGGCCCATTAACTTCTAATTCCTAATTAGAAGTAAATTAAACGTATTATTCGCTTCTACAAGAGTCGAATAATAGTTTAATTCATTCCGAACCTTCGATCACGTTGGGTCAAGCAAATCCGCGTGATCCTAGAGGACGCCTGGTTTAAACCAGCCTGTCTGGTACCTGTAAGTCCACAGTTACCGCATCGATATAATCCCTCGCTCATTCTATGAGTCTGGTACGATCGAGGGTATGGTTCCTGTCAAACCCCATGATCGTGCCATTTGACTATGACCTCCTTAAAGTGTATGACGTTCGTCCTAAACGAACTCATACGACCCTGGCCAGGGATTTAACGGAGCGTCAATGTCATGACCCATTAACTGTCTGATATATACCCGACAGTGAGCGATCCCTTCTTGACCATTGATGATCTTCACACGTATCCTGGAGTGGTTAACGACTCGGCAACTCATGACTTATGGTTAAAGTCACTTAGCCAAGTGATTAAACCATTCCAATCCTCGTGTAAGATCCGATCAATGTCTCAGGTCAAAGGACCAACGATGCTACTGAGACAGTTATATCTTCAGTTGACACTAGGTATAATCAACCATCTGAAGATCCAATAGCGGATCAGTTCAGTGTACATCCTCCAAGGACATACACCTACACATATGTGTTGGTGCCCCGCACCAATGACCATGAGACTGGTCACTGACACATCATGTGTACTGGTTTAATAGGTAATCAAAGTCCCCGAGTGATTACCCTCCAACCAGGAACAGTTTAAGGTATGTGTACATGTAAAGTCAATCTCATGTTCGAGATCCCATCTCGAGCTGACTTTACAACCACATATCCTAGGGACAACGTAAAGTAACACAATCGCATATTTACGCTCAAATACCACTTTATTAATAATGAACAAGATCGTACAACTATTGGGCCTACCCGACCGGAACCTGTAGCACACCAACACTAACAGTCTATTCATTTTTCACGTTGGGGTACCACAAGTGCTCATCCTACCCTAACATGAAATCATAAAACCCATTCCTCATCGCCCCAACCCTTAGTCGGTGCACACATGATGCCGCCTCATCCGGAGCAATGACCCAAATATCACAAGTGACATGATTGTGATGGAGTTGCATTGTTATGCCGTCTACGACACCCATACATGCACACGCATGACAAGTTAGGCATGCACCGGGGGCAACAAACATGGAGACTTACTAAGGGCTGTTTTAAAAGAGGACCTGCCACACGATATTAAAAGAGATGACACATAGTGGAAAGCAGATATATACTGAGTCAAAATGAGCAAAATAGATGTTATGGGACATGGATACATGGACAAAATATTCCCGAGGAACGAAAGATGCACAGTAAAATAGATCAATTTTGCAGCCATAGTTGTGTAGCAATAGTGTCCCTAAGATGCTCTCCTTCCGTAATGTCTCGAGATGCCACAGGGATGTTCGGATCCACCTCCTCGTCACCCGCATCTTCAACATCAAGCGGTGCATGTTGAAAGTAGAAGTCGTCCCCTTGCTCCCGATGTATAAAGTTATGGACGACACAACATGCAATCACAATTAGTATCTGTGTGCGGATTGGGTACATGTTCCCCTCTTTCAACGTTTGAAATCGCATTTTTACTACCCCGAATGCGCGCTCCACAACATTTCTTAGTTGAGCGTGACGGTGGTTAAACTTGTCTCGCAAATTTCGATACCCTCTACCCCCACGGCCTTGATATTGAGATATGTGATAACGCTCTCCCCGGTAAGGACATAAGAAGCTACCAGTGTTGGCATACCCGAGATCGGCAAGATAATATTTATCTGAAGTAATAGGTGGTAAATGAGACAATGTGTACATTAATCATAAAGTAAATTTTATAGAAACTGAGGTTCAATATGAACTCACCTGGAGGAACTCTGAAACCCCCCTTTTCTAGGGCCCAAGTCAAGACCTTTTGATCACCGGCTGAGCCTTCCCAACCGGCAGCTAGATATTGGAACTGCAAATCAAAAGATACAGCAACCATGACATTCTGAGTAATTTGTTACTTACGATTGCGATATCGTGCATGTTTTGATGTTAGAACGTTGGCAGGGATGTGCGTGCCATCGATTGCGCCCAACGCATCCTACATTTGTTCGAATGTCTCATCAAAATGACCAAACAGATGAAGACGTGCAGATTATAAGTTACCTTAAAGTAAGGATAAAACTTGTCATTATGTCAAACGAACGGATGCACCTCTGCTGTTGCGGTGGGGAGTTGGAGGTATGTTCGCCTAAGCTCAACTATTGCCTTACAAACGTGGTTCACATAATAACTTATTGTCTGCGACGAGTGTTGGAAATGCTCACACATGGCACCCGTCGCAACACCGTGACCCATTGCGTATAAAAACATCGCCAGTTGCTCTGTTGCAGTGACAAAGCGACTGTCTTTAATCAATTCCCTACGTATCAGGACATCACGCAAACGAATGAACGTAGCTTGGTTTAGCCTGAACATGTTATAACATCATTTTTCATGACCCCTTAATATGTCATGTACCCACACATGTCCTGTGTACTTAGATGTATGCATGGGTCTGGGCACACGCACATCGTTAATTTCTTCAGCCATCACATCTAATAATTCTTCCACTATAAGATTACTCATGTTTTGTAAAACTATAACCCCCTCGCACATTAGCTGACGCATTAAAATATTTGCATCCATAATATCCTGTCATACATATGCATGAGATATGACAAATGTTATATTACAAGATACAACATGCACTGTCATTGAGGAAAATACAGGTAGACAGACATCTTGAGCCATTCAAAGCAATAGAAAATACATGAAAATCATATCATAGACTAACTGACACATTAAACTCAATAGGAACGAACGAGAATGATGAAGATGGCAATCAATATGACGAAAAGGAGGAGAACGATAATGAAAAGGATAACAATGATAGATAGGTGATGCATAACAATAGGGGTAGCCCTCTGGGGCAGGTTGTTAAGATAAGGGTCACGTCATTCCTGCTTGCCACCACTCCGCTTGCGTAGGTCACAACAGTAGAGTTCGTTGTGGCAATGGCTCGGAATGCATCGTTCGCGTCTTCAATTGATGTAAATCCCTTGTATCTCGCACCGGAGAACCCATTCACCTGTGCGTAACACTCATCCCAAGTGTAGTACACACCTGGGCAACGGCCAACCCACACCACATAGCACTTATACTTCCCCATGATCCAACTGTGTCACACCCTGCATGCATTTGTAACCAATACATGCCTGAATGAAGGGTACATGAAACAGCCATAATAGTACATGTCTTCATCAAAGGTACAATTAAAAGTACATGCCACAAACACATAACAGTACATGCCTAAATAAAAGGAACAAGAAACATCCAAATTAGAATACATGCCAAATGTTGTAATCATAAAAGTCCCACTAGGTGGAGAATAAGATAGACAAATAGAGAGACTGCTATCATGGTGAACGCCATCGCTCAGAAATAAATTGCCTCAACGGAGGCGATATGTCATGTAAGCCAACTTGTCCTCGTCATCTAATGTCATGAACACAGATCGAACATGAGTGTCTTGGAAAAGATCTGAACCCGCAAACAAAATTTCCTGAGTGCAACCTGGTAATTCCTTCAATTTTTGGAGACACTCTCTGATTGTGCATGACTGCATAGTGGTGGTAATTGTAGAAGATTCTCCAGTGCCAAGCTTTTTATACAACTCCGCCATATGGCTGTTCATAACACAATACTTGTTTAGTGCATCGGTGGCATTCTCCATCCTCTTATTACGTGTTTCCCTACTGGTCTTGTATGAGGGTGTGCCACATGTCCTCATCTTGTTGGGGGAGGTTGCCTCATCGTCATTTCGCCGCTTTGTAGGTGGTGAAGGAGTGAATTCCCCTGTGCCACTGCATCCACCCACTGACGATGGAGTAGGACCTTGGCAGCCACGGGAGCTTGGCATGAATAAGGGGTCAAAATCAATCTCCAGATCAACTAGGGGAGCATTAGGTTGAAGACCCATGGTAGTAAATCGACGACGACTTAAATCATCTGAACCCAATTGTTCAAGGGGTGACTCTTCATCTCCCCAAGACCGCCTTTGTGACAAGTCATTGTCGATTGTGCTTCCAAATCCTAAACATCCTCTGGACATGGTATTATCATAGAGAATGTCCATTTCTGCCTTGTACTCATATGGCTTCTCTAAGAGCTTCTTGTATTCGTTGTTGGCCTACGAAACAAGAAGAGAACCTAAGTACGATATAGTGGACCTATAACAAGAACATGACATTTTATATTTGTGTTGTAATAACAGCTTACATACCGCAATTGCCTCCGCCCAAGCACCCTCCTCAGGTGGCGTAGGCATCTTGTTGATGTCGTCCCATCCCCAACCAGTTCGTGATAACAGTTGTTCAAGTGTATGGTATTATTTTTTCAAATTCTTCCACCTGGTTTGCAAATTATTTTTGTCTACCCCTTTTTTAGTCTGATCATTAAAGGGTCCTATAATATCATTCCATACATGTTGCTTGAATGTGCCTTGGTTGCACGTGTTCTTATGATGTTGGTCAATCAAAAGGTTTAATAACAACTTATCTTCCTTAGTTGTGAAGTTGGTTACTCGCGGTTTCCCCTTACTGTCCGCCATGAACTACTCTACAAAGAAAGCAAAGAAGATAATCTTGCTCACAGAACATATTTTCTACAGTAGCAATGACACATGTAGCAATGACATATGTAGCTCACAGAACAGAATTTTTACAGTAGCATGGACCTTTGTTGCCAGTCTAAAAAAAAATCCTAACCTAACACATACAGAAAGAATATAAATATTTTCACATAATTATAAAGAGATAATAACTCATCCACACATTTCCACACATTCTGTAAAGATAGCAATAATAAAACAATAAACCAACATTTACACTGTCAATCTAACCCCTCCCCACCCCTAAACGACAACCGAATAAATCTACAAAGAAACATGTCTGTGCAGTAAACTTAAACAGATTTTTAACAGTAGCAAGGACAGAGTTTTAATACACATTATTAAGACACAAAGTTACCTTACATGTAAATTACAACTTTTTTAACATAAGGCTGAGCTATTGGCATAAATGTAAATCTTTTAACACACATTCACAAAGTGTAAGGTACATGTAACATCTCTGTGCAGTTCAGATTTTTAAAAGTAACAACAACGCATGTAGCAATGACATTTGTAGCTCACGTAACAGAATTTTTCCAATAGCAAAGATCTTTGTTGCCTTTATCAAAAAAATCCTAAGCTAACACATAAAGAAAGAACATAAATATTATCACATAATTATAAAGAGACAATAACTCCTCCACACATTCTGTAAAGATAGTAATAATAAAACAATAAACCAACATTTACATTGTCAATCCAACCTCGCCCCACCCCCAAACGACAACCGAATAAATCTACAAAGTAACATCTCTGTGCAGTAAACTTAAACTATAGATTTTTAACAGTAGCAAGGACATAGTTTTAACACACATTATTAAGACACAAAGTTACCTACCAAACAATATTTTGAGGGGCATCCCCAACAAGAAAACACTTACGGGTAGCAATGAAGTTTGATAACAACGACATTACAAACGGATCCGGCACACCAGCACCTACAACACTGATCCACACACAATGGGGACAGAATGACGCTCGCCAGAGACAACAACGGTAACACCACCGTCACCCGAAATCAACCACAGAAGTGGAAGAGAGACTCGGGAGAGGTCGACATGATGAAGCCAAGAGCAGCTGAGAAGGGGGCGAGGGCGACATATGTGCTTAAAAGGAAAGGAAGGTCAGATGTTCACTCACGAGAAAGGTGTAGACTGCAACAACCTATGTGTAGCAGGCGGAAGGGATTCTCTCCCACTCCCCGTCGCAGGAAGAAGGTAGAACGAAGCATTCACCTTGAAACCCTAGGACAACCACAGAGTCCCAATCTGCCGCGTGGGTCGCACACACATCATGGACCTGCGAGGACGAACGACATCGATCGCTTGAGGCCGAACGGCTTTGATCACCTCCGGAGGAACCACGGCACGGAAGCAACGGCGTGGGTCGCAGGGAGCTCGGTGCTCAGAAGAGAGTTTAGTAGGGGGGAATGGGTACGCAGGAGAAACGGCGTGGGAGAAAGTAAGGAGAAGGGGAAGGGTTTCGCACCTCCGGATGTGGAAGGTCGAAGGCGAGATCGATGCTCAGGGGAGGGTTTCGCAGTAGGACGACGATGCGTGGGGGAGGGAGAAGTGTTTCGCGAGGTCCCGATGCGGTGCGACATCCAAGGCGACAGAGGCACCATCAATGGGTTTCGCGAGGGCAGAATCGTCATTTGGACAGACCCGATTTCGAAACCCATCTCAGGAGGTGGATTTCGAAATCGGGTGTTAACACCCGTTTAATACCCGCTTAACCCTAATCTGGGGGATTTGGTAATCAAATCACAAAGTTGGTTAGTCCTGGGTTAATATTGAGCTAACCCAGGATTAAACCTTTACCAAAGTGGGGCTAAGAGGATGAACCCTTTGGAACTCAGGGTGGCAGCACCACCTGCGGGGCTTGGAGACCCATTAAGCCCTGGGCAACAGCCCCATTGAGGGATGTCTTATCAACTGAAGGGAAGGAGGGAGAAACCACTGGTTATGCTAAACAAGCAAAGAAAGCAAAGAGGGGGGGGGGAACATAGTGTGCCCGGGATCGATGGGACGCTTGGCAGACTCACTTCTTCTTCTCCCTCACTCACCCCAAATTCTCTTCTGTTCACTCCTGACGCAGGAACAACCGGAACGCAAAGTTCAACCCTCTCTTCCTCTCTTCTGGTCGTCTCCGTCTCTCACTTCTCTCCCTCCTTCCTCTTTGTTGTTGTTCTTCTTTTTTTTTTTTTTTAATCTTCCCCATGTGTATACTAGGGGTGATAGAAGTTTATACTCTAGAGTGGCCCGCCCAGTATCGCTTCGACGGGGCCTTTTCGTCACGTCCACGTCGACTGGCATCTTTCCTTCTTTGGAAGGAGCAAGACGTTGGCAGCAGCAAGGTGCCCTTCGAGACTTCGCATGAACGAGGAAGCGGTCCTCTTCGACGACAGCTGCGCGCCGATCAAAGGGGCAGCAGCCATGGGGGCAGGGACCCCTGGTCGCTGGGAAGGCCCAACAGTCATTGGCCACCATGGTGCTTTTTGACCTTCAGCCATTCCCGCCGTTGCCACCGTTTAAAGGGCAGAGATGGCCACCGGTTATGGGGCCACTGGTTATCAGGCTGACGCGCCGCCGTTTAAAGCGTGGGGGAGGCCACTGGATATGGCCGCAAAATGCCACCGATTATGGGTGGCTATGGGACCACCGGATATGGGGCTCGTTGGAGCCACCGGTTAATGGGGCCCAAAGGCCACCGTTGAAGAGGTTGAAACGGCCCACCAGTTATGACTGCCAAAGGGCCACCGGTTAATTATCAACGTCCCTACTTAACGGGGCCGACGAGCCACCGTTTAACGCCCTGAGGCCTGCCACCGGTTAACCTTTGCGCGAGGGCCGCCACCAGATAAGAACCACAAGAGGGCCACTATTTATGTATGGCATTTGGGTATTACCCCTTTATGAGTTTGTTTGTAATCTTCGAGGGTCAGCTCGGAAGAGAGTTTACAGTAGGGTTTGTTGAAAAAGGGCCTTATTTCTTTCTGACCCAAGGCTCAGTTCGCCCGTCTGAGTATAGATTGACGGTGCGTGCTTTGTCGCTCGAAGGTATTGGTCTTCTTCAGGGACTCAAGAATCTCGAGTCTCCCGCTCTATTCTTTATTGCCGAAGGTCCACGGGTGAACCCACGGCAGTGTATATGTTCAGGAGCATTTCAGCCTCCTGCCATTTTAATGCACCCAGTCGAGTGTGAAGTGTTGACTGACGATGGAGTCTTTCGGAGCCTGGGCATTAGGCTCTCCTGAGATTTCCTTTCCCGCTGAGCGGTTCAGACGAGCTTGGACACCTCGCGTCCTAAAGACGCGTGTATCTCGTTCCCGGTGTGGAGTCAGGAAGTTTACGGATGTGAAATTTTACGCGTTCACAGATACTCGAGGGATGAGACAAACAGTGCACGTGGGTGCATTTACGCCTGCTCAGTACCCGAAACCTCTAGGAGTGTGGGCCCGATGAGGCCGAAATGACGACGGCGATTCTTTGTATATATATATATCGCACACATATATATATTCCTTTTCTTTTTCTTCTTTTTTTCTTCTTCTTTTCTTTTTTTTCTCTCTTCTTCTCCCTTTTTTTCTCTTTTTTTTCTTCTGAGCTGACCGCCACCTGGTGGTTTAATGGGCTTGGGAGCCTGACTGTCCGACGGGCCTAAGGCCCTATAAAACGGAGGGCACGACGCTTCATTTCCCCCTTCACCCCATTTCAAACCCGTAGAAGCCCTAATGTCTCTCCTCTTTACCCTTTCTCGCTCCGTCACCGGCCCTGCTGTCCCCAATCACTGCTCACCGCCGTTCGCCGCTGCCTGGGGTGAGGAGGCCAAGGCCCCGCCTCCCTCCGTCGCCCCCTTCTTCTTCTCGCCACCCCTCCTTCTTCTTTTCTTCTTCTTCCCATCACTCCTATTCTCCCTGTTTTGGGCATGGTGGCGCGCCTGTAGTAGGGCCATGAGCCCCCACCGCCTTCCTCTCCTCTTTTCCTTTCTCCTATTCCCCTTTCTTCTTTCTTCTTTCCCATTCTTCCCCTGCGTGAGTGATGGCTAAGGAGAGGGACACCGGAGCCACCGGTTATAAGCCCTCAAAGGGCCACCGGTTATGAGACCAAATGGGCCACCAGTTATAAGGCTCCCCAGTTAAGTTGACAGGGGTGCCGCCGGTTAAGTTGACAGGGTGCCACTGGTTAATAGCCCATTGAGCGCCACCGGATATGGGCCGAGAGAGGGCCACCGGTTATGATGCCAAGGCAAGCCACCGGATAAGGGCCCATGGGGGGGCCACCGGATAAGAGCCGCAAAGGACCATCGGTTATGGGGTCTTCAGGGAGAGCCACCAGTTATAATCTGCAGGGTGTCACCGGTTAAGGCATCAAAGGCCAGTGGGCAGCCCGAAAGGGCGAGAGACTATTCGATGTTGCCGCTTCCGTCCGCACCATGACTTTTTGGGGTCGTCTCGCCTTGTGGACGCGCACCCGCTTCTCTCATGTGTGCTTCCGGCATAGGGGAGACTCTGTCGAAATTTTGTCAGAAATATTCTCACCCCATTTAAATAATTTTAGCATGTAATTTTCTTATATACTGCTTCACATGTAACTTTATTCTGATTATTTGGTTATTGGTGCTTTGCAGGAAATGGCCTCCCCAAGCGCTTCTTCTTCTCAGGCTGCCGTCAGCTCAAGGCCTGCTCCCCCAGTTACTCCCCCTGCCGTGACTTGGCTCAACGTGGGGGATCTTGATAGAGAACATGCAGAGATAGCCATGCTGGCGGAGTCGTCGAACTCCGACACGGACACTAAGGACTTCGAGCGTCTTGCGTTAACCAACGAGCACTACGTCTTCGACAGGGAAGGGGACTACTGGCGAGACTACCCCAAGGACAAGCACTTGATCTATTTTCTAAAGCATTTTAGCTCCCGTGAAAAATGAGACATCATGGCGGTGCATGACGTTGAGCAGGCCATCTTGAAGTCCAGAGACAGCTTGGCCTTCAGTGTCACTAGGAGTGTGCTCATGTATCTGTTGGGAGAGCCGAGGGAATGGAAGCCCATACTGGGGCTAGAAGAACTTTCAGTGTCCGAGGGGAAGCTAGTGCTGTAACAACCCAGGATTCGGATACCGGGAGGAACACGATACCATTCAAATATTGGCCCGCCGCCCACGAGCTGGAGGACTCGGAAGGGATAAAAGGAGTGTGGAGGTACAAAGAAATAGGAAATAAAATAGGATAATTCAACAATTAACAGAAATAAATAGACTAACTACAGAGTCCAGTCCAACAAAAGTACAGTCTAAGACAGGGAAACGTACCCAACATTGAGTGAACAATCGGCCCGGCGAGCTAGCAACTAAGAACCTTCGCACAGCACCCTCGAACCTCAAGGAAGAACTGCCACACCTGAAAAGTAGGGGTGAACCTCCTATCACTAGCTCAGTAGGGGTCCCACGGAGCCCCAACCATAAACAACGTCGGTAGCAGAAAGCAGCAACAATAGAAGGAATAGCAAACCGGTGGCCGGTAAAAACTCGGCACTATAGCTACTCCTACTGTACCGAAAAATATGTCCCGATCTCACAGTCGGGGACCACCGATGATGGGAATCGACGCTGAGCACTGACATTTTTATTTTACATTTGTGTTCTTTAGTTTGCTTTTATATCCTTGGGAAAGTATATATACAATTGTAAGGCTTGGTAAGCCAATGTGTCATTCCCTAGGATTATGTGGGTTTTTGTGTAAATGTGTAGTAGGTCCATCTAGGGGGCCCCCTCCCCTCCCAATTGGTCCACCTCATCCATGTGGGGCTGGTCAACCATCCTAGGTGGCCATCTAGAAGGTTTGAATGCTAAATGACCACATGGGAGATAAAGGGGTTAAAATTTCAAAGGTTGGCCACCTACCTTACCTACCTAGTCAAAGTAGTGCCCCCTCCATATGTAATTTATTTATTTTGAGTTTTTGACCACATGGGGGAAGAAAATGGCCTATTTCTCATGAAATTCTCAGCCCTCCACCCCTTGCTATTTTCTATATAAGCCTATGTATAGTGTCATTAGAAATTAATGAATGAATAGAAAAAAAGCATTGGAGCTTGTGAGATTTGCACCCCCTTCCCCTCTTCTGGAGTTCTCCTCTCAACCCCTCTGCAATTCTAGAGTGGATCTAGCTTCTATCTCCCCCTCTCAACCTCTGATCTTTACCGGTGCCGCCGCCGCCGCCGTTCGTGCCGCCAACAAGCCACCGTCGAAGTTCTGTTTTCAGCCAACAGTAGCTCCTTCTCGGAATTTCTACTATCAGCCATGACATCTTCATGGCCTGAAACTTTTATGGTGTGTTCCTATCTTCCATCCCCACCTCCAAAAAAAAGAATCCAGTCCAAATTCCATCATTTACTATTTTTCAATTTTCGTTCATCTGTTCAACTCAGATCTACCTATTTTCATATCTGATTTCCAGTCTGCCTGAGTTTTCCATCTTCGACCACCTTTTTGATTTTTCCAAATCCTCCTAATTTTACTGGGAGTTCTATCCATCAACCTCTCACTCCATGAAGTTTCTTAATTTTTGATCAGCCTTCTACCCATTTTTCAAAAATCGAGTTCTACCTCAGCTACAGTGCTGTCAGCCAGATTCCAGATCTGACCACCTTCCAGTGCAAAAATCACAGAAACTCGTAGCCACCTCCAAACCTTTCATAAAAAATATGTCTATTTTCCTTGTTCAATTTCCTACAACGTTCATGCAGAGGTCTAAGTCTGAATCCAAGGTCTTCCTAGCGGTCAACGGCAGTTCTCAGACAACCTCCCTGCAGATCTGAGAGTTCGGCTACTGTACACTAGGAACTCAACAATTCAATAAAGCCTAGATCCGTGCAGATCCAGGTCTGATCTCTAGGCCTAGGTTGTAGGACTTCAAGTTAGCTTTCCAACGGAGCCAGTTTCGTGTCGATCCGACATCGGGACTGATCGCAGCGTCCGTTCTCGCCGGAGCGCGTACCGGAAAACAGAACCGGCAAATCCGTGGCCGGTTATTCCGACCGGTGCCGAACGGAGCCGCCCGGCCTCCGGTCGACGTTCCAGCGTGCCGCCAGCCCAGGGAACGCTTCCCCAAGTGTCCCCACCACAGTGGTGCCACCGGGTCCTGCACGGCCCCTCCGGACAGCACGTGGGCCCCACGGTCACAAGTTCGGGTGCTGCCGAAGAGACGCGAGAAGCCGCCCGTCAACCCGAATTCGGTCCTCCCGGTACCATTTGTGTAGCCCTTTACCTCCCTGCGTGGAGTGGGTAGCGACTTGTATTGCTGTAATATTGTGTATTATTGTTCCGGGAGTACGAGTTTCGGCCGGGTCCGTCTTCCCCACGTCGAGCGTGTGGAGGTATCGTATTCGCTCCTTGCTTGGCATTTCGCTTATTTCCATATATGCTTGTTTATGCCACTGCTAGAGATCATGCTTTAGGACCTAGCTCGCTGTATTTTTATATCACCGCTGCTGCGAGAGAGAGAGCGTGACCATCCCGTGACCCGATCCGGGCACAAGTGAGAGCCGACCACCCTAACTCATTGCCGGTTTCTCAACCGCGCACGTTCGACGCTTCCCTCGCTAAGGGACAATCATGAGCTTGTCGTGTCCGTGATCTCGTCCCGCATCAATTTGGTATCAGAGCAAGGTTGAGTCTAGGGTGTCAAAAAAGAGTGTCATTTAAGTCTAAGTGTCTAAATCGGTCTTAGGAGTTGCATTTGCATACCATTAGTCAGTATATCAAAAGGTGTTGTCCGAATGTTAGGCTACGCCTATCGGGAAGGCCGCACACTTGCGCGAGTGATCTTCGGATCGATTAGCTCCGCCACGTACCGAGTCTTGGTCGTCATGTCTAGGGTTGTAGTCCATTGTCTAGTTGGTTTATCTACTAGTGTCGACATGGCCATCCACTAGCTTCTCCGTGTCCCATGGATTACCGAACACCTAGATCTTATCCATGGTGGCGATACTATCTCAAATGGAAGGACCACCCGAATCACCCCACTAGGCCCGAAACCCGGGACTTCTACGGGTCTGATGACCGAGGTGACTACCTAGAGTGGGAAGCCATTATGGACGACTACTTCGAGGTGTACAATATGTACGGGCCCATGCAAGTCGATGTTGCCAAAATGCGACTTTTTGGTGAAGCCGCCGAAACATGGAGGGAAATCAAATATTGGAGGGAGGATAGGAATCTAAGGCCCATCGAGTCATGGTGGGAAATGAAGAGAGCGCTTAGGAGGGCCTACTTTCCCCGCCCACCTACCTCCAACCATGGAGGTCATACCACTCACCAACTCACCCACAATCAAGTGGGCCACACCTCTATCCAATCCCACCCCTTCACCGCCGTCCAAGCCCACCAAGGCGACCCCAATCTAGTGGCCCGCCCAGTCACCTCCAACCAACCTCCCCTTGGCACCCCCATCCCAACCCACTCAAGTACCTCCAACCGAGTGGAAGCCCGCTTATAGCCGAGCCTAGGACCACACCTAGGCCGAGGGACGAGGAGCGAGTCCACCCCAAGGTCCCTACTCCAACCCGCACCCTTGCAGAGATCTTGAAACAATTTACGAACGGGCTGGATAGGATTGAGAGGGCACTACTCCAACCCAAGCCCAAGGAGGTCATAGCCGGTAGTCTTCACCCGGCCCCACCTCTAGCATCCCCAAGCCCTCTTCCCACCATGGATACCACACCTCCATCACCCTCGAGAGCTCCAATGCCACCACCCTCTATGTCCGAACGTGATTCGGAACCATCTCATTTGGAGCCACCAAGGCCCGAGCCACCCGTATTTCTAATGGGTATGCTATACATAGCCGAGCCGCTTCTTAGTTGGCTCAAGGATGGCTTGGTCCCACATCCCTTCCCATCCATGGACCCCCACCTTCCCTTTAGTGCCGGTCAACTCATTCCATACCACATTTCGATCTAGTCACCATGTTGATATGTTGGACGATCTTGTCATGGGATTAGATTCACAATGGAAGTTGACGCATCTTTTGGCCGGAGGCTTCGACCAACCCACGAGTCGTAGCTTCACCCACCCCGCCTTAGGGTCCATTATCTCCGTATACACCGTGGGTTGTGTCACCACGGAGGTTCTTCTACTTCTCCCGCTACCGGATGAGCCCGACTTCATTATGTTTATTCCGAGGGAGGAACCATATTCTCTATACATGGTCCTATCTACCACGATGGATGGAGGTGACCATCACCTTCATGAATTTCAAACATTAGACTATGTAACGGAGGAACCAAGGGGTCACACATTCTTTGACCCATTCGACCCCTACTCTAGTGGGCCCCGTGACCCATCACTTCCTTTATACCTTATCGGGGAGGTCCACTTTCACACCCCTTTCCCACAGGTCGGGCCATCTATACCCACCAAACCCATCTCCGATACATCCACATCTGGCCCTTCCACACCCGGCTTCCCTAGCCCTCTCAAGTCTCCCAAATCCAAAGGGACGTACATGCATGACTGGGTGATACTTGGCCATTTAGGTGTTCCCCATGTCACCCATCACCGGTTACATAACATGCATGCATGGCACACGTTCGGGTGTCCAGGTCCGCCATCACCTATGTACGAGTTGGACTAACAATAGGGTTGTTTAGAGTCATGCATGAGTCCATTTCTTGTTTGTGCGTTTGCATACGTATGTTAGTGCATGGTGAGTCTGCATGTGTCTTGTGCAAGCTCGTTGTCGATCTCTTATGAGTAAGAGGCGAGTGGACTCGCTCGATGAGCATGGGATCGGCTCTATATCTATACCCGGATCTAGTCACCTACAGGGACTCAGCGGTGATTCCTAGTGAGTCTTCGAGCCGCCTCCTCCCCTTTTGAGAGTGCCCCACCCGGAGTGTCCACCTATAGCCCGTAGCAGCTTGTACATATCGAGTATATATGGAATGAGCAGGTGACGGTCACTTGGAGTGGAGCATACCCGCGTTACTTGGCACGGTGACGGATCCGCCGGAGTACTCGAGCATCCATACCTCTACTCGACGGGGTCGAGTTCCTCCCACCCGGGGAGAATTGATGGGAATCGACGCCGAGCACTGACATTTTTATTTTACATTTGTGTCCTTTAGTTTGCTTTTATATCCTTGGGAAAGTATATGTACAATTGTAAGGCTTGGTAAGCCAATGTGTCATTCCCTATGATTGTGTGGGTTTTTGTGCAAATGTGTAGTAGGTCCAGCAAGGGGGCCCCCTCCCCTTCCCAATTGGTCCACCTCATCCATGTGGGATTGGTCAACCATCCTAGGTGGCCATCTAGAAGGTTTGAATGCTAAATGACCACATGGGAGACAAAGGGGTTAAAATTTCAAAGGTTGGCCACCTACCTTACCTACCTAGTCAAAGTAGTGCCCCCTCCATATGTAATTTATTTATTTTGAGTTTTTGACAACAGGGGGGAAGAAAATGGCCTATTTCCCATGAAATTCTCAGCCCCCCACCCCTTGCTATTTTCTATATAAGCCTATGTATAGTGTCATTAGAAATTAATGAATGAATGGAAAAAAAGCATTGGAGCTTGTGAGATTTGCACCCCCTCCCCCTCTTCTGGAGTTCTCCTCTCAACCCCTCTGCAATTCTAGAGTGGATCTAGCTTCTATCTCCCCCTCTCAACCTCTGATCTTCACCGGTGCCGCCGATGCCGCCGTTCGTGCCGCCAACAAGCCGCCATCGAGCCACCGTCGAAGTTCTATTTTCAGCCAACAATAGCTCCTTCTCGGAATTTCTGCTATCAGCCACGACATCTTCATGGCCTGAAACTTTTATGGTGTGTTCCTATCTTCCATCCCCACCTCCACAAAAAAGAATCCCGTCCAAATTCCATCATTTACTATTTTTCAATTTTTGTTCATCTGTTCAACTCAGAACTACCTATTTTCATATTTGATTTCCAGCCTGCCTAAGTTTTCCATCTTAGACTACATTTTTGATTTTTCCAAACCCTCCTAATTTTACTGGGAGTTTTGTCCATCAACCCCTCACTCCATGAATTTTCTTAATTTTTGATCAGCCTTCTACTCATTTTTCAAAAATCGTGTTCTACCTCAGCTACAATGCTGTCAGCCAGATTCCAGATCTGACCACCTTCCAGTGCAAAAATCACAGAAACTCGTAGCCACCTCTAAACCTTTTATAAAAAATATGTCAATTTTCCTTGTTCCATTTCCTACAACTTTCATGAAGAGGTCTAAGTCTGAAGCCAAGGTCTTCCTAGCGGTCAATGGCAGTTCTCAGACAAACTCCCTGCAGATCTGAGAGTTCGGCTACTATACACCAGGAACTCAACAATTCAATAAAGCCTAGATCTGTGCAGATCCAGGTCTGATCTCCAGGCGTAGGTTGAAGGACTTCAAGTTAGCTTTCCAACGGCATCAGTTTCATGTCGATCCGACATCGGGGCTGATCGCAGCGTCCGTTCTCGCCGGAGCGCGCACCAGAAAATAGAACCGGCAAATCCGTGGCCGGTTATTTCCACCGGTGCCGAACGGAGCCGCCCGGCCTCCGGTCGATGTTCCAACATGCTGCCAGCCCAGGGAATGCTTCCCCAAGTGTCCCAACCACAGTGGTGCCACCGGGTCCTGCACGGCCCCTCCGGACAGCACGTGGGCCCCACGGTCACAAGTTCGGGTGCTGCCGAAGAGGCGCGAGAAGCCGCCCGTCAACCCGAATTCGGTCCTCCCGGTACCATTTGTGTAGCCCTTTACCTCCCTGCGTGGAGTGGGCAGCGACTTGTATTGCTGTAATATTGTGTATTATTGTTCCGGGAGTACGAGTTTCGGCCGGGTCCGTCTTCCCCACGCCGAGCGCGTGGAGGTATCGTATTCGCTCCTTGCTTGGCATTTCGCTTATTTCTATATATGCTTGTTTATGCCACTGCTAGAGAGCATGCTTTAGGACCTAGCTCGCTGTATTTTTATATCACCGCTGTTGCGAGAGAGAGAGCGTGACCATCCCGTGACCCGATCCGGGCACAAGTGAGAGCCGACCACCCTAGCTCATTGCCGGTTTCTCAACCGCGCACGTCCGACGCTTCCCTCGCTAAGGGACAATCGTGAGCTTGTCGTGTCCGTGGTCTCGTCCCGCATCAACCGAACTAACGAAAAAATCTATGTCTACACTTCCAGGAGAAACATTACGACAACACTATCCTGAACCGCACATTGTCTAGGGAAAACCCTCGATGACACTCACCGGAACCCTAGACCTCAACCTCGAGAACACACATGGAAACTACACGCAAAATCACGTCTCGCAGACGGGAAATGGAAACTTGAGTCATGAGAACCCACGTCAAGTGACGGGAGCACTGTCCACTAGAAGTAAGGCCAGATGCGTCCACTGACGATTTTGTCCACAGTCTCTGGTGTCTCCCTACAACGCCTCGGGCAGAGACTGAGACACCACACAAGTACCACAAAACAAGGACTAGTTGGGGTCGCGCTCGTCAGCGCAGGTCTGACAGCCCCCAACTACGTGTGCATACACAGACCATGAGTCCTAGGTCAGATCCTCTAGCTGGTTCTTCCCCAAAGACCGGACTCAAGCTACACGAAGGGGCCCTACATTAACTAGCCTAACAACCGTCTCTCTAAGGTAAGCCGCTCCATTACTCCCGGGTGGGTTAGCACACACGTGCTGTAAGAAGGTTACGACCAATGGGAGGTCACTAACATGAATACGGAAAGTCACGCACGCACCCATTGCGAGTAACACAAGTAACAAGTGGCATGACGCCGCCAGACTCTAGATAGCCCACTAGACCTACTAAATCTAATGGTCCTTGAGTCACAAGACTCGAGTCAAGACCATCATACATAACGGCACAACGCCGTTAATCTAGCCTAATCCCTAGGTCTGAAACCACGGTAGCATGATTCCCAAGGTAGCTCACAAGTCGCCGAGTCGATCCCCCATCTAAGGGAAAAGCGGGAAACCTCCAGCCCCAAGCTGGGTGATTGGACTTACAATCCAAGGCCAGACGCACGGCCCACTCAGAAACCACCTTTCGGAGAAACCCACGACGTGCGGGGAAATCTCACCGCACTCATACCGATACACGGTGACTCGATCTAGCGAGAACACGAAAATCCGGAACACATGGGGTCACCCTGACCCTCCAAACCCACAGGCATGCTAATCGAGGTAACACGGTATCTCCAGACACCTCAAAACATGGACATAGAACCTACGGGGTGTCCGGGACACTTACGAGGCCTAAGGTCAGTCATTGGGTCTCAACCGGACTGACTGGGGCCCAAACAAGGCGAACGGGACACGACGAACATGAAAAATAGAGTGGCGGTCCTCCCTGGACCGTCACATCAAATGGCGGTCCACCCTAAAACCGCAAGCCACCAAATAGCGGTCCACGCTAGATCGCAACCAGCCAGAAACACTGTCACGCCCCGACGCGGACTATCGAACGTACAGTCAGAAATAGCTAGAAATAATGATAAGCTAATCTAAGCATTAACACATGTGTTATGAAAAGAGATAACTTTATTGGTCATGAAACATTTCAAATCTAGTACAATATCCTTAAACCAACTTTAATACAAACTGAGGCAACATCAACTTAACAATAATATCATAACTGTAGCTAAACACCCTCTAAGGCACAACTAAGAGTAGGATAACTATGCCAACTCAACATCTAGAACTAGTACACTCCAATCATCACTCCTGCCCATCCCCAACGGTAATTGCATCATCACCTGAGTTGCCTGGAAAAAGGGGGGAGACAACTATATGAGCGAACGCTCAGTAGATAATAACAGGCAAGTTTACGTAATTAACCAATTATTCCATTTTCATATGAAATGATAAGAAAAGAAATGACGATACAGAAGAAAAACAACATAATATAAAGATCTTGCAAGGTCAAGGAAATATAAGATACATGGATTTCAACAAGAATATCATGTAACAAGTGTAACAGGAAATTGTAATGAGGAAACGGCCACCAGCAAGTATTTTAAACAAGTCAAGCACGATCAAGTAACAAGAGATAACAAGAGATTTCTATCGTAGACATCACGCTAGTCATGCACTCGGTGCAATGCCTCACCTTGTCATTACAAACTCCCATGGGCACAAGTACTTTTCGGGCGCTCTCTCAGGACCAGACTAGGCCCTTATGATGCGTTGGTATTGATTTATCGGATCCAAGATCCCAAGTTCCATCTAGACATTTAGTCAAGTTTATGGCCAAATAATCAGAGGAATTACTGTCCAGAAGTTCAAGATTTAAAGGACTAATCTGTCCTTTGATTCAAGAGCACAAAACACGATAAAACTCATCTCTGAGAGATGTACGGTCATACAGAGGCCGCTCAAAGGATATATGCGGCTAATACTGGGCCGCACTTACAAGAACTGGACTGAAACTCAGCCCACGAGGTCAAGAATGAACGGCTGACAGTGTGCCGCTCTAAGGATGAACGGTAAGTTCTGAGCCGCGCAGGTCCAGAAGACCTTAAGACCCATGAATATGATGTACGGGCCATACGGGGCCGTATTAAGGATATGCGGTCCAATAGAATCCGCATAAGGTTTGAACGGTCATATTCCAGCCGCACCACTCGGGCTTGGCTAGAAGGCTAAGAAATCACCCTATTGGACTCTGGGCTGCCAAAGACAGGGTAAAACTAAACCAGGGCCTAGTCTACTGTCTATTGGTCAGTCCAGGGCTTAATGGTTTGGTCGAAGATTGATCAAGGTTAATCGACCAACACTTAATGGTATAAGCCAGGTATATGCGGTCGTTATTAGGCCGCCTATGAGGATATGCGGTCCACTACTGGTCACACATGTCTCTTTTAGCCCAATTCGATCCAAGACTTATAATCCAACGGTTCAGTCACGTAAATCAGAGTTTCTGGTGGTTCCTTAGATTATTAGCAGGGATATACAGAGATCCCAAGATGATGTTAAGTCAACCGGATGGAGTGTCCGGGGGTAAGTTCAAGGCTAGCACAACTAATAGGGCTAATGACTTGTTAAAAGTCAGTAAATTGGTCAAACCGTTCTACTAGAGTAGAATGGCTGTCATGCAACCTAGTATTCATTTTAGTCGTAATTTTCATGTCAATTTATCAAGGATCATGATTTACATTAATTTAATTGCCAAAAAGATGAATCAAGATGATAATGATAATGAACAAGATCATGTGGGAATAAAAAGCATGTATTTTACAGAAATTTACTTGCATAATTTATCACTTATCATATGGGTTTCTAATTTACTAATTATCAATTAAGATACTAATATGAATCATGTAGAGCTCACACTAAGTCATTTTCTGCATAGATGTGCCGGTCGTTACAGGACCTTATATCTACCTGACTGAACACATGGTACTTATGCGGCCAGGGCTTGGCCGCCCAAGGGGTTGGGCGGTCTAGGTGATGGCCGCCCATCCTGTCAGGGGTTATGTGGTCTAGGTGATGGCCGCCTATCCCAAGATATGTGGTCATGCAGATGGCCGCCCATCTTGTCAGGGGTTATGTGGTCTAGGTGATGGCCGCCCATCCCAGGATGTGTGGTCATGCTGATGGCCGCCCATCCTGTCAGTGGTTATGTGGTCTAGGTGATGGCCGCCCATCCCAGGATATGTGGTCATGCAGATGGCCGCCCATCCCAGGATGTGTGGTCTATCGCAAGACCGCCCAAGTCTGGTAAAATCCGATTAAACCAACCTTGCCCGCCTTCGGCAAGGTTTCTAGGGTCACACTAAAACATAAAATTTGAAGGGTATACATCATAGAATTTAGGGCTTTTACTACCAATAGAAAGAGCATGAAAAAATCTACAAGATGCATGAATCAATTTTAGATTTACAGCCTAAAATCGCTATTGAAATTAAAGGGGAACAAGTTCTGCCCTAATTCTGACATGCCTCTACCAAACCATTAAATTTGCGCAGGATACCTAATGGAATTTAGGACTTTTTGGCTCCAAAGAAAGAGAACTAGATGTTGATTCCATCCATATATAACACTTTATATTGGGCTCATTATTACCTACCTTAATTGGGTGAAGAAGGAAGAAGAAAAGAAGAAGAGGGACGCCAACACGTCTCCACTAATCACCAGAGATCTCCCTTGATCGATCTCCACTGCGGCCGCCACTGATCCCAAAGGATTCTAGGGTTGCAGAGCTTTATTTTTATAGCTCATGCACCTTCTGGATCCTTCTGTGCTAGGAGAATTCGTCGGAGCAAGTGGAGTGATTGAAACGTCGCCGCAATTGTTGACCTCACCCAAGCTCAGTCGATCACAAGTTTTAGGGTTAGGGTTTCGATGAATTGCCAGAGGGGAAACGATCCATAGATCGTGGCCTTTCATTTTCCATCGATTTGGGCTCATTTGATGGGGTATTAAGCCCTAATTCCATGATTTGAGTTAAGGTTAAGTAAGTGTGCCCTTTGGGCTCAATCCATTGATTAGACCTAGTTACAGATTTTTGTTGAGTTGACCATAGAAGATAAAGTTGTTAAGTAAATTATCCTTTACCAAATTACCATTTTTCTAGATTTTTATAAAGTAGTCAAAATTTCACTTGTCCTATTCACTAAGGAATTAAATATTAAATTCTGAAATTCATTCATTTCAATTTCATTTTAATTTCCAAACCGGGGTACTACACCCTCCCCTACTTTAAGAAATTTGGTCCTCCAAATTCACTACACTAAATACAGAAAATATGGAATGAGATAGCTCACCTAGAATAAGTTGGGATACCGTTTCCGCATAGTATCTTCAGACTTCTAAGTAGCTTCTTCAGTCCCACGCCGACTCCACTGAATTTTGACCATCGGTATGGAACGATTCCGGAGTTGCTATTGTTTCCGGTCCAGAATCTTTATAGGTCTTTCTTCATAGGTCAAATCTTCCTTCAATTCAAAATCCACATGCTGAAAGATGTGAGTGGGGTCATACACATATTTCCGTAACATAGACACATGGAAAACATTGTGTACGCCAGACAACTGAGACAATAATGCTAGCCTGTAAGCAACCTCTCCACTCTATCCAGGATCTCGAATGGACCAATATATCACGGACTTAGCTTGCCTGAATGCCAAATCTTTGAATCCCTCTCGTAGGAGAGACCTTTAAAAATACATGCTCGCCAACCTGAAACTCCAATGCTCTCCTTCTGTTGTTGACATAACTCTTCTGTCTTGATTGGACTACTTGTAACCGGTCTCGGATAATACGGATGTTTTGTGATGATTCTGAAATAAGATCTGGTCCAAACCATTGTTTCTCACCTGCCTCATCCCAACATAACGGGGAACGATAGCTTCTTCCATACAATGCTTCAAAAGGAGCCATCTGTATGCTGGATTGATAACTGTTGTTGTAGGCGAATTCAATTAATGCCAAGTGATCACTCCAACTGCCTTCGAAATCAATCATGCATGCTCTAAGCATATCTTCCACTATCTGGTTGGTTCTTTCAGTCTGTCCATCTATTTGTGGATGAAAAGCAGTACTGAAATTCAGACGAGTACCTAGAGACTCTTGCAGTCCCTTCCAGAAATGCGAAGTAAATCTGGGGTCTCTATCAGACACAATGCTGACTGGTATGCCATGGAGCCTTACCACTTCCTTCAAATACAAAGCAGCTAATATATCAACTGTCCATTTAGACTTAATGGGTAAGAAATGAGTTGACTTTGTCAATCGATCGACAATCACCCATATTGCATCAAATCCACCATGAGTCTTAGGTAGACCCATAATGAAGTCCATGCCAATGCTTTCCCACTTCCATTGGGGTATGTCAAGTGATTTCAATTTTCCTGCCGGTCTGAAATGTCTAGCCTTAACTTGCTGACAAACCAAGCCTCTACTCACGAAGTCTGCAACTTCCCTTTTCATATTCATCCACCAAAAGGATCTTTTCAAATCTCTGAACATTTTAGTGCCTCTAGGATGAATGGTGTATCTGGATCTATGAGCTTCCTCAAGAATCTTGTTCTTTATTTCAGCTTCATCAGGTACACAAGTTCTTCCCTGGAATAACAATCTTCCATCGTCAGCCATCATGAAGTCAGGTCTGCTGCTCAAGCTTCCCTTGATCTCTACCAGCTCGGGATCATTATCTTGCAAAGACTTGATTTCCATCAACAATTCAGGCTTAAGTCGAATCTGTGCAATCCTAACCCGATCATTGTCAACTGTTGTGAATGTGATTTTGATGATTACAAAATGTCTTTGTTGCTTGGCCTTGTGTGGATGCCCTTGTTGCTTGGCCTTGTGTGGAAATGGTTGTGGAAATGATGTTGTGGAAATGATCACAAACTACTTTTATTTGGATATCATGTCGATGCATTTGTGACTCTATAAGGCTCATATGTGCTTTGATGCTAGCACATTGTAATGTGGAAATGGATAAATGTCATATTGAGCCTCATATCATGCATGGTAATGCTAAATGATTGATTGAGATGCAAATACCATTGCTAGCCCCCAAGATAATGATGTGTGGATTGATGAGAGTTTGGATGATGATCAAATTGAATATGACTCAATATTATTTTATGTGGCTTGGCTCCTTACTCTTTGAATTTCAAATCTATACTATCATGCTATGGTGAATGATATTTGGAATTTCATGACTATGTGTATGAATGACTCAACCAATCAACAAGAAATGTGAACTCAGATAAAACAATGAGGTAAGTGTTGTTCTGAACTAAATTTGGAACTCATATGAGGATCTTAAGATGAAAATGTTATCAAAGCATTTATGTGTCTCATGCAAGTGCTTTCATGTTCATACTTCATGTCATTTGGGTCTCGGCCTCAAAACGAGCTTCATATGTTAATGCATGACTCATATATTTTGATCTTGATCTAACATTTTGCTTTATCATGTTTTTCAGGATAAAAATCATGCTGGATCTTCAGAGGATTATGGTAATATTTAATCAATTGTTCCCATTGATTTGATGGTATTTTTAGTGATTTTTCAGGCCCAAACAAGAATGGGTCGACCCAAGGGGTCGACCCTCTCAGGTTCTGTTCAAAATAGAACCATTTTTGTGAAAGTTGCCTGAAAGGGTCGAGCCCTGGGGTCGACCCCTGCCTGAAGGGTTGACCCCTAGGGTCGACCCCTGTAACCCAGAACCAAAGTGTTGGTTCTGTTTGGGTTCTGGAAACCCGAGGGTCGACTCCTGGGGTCGACCCCTGTAAAACAGAACACAAAATCAGTTCTGTTTGGCTTCTGTTTGCCCGAGGGTCGACCCCTTCAGTTCCAACCTCCAGCCGCCATTTTTGACCACCGTTTTCTTGCTCCAAAAGTCTTCCAATCCAAGTCCAACTTCCACAAATCACTCCATGACTTGTGGATCTTGTCCAAGGGCTGTCTCTTGACCATCCCAAACACTTATATACTTCTCTTTGGGTCACAAACCCTAAGGAGAGAGGTGAGATCCGATTTTTGGGTGTGTTTGCTAACCCTAGTGAGTGTAGGTCGCAGGTAGCAGCTCCATGGCTTCTTCCACGTTGTTCTAAGGTTGTATGTGAAAGGAAGAAGGAGGTTTCAAGTCTCCATGCAACCATCTACTGGAAGCTGCGTGGAAAATCAAGATACAAGCCTTGTTCGTCCAAGAATCGATCATCTTCCTTCAAGAACGTTCTTCATCCTGTAGAAAAGCTTAAGCCTATTCGATGAAACAAAAAGGGAGAGCTCTATCCACTGAAAAATCCATTTGCCTTTGTTTCTCCAGTTGGTCTTAGTTTTGTTCTAGATCTTGGCTATAAACATCATCTCCTTGAACTTGTTTATATGTTCTTTGTTCACTCTCTTGCATGTATATATATATATGAGCTGCGATTTTATGATACAACAATCCTAATGCTCATGTGTTCTTTCAGGTGAAGAAGAAAATAGAAGAAGAAGAAGGAGTGCAGCCACAAGGTCGAGAGGAGAGGAGTTTATGAGGCTAATCACTTTTCCGATGAATGAAGGTTTGATTGAAGCTAGCATTTGAAGGAAAAGGGGAGTAGCTAGAGAGAGGAAGAAGATAATGTCTAAATCATGATCATCCGTCAACGAGCCAAGGAGAATCAGATTTTGTTGAAGAAGGGGGAGCCTGACACTTAATGCATCTTTCTAGTTTTCATATATAGAGTTTGCTTGGAGGTCATATCATATATCTGTTTTCATAAACATTTGTGAGAATACTTTGTGTGGGTGTTCGGAGAAAGGGTTCTCCGAGTGTGTGTGTGTTGTGTGTGCATCGTTTTGTGCGGAGTATATCCGCATGTGTGGTTGGGCATAACTTGGGGTGTGTTCCCCGTGTGTTGTTGGGAGTTTACTCCCGTGTGGTTGTGTAGGCATTGTCCTACGTGTGTGTGGACGGAGTTGTGACTCCGTGTGAGGAATTTGTTCGGGGTGTGTTCCCCAGTGGTGTGTGTGTGTGTGTGTGCGTGCTGCTATGGCAGCAGGTTGAGGCAAGGCCTCGTGTGTGTGGTTTGCTGTGAAAGCAGCGTGTGTGTGTTAGGGTTCGTCCCCGTGTTGCTACATTTTGTAGCGTGTAGTGAAGCCTCACCGATTTGGTGAGGGGTGGACGTAGGGAGCCCGTCGTGGTCCCGAACCACCTTAAAAATCCCCGTGTCTTGTGGTGTTATTTTTGTGATTGTGTGTTCACTATCCTATCTGTTTGTGCAATCGTGCGAGCTCGGTGAGATTGAGTGAATCTGGTTTAAACCTGTTTAGATTAAATTACTCAATCTTGTATATTCCGCTGTGTGGTAGTTGTGTTTTTAATTGGACAAAGTTTTTAATAGAAGGATCTATTCACCCCCCCCCCCTCTAGATCCGTATTCTCGCACTACGGGACCCAACAATTGGTATCAGAGCGAGGCTCTGTTGTCCCTAGATCTTGCGATCTACAGAGTGATCCCAGTGCATTCCACAATCATGAATTTTTCTACTGAACATATATCAATGAACTGTTTGCCAATCTTCACTGGTTTGAATTTTAATTCATGGCTAGGTAAACTGTGTGTGGTGATCAATTCTATTAATCCTTGTCTCTGGAAATTGATTTGTAATGGTCCACACAGATTACCTCTAGATGAGACCAAGTGGTCTAATCAGGATAAAATGATGCATCATGATAATGTTGCTGCTTTGAGTTATTGAAAGCTTCCGTAAATACTAACAAGTATCCATTTGTATCTTCTTGTAGGACGGCAAATGAGCTTATGGACCGGTTGATCAAAGCTCAAGAAAAGGAAAGGCAAAAATGTCTCATGGTCGATGATGCTGATCAACAAAGTGATGAAAATGCAGAAGAGGTAAATTCAGATTCTGAAGAATTTACTCTTGATGATCTTGTTGAGGCTTATGATGAGTTGGAAAAGTAATATAAGAAAATCAAGTCAGAAGATAGAAAATTGAAAAAGAAATCTGAAAACATGCTCCATGAAAATGGTTCTTGTGATAAATGTTCTGAGCTTGTTAGCTTCAATGAACTTTTAGAGCATGATGTTGAATGTCACAAAGAAACCATTGCATGTTTGAGAAATGAAAATGTTACCCTCAAGAACATAATTGATCAATTGAGAAAACTGAAAAAGATCTAAAAAACAAAATGGAGTCAAACTCTATTGATCATGATATTTGCAATGAATTGATTATGAATGATAAATTTGCAAATGAAAATGAAGAACTCAAAAAGGAGAACAGTGCGATGCTAATTCAAATCTCCCTGCTTGAAAGTAGATTGTAAAATCTTGAAAAACTTTAAAAAGGAAATCTGTGATTGTTGATGAATCTGACAAGATGCATGTGCTTGAACAAATGATGGAGAGCTACAAAACTATCAATGCCCAATTGAATGAAAGAGTCATTTCCTGTGACAATGAGATCATTTCCTATGAATTACATATTTCATCACTTGAAAAGGAAATTATTGATCTGAATGCTTCCTTGTCTAAGTTTGTGAATGGGGAAGAGAATCTGAACAAGATTTTGGGGACCAAGGTAAATTTTTAAAGAGAAGGTCTTGGGTATGAACCCACCAAAAAGAAAGCCTTTGGGCTAAAGACTCAAACATCTTTTGTGCATGCTTCTTGTTCCTCAAATATGTCAAATGCTTCTTGTGTTGAGAAATCAAATCCCAAGGCTCAGGCTCAACCTAGGAGCAATAGGATTCATGCTCACAAAAGTCACAAAAACCATGCTCCAAACTCAACAAATGTCAATTGTCATTATTGTGGTAAGCATGGTCATTTGATGAATGATTGTTTCATTATGAAATCAGATGATTTGAAAGCATGCAAAAATGAACTTGTTTCCAAAAGAAAAAGGGTTGCTTGTTTTAAATGCGGAAAGCTAGGACACCGTGTGTCACAGTGTTGGCAAGCAAATGAAAGAAAGAATTTCAAAGTCAAAAATACTTATACTTTCGCCAACCCACAGAAATTTCATGCTCATCCTGTTGTGAAGAAGAGAAATTTCCATGCTTATAATGATAACATTCATGCTAAATCACAAAAATTTGATCATCATATTTATGAGAATTCTGTGAAGTCTCTTGGTTGTTGTCATTATTGTGGTGAGTTTGGGCATACCATGCATATTTGCTCCTTAATGTATTTTGATGATATGCATGCCCAAAAATTATGGAAGGCACCCTCTAGAGGTGCAACTAACCGTCCGGGACCCAAGAAGATTTGGGTACCCAAAACAACCAAATGAGAACTCTTATTGCAGGATTACCTTGAGGCCAAGAGGAAGACGCTACGTTGACTTGGCCAGTTCTAGTGTGATGTCTTGGTGAACATGGGCTTGTCCCTGAGTTGATACTTGAAGCTCATCATTCACACTTGCAGCTCATAGGAGATTGTCTTGTGGAAGAAAAGCACTGAAATTGGCTTTCTCATTTGTATTGAGTTGAGATTGATATGAAATTGAGTTTCTGATATTGCAGGTTGAGAGAGAGAGAGTCATATGTGATGAAAAACTTTGGAGTTAGTTTCTTCATATGCATTGGCTTAATATTGACATGAATTGAGCTCTTTATAGTGCAGGTTTGATAATGACCATCAACCCTTGAAATCATGGAGAGAAACAAAGGAGCTCAAGAGGACTTCAATGTCAGATTTGATCTACTTCCATTTCTTCTGGTTAATATCATTCTATTTCTTGCAGGAGAGAAAGAAAGGAGCTTATTGATGCAGAAGACAACAAGGGGAATAAAGTAAAGAATCTGAAAATGTTAATAAAGGTAACTCAAGACAAATGTGAAAAAATAAAGTGTTTGGCTGAAGTTCCTTGGTCTTGATGTTAATGCCATAACTTGACAGACAATGATTTTGAAGGTTTGGATACCCCTTGGTTGTTCTTGACAATGTGGATAATGAATGCTTGGATGAATGGTATTGAAACATCTGAGCAGTATATATGAGAGTGTAGCCATTGAATATCTTTTGATAAATCCCCGATGTCAAATGAGAATACTTTTGTTTCTGATCATCATTTCAATGATCACATGGTATATAAAATGGTGATATGTGGAAGGGCAGGTCAAGCTTATCTGAAAGCTATCACCATGTGTGAGAATGTGTCTCCGTCCGGTACCATAAATCATCTATGCATATGGCATCAAACTTAAATGAATTTTATGAAATCATGCATTGATTATGGGGGAGTCTTGCAAGCTAAAAATTTTGAGATTGATATTTTCCATTCTCTCAGCATGACGATATTGTTCTGTGGCTGAACATTTTGAGGACTGAAGTTGATCAATGTTTCATGGTCTTTACCAATGTGCCACTCATCTTTTTGGATAAAAGTACAACTGTTTTCAAGAAAAGTTCACATGTGATGATTTTGATGCTTTGCATGAATTTTCTGAATTCCCTTTTCAAAATAAAATTGTGTCATCACATTTTAACAATTGGTAATGCATGTCATGCATCAGTTGCATTAGGTGCATATAGAGTGTCATGTGAAATCTGAAATCTTACATCACATTGCATATTTACATATCATTATTTTCACATCATCCACGTAATATTTTTAGAAGATGAAGCTCATCATGTGTCTTGTTGCATAGTTGGAATTTTCAGCATACATATAGTGCATATTTTGAAATGCATCATTTTGAACATTCTATGTTGCATAAATGCCAAAAATGATTTCTTCCAACAAATGTCTCATATCTTTAGGGCCAACAATTCAAGAACTGAAATTACATATCTTTTCATTTTACATTGCAGATGTATATCTCCATTGTATGCTTGCATGTTATTATATGCTATTTAACCCCTTCCTTTGAAACTTCTAAGACCAAACACTCCATTGTTAACTAATGTTGCATCTGAGTCTTAACAAGTGTGCTTCATGTCAAACTCTCAGGGGGAGCATTTCATGCTTACTGCATTTACATAGGGGGAGCTACACTATCCTATTCTAAGTTAAATTTTCTCCATACATGTTAAATCAAATTCGTACACTTCATACACTTTAATGTGAAATTGAGTGTTATTCATAAGGATATAGAAATTTCATTTCAACACTCTAAAGTAATTCAACTTGCTGCATGGATGATAAGAGACAGTTGAGGAAAAAGTTGCCTACCTTCACATACAAACAATGGTTGAAATGAAAGGCAGAGCAATGCTAAGTCTCACTGAGTAAACTTAGCACATGTCACCTGAGACATGATGTGGTTCATTTCTGAAAAGTGTTGACTAAAATATCTCTGCTCAAATGAGGTGACAAGGTTCAGTATTCTGAGTAACCGGAGATTCTGACATGAGCTCCATGTGTCTCCTCGCGTAAAAAGGAATTATTTGAACCTGATCCTTCTTAGAAAAATTCAGATTGTCAGTATGAAAATTACTGATGATAATTTGATGAGGAAGATCGAAGCCTCCAATACGTTGTTCTCTATATTGAAATGTAGTTTGTGAACTTACTATCGTGTTTACTTGAAAATCCGATTATCCATATGGCTAAGATTCATACTCATGTTACTCACTTACACATGGTAATTTGATTTGATATGTATTTTGAAAATTTGATTACTTGCTTGACCTGCTGTACATCTTCTCCTATTTATCTGCACAATCCTCTATGTGTAATCATGAGCATTCTGAACTTAATGACTCACTTGCACTTTTCTTACACCTATCCCCTCATTGTAACTCAATTGGTATCACTTCTTGTGAAGGAGTTATGTTGCATGTATCTATAGATATCTGCTTGATTACATTGTATGCATTTCATCTCTCATCATTTTCATACATCATGTTTCATGCATTTCACAAGAAAACTAAAAATCAAAAATTTAAAAATCAAGTCAATCATCTAATGTGTCCATGTCAAAGGGGGAGCTTTGCATGTGATCTTATCTGCTTAAGTCATCAGGACTTGTATGAGTCAATACCTTATGGGTGTTTGAGTGCTTGTTTGCTTGCTCATTATTGTCATGCCATACACCATTTCTAATTGCTGCAACTTGTGAGCATTTGCATATCGTTTTGTCATCTTGCATACTACATGACCATATTGTCCACATGTGCATTTCCAATTTCAACAATTAGTTTCCAACATAGGTTCTTGCCATTCTGGATTCCCCATCCTGCTCCCCATTTCTGATTATGTCAAAGGGGGAGAGAGCATTATAGCATAATATTTTGTCATCATCAAAATAGGGGAGATTGTTGTGAATGTGATTTTGATGATTACAAAATGTCTTTGTTGCTTGGCCTTGTGTGGATGCCCTTGTTGCTTGGCCTTGTGTGAAAATGGTTGTGGAAATGATGTTGTGGAAATGGTCACAAACTACTTTTATTGGGATATCATGTCGATGCATTTGTGACTCTATAAGGCTCATATGTGCTTTGATGCTAGCACATTGCATTGTGGAAAACATGCTTGGATAAATGTCATATTGAGCCTCATATCATGCATGGTAATGTTAAATGATTGATTGAGATGCTAATACCATTGCTATCCCCCAAGGTAATGATGTGTGGATTGATGAGAGTTTGAATGATGATCAAATTGAATGTGACTCAATATTATTTTATGTCGCTTGGCTCCTTACTCTTTGAATTCCAAATCTATACTATCATGATATGGTGAATGATATTTGGAATTTCATGACTATGTGTATGAATGACTCAACCAATCAACAAGAAATGTGAACTCAGATAAAATAATGAGGTAAGTGTTGCTCTGAACTGAATTTGGAACTCATATGAGGATCTTAAGATGAAAATGTTATCAAAGCATTTATGTGTCTCATGCAAGTGCTTTCATGTTCATACTTCATGTCATTTGGGTCTCGGCCTCAAAACGAGCTTCATATGTTAATGCATGACCCATATATTTTGATCTTGATCTAACATCTTGCTTTATCATGTTTTTCAGGATGAAAAATCATGGTGGATCTTCATGAGATTATGGTAATATTTAATCAATTATTTTCCATTGATTTGATGGTGTTTTTAGTGATTTTTTAGGCCCAAATAAGAATGGGTTGACCCAAGGGGTCGACCCTCTCAGGTTCTGTTTAAAACAAAACCATTTTTGTGAAAGCTGCCTGAAAGGGTCGACCCCTGGGGTCGACCCATGGAAGGGTTGACCCCTGGGGTCGACCCCTGTAACCCAGAACAAAAGTGTTGGTTCTGTTTGGGTTCTGGAAACCCGAGGGTCGACCCCTGGGGTCGACCCCTGTAAAACAGAACACAAAATGAGTTCTGTTTGGCTTCTGTTTGCCCGCGGGTCGACCCCTTCAGTTTCGACCTCCAGCTGCCATTTTTGACCACCATTTTCTTGCTCCAAAAGTCTTCCAATCTGAGTCCAACTTCTACAAATCACTCCATGACTTGTGGATCTTGTCCAAGGGCTGTCTCTTGACCATCCCAAACACTTATATACTTCTCTTTGGGTCACAAACCCTAAGGAGAGAGGTGAGATCCGATTTTTGGGTGTGTTTGCTAACCCTAGTGAGTGCAGGTCGCAGGTAGCAGCTCCATGGCTTCTTCCAGGTTGTTTTAAGGTTGTATGTGAAGGGAAGAAGGAGGTTTCAAGTCTCCATGCAACCATCTACTGGAAGCTGCGTGGAAAATCAAGATACAAGCCTTGTTCATCCAAGAATCGATCATCTTCCTTCAAGAACGTTCTTCATCCTGCAGAAAAGCTTAAGCCTATTCGATGAAACAAAAAGGGGGAGCTCTATCCACTGAAAAAATCCATTTGTCTTTGTTTCTCCAGTTGCTCTTAGTTTTGTTCTAGATCTTGGCTATAAACATCATCTCCTTGAACTTGTTTATATGTTCTTTGTTCACTCTCTTGCATGTATATATATATATATATATATATATATATGAGCTGCGATTTTATGATACAACAATCCTAATGCTCATGTGTTCTTTCAGGTGAAGAAGAAAATAGAAGAAGAAGAAGGAGTGCAGCCACAAGGTCGAGAGGAGAGGAGTTTATGAGGCTAATCACTTTTCTGATGAATGAAGGTTTGATTGAAGCTAGCATTTGAAGGAAAAGGGGAGTAGCTAGAGGAGAGGAAGAAGATAATGTCTAAATCATGATCATCCGTCAACGAGCCAAGGAGAATCAGATTTTGTTGAAGAAGAGGGAGCCTGACACTTAATGCATCTTTCTAGTTTTCATATATAGAGTTTGCTTGGAGGTCATATCATATATCTGTTTTCATAAACATTTGTGAGAATACTTTGTGTGGGTGTTCAGAGAAAGGGTTCTCCGAGTGTGTGTGTTGTTGTGTGTGCATCGTTTTGTGCGGAGTATATCCGCGTGTGTGGTTGGGCATAACTTGGGGTGTGTTCCTCATGTGTGGTTGGGAGTTTACTCCCGTGTGGTTGTGTAGGCATTGTCCTACGTGTGTGTGGATGGAGTTGTGACTCCGTGTGAGGAATTTGTTCGGGGTGTGTTCCCTAGTGGTGTGTGTGTGTGTGTGTGTGTGTGCTGCTATGGCAGCAGGTTGAGGCAAGGCCTCGTGTGTGTGGTTTGCTGCGAAAGTAGCGTGTGTGTGTTGGGGTTCGTCCCCGTGTTGCTATATTTTGTAGCGTGTAGTGAAGCCTCACCGGTTTAGTGAGGGGTGGACGTAGGGAGCCCGTCGTGGTCCCGAACCACCTTAAAACTCCCCGTGTCTTGTGGTTTGATTCTTGTGATTGTGTGTTCACTATCATATCTGTTTGTGCAATCGTGTGAGCTCGGTGAGATTGAGTGAATCTGGTTTAAACCTGTTTAGATTAAATTACTCAATCTTGTATATTCCGCTGTGTGGTAGTTGTGTTTTTAATTGGACAAAGTTTTTAATAGAAGGATCTATTCACCCCCCTCTAGATCCGTATTCTTGCACTACGGGACCCAACATCAACATTAAGGTCCAGGCTAGCTAATTGTTCCAGTAGCCTCCACTCTTGTAATATGAGACTTGACAATTTAGCTACAGGCTTCCGGCTTAATGCGTCTGTCACAACATTACCTTTTCCAGGATGATACTCAATCGAGAAGTCGAAGTCCTTCAAGTACTCCAATCATCTTCTTTGCCTCATATTGAGTTCATTATGAGAAAATAAATATTTCAGACCCTTATGATATGAAAACACTGTGAATGTTTCTCCATGCAAGTAACGCCTCTATATCTTTAAGGCAAATACCACCGCTGCTAGTTCCAAATCATGAACATGATAATTCTCTCCATGCTTCCTCAACTGCCTAGAAGAATAGGCGATCACTTTCCCATGCTGCATGAGTACACAACCTAAACCAATACCTGAAGCATCAGTGTATACAACAAAACCTCCTTCACCAGAAGGTAAAGCCAATACAGGTGCAGTAGTTAAACATTCCTTCAAAGTCTGAAAGCTTCGCTGGCAATCTTCTGATCAATAAAATTTGTTCTCCTTGCGGGTTAATCTTGTCATAGATACCGCAATCTTAGAGAAATCATGGATAAATCTTCGGTAGTAGCCTGCTAGGCCTAGGAAACTTCTAACTTCAGTCACACTGGTAGGCTGATCCCAATTCTTCACTGCCTCTACCTTTGAAGGATCAACAGAAATTCCTTCCTTTGTGATGATAAGTCCGAGAAAGGACACCTCTTGCAGTCAGAATTCACACTTACTGAACTTGGCATATAGCTAATGATCTCTCAATAGTTACAATGCCATCCTAAGATGTTCAGCATGCTCCTCTTCATTCTTGAAATAAATCAGGATATCATCAATGAATACCACGACCCATTGATCAAGATAGAGCCGAAATACATTGTTCATCAACAGCATGAAAGCTGCTGGTGCATTCGTTAGACCAAAAGGCATAACGACAAATTCGAAATGACCATACTGTTGACATGTTTGTTTTACTCCTCATTGGCTTAAAAGACGTTTTCTCTCCCCTTCTACTAAATCGATATATAAAATAAATGGGGACAGTAGAAGGAGAACATAAGAGTGTAAAGAACTGTGATCGCCACCAAGGTGCATAATGTGATTGACACACCGTACCTTGGAAAGAGGGAGACACTCGCCTTATGAGCAGCGCTGGGAGGATGTACGGCTCAGGAGGAACTGCCTGTAAGGATGTGCGGCCGCACGATAGGCCATCTAAGGGCGCTGCAGAGGATGCGGGATAAAAAACTTCTGGCAGATGAACGGCTCAGACCCGACCGCAAGACAAAGAAGAACAGCCCAGGTAACACCGCACGTCTCCGTGAACGGCTGGTTAGGAACCACACAAGGCCACCACGCCAGAAGTTGTAAAAGGGTCCAACCTCCACCCTTTTCGGCCGGCCAGAAAGGATGGGCCTCACGTTAGTGAATTTCTGACCTACGAAACAGAGTGTAAAACATAAAGAAAAACCCAATATTAGAACTATAGAGTGTAGTAAATGCTATCATGAAAGGAAATAGACGTAACTAAGTGAAGTGGGGGATACCTGTGGAGTTTTAAACCCCTGGGGGCGTCAAAAACGTGGGAGTGTGTGTGTGAATGATAGTGCAAACAACGAAAACGCGGGAGAATAGATGTGTAGAAACAAACATGTAATGAGAAGAATACGAGATTATCTAGAATGCAAAAGGACTCAAGACGAAAGTTACTCCCTGGACCGGAGGCCTATATGGATGTAGAAGGCCTCCCTCCCTGGTTGTAGGTCGCTCAAGGATTCGGCAGGACTTCGCCGTCGACCAAAAATCTCCCCCCTTTTGAAAGGTAGCCTTTAGGGTCTATTTATAGAGCACCTAAAGCTCTAGCTCGAAATTAGGGTTTTTAGGCATTTTCAGGTCGAGATAATCAAAGGAAAATCGTAGATAATCAAATTATCTCTTATCTAGTCAAAACGGCACTCAAAATGGTTCATTATCCGCGGAGAAAATGACGGGAGAAGTTAGGGATAAAACCACGGATAGAGAGAGAAAATCTGTTGAAATTCAGGAATCGAACGGATGAATGATCTAACGATAGACCACTCAACGGGATGTGCGGCCATGTCCTGGCCGTCCAACCCTATCGGTGGAAATTCAAAAAATAGAGAATATTACCCAACTACCCATCGAATTGACCATCTTCTTCGCCGTTGGACTCTCATAGATGAACGGCTGCTAGTAGACCTTTCATCTATAAGGGCGGCCAGAAGACAACCGCGTAACCCTGTCGGTGGGAAAATCAAAATAGATAAGATAATTAGATAATTATTTGAAAACCAGCCGAACGTAGGACTCTGGAGAGATAGACGGCTCATAATCTACCGCACAATGGTCTGCTGCGGTTATGTCTAGGCCGTATATATGCCTGTTGGTGATAATTCAGAAAATTTGCTAAATATCCCATAAATATATGAACGGCCCAGTATCAACTGCACAAATTGTTATACAGTTGTAGGTTGACCACACATGTACCTGGGTGTTTGAAATTCATAGAAAAGCTTGATTAACCGAAACCAAGGCCCATTAAGCCCTGAATTGAAGCAAGCCCAGCCAGGGAGGGAGGCTACCCATAAAATTGGCCCAAGACGTGCCAAAAAATAGCCCGGCGAGTGATGGACAACTCGAGGCATCAATAAATGGGAGTAAGAGAAATGACTCAACTTATCGGCAAAAAAACGTGTGTCAACAGATGCCCCTCCTTAACGTCCTCTTTGTAGGGGAGCGAGTGGAGGTGAAGCGAAAGTGACATGGACCATGGAGATGAAGCGCAAATGCAGCGGAGTGGACCGAAAAAGCAGGCGTTAAGGTAAAACGACGCCCATTTTTATCAACAAGCGACATGAATTTTTTGGAAAACTCTGAACCAAACGCAAGGAATGATTAAACCAAAAGCGACACCAGTCTGGAGGAACTAAACTAAACAAAATGAAACAAATTGACAAGACCAACCTCATGGGGGACACAATCCCGCGATCCAATGAGGAGGCTAAAAGTAGGCAGTAAAAGTAAAGGAAACATGCTAAAGCTCCAGACGGGGACATCTTAATCAACCAAACTAAGCGAATTGACCAAAGAGAACCTTCCAACTTAGAGTGGAATTAGTTCCTCTTACTCAAACACTGAACGCACAGCTGACCATCGCTGGTGGGACATTCTGCAGGTAAACCATGGGTCATGAAAGCTCAAAAGATGCGTATGATGCATGCTGGGCTAAAATAAAAAAAATCGTTAAAACAAATGCAAAGAAAGATTAAAATATAATATACTCGAGAATAATATTGCTAAGCTGGAAAAATCAGAGTCAAGATACCATCCGCAACCATAGCGTGCAGGATAGAACCATCCTCCCCATGACATCCCAACCTAACGGCCTATCCGAAGATTAAACACGTGAACCTAGATCATCATTATTTTTGTTAAAGGGGAACATCAGATCCTGGAACACGTGAGTAACCAACTGGTTCTCGAGATAATATAACATAATACCATATAGTAATGCAATAAGGATTTAGGGAGAGAAGGCCATACCTGACTTACCTGTGCAGGTGAAACGGCAAGTTTTTTTAGATTTTCATTTTCAGATTTTTTATGAATTTTCATGAATAAGATGAACAAGATAAACATAGCGATTAACATAATGACGAACAACATGACATAACATGACGAATGGAAAATAACACAACAAGACGAACAAGCACATAGGTAAAGGCATAAACGGACAACACGCATGCATGAACATGGTGCGACAAGATAACATGCGGCGGGACAACACACGGTTGGGATAAGAACATGACGGATCACATGGTTGGGACAACACATGAAACATGGAAAAATGACTATCAACATGTGCAAGACAACTAACAACATGTGGTGAGGAACAAAACAACAAGCGTGGGACGACACGGTGGGACATGGACATGAGACAAAGATACGGCGGGACAAAAGACACGACAAAACTTGTTCTTCAATCGAAACCCAAGATCAGAATGAAGTAGAACCGCCAGGTTCATAATCATGAGGCAAAGCCCTCTTGTATAGATATGATCATGCAAACAAAAGTTGGGATTGACATAAGCTTCAGAACAGATCGAGAGATATGAATTGAAGAAGGAAAGAATAGACCATAAGAGGAGGTAGAGCACAACATATGGGGATAAGGATTGCCTGAATACTCGCAACCTCCACACTTAACAAACAGATTACATATCTGTCCTCAAGATAAAATATAAAAGAGAAATATTTTTAGATTTTTCAATTTTCTTATTTTTTTTTAGATTTTGGATTTTTATTTTTGGAGTTTTAAAAATATTTGATTTTTTTGTTTTTATTTTGGAGTCTCGACAATATCTGATTTTTTTGATTTTGATAATAGCAATCCACAACACCTAAAGACGGGCTCGAACTTCTGACCAGGGACCGTCGTTCCTACCCTTTTCATTAAAGACTTCCCTTGAGCAGGGCGTGCATGTGAGGGTGGCTCGCCATGACCAACCGTTTCTAAAGAACGGTGCCTCTACTAAGGCCATACCCGGGATATAACTCAGCCTAAGAGAGAGAAGTGGAAGAATAATTAGAGACAAGCTTCGTGCAAGATGGGAGATATCAAGGCTCGAATTCCTTCCAGGGCACTACCCCTTATAGAGTAGGTCGGTTGCGCCGGGGCTTTGTGTCTTTGATTTTTAGACCATTATTTATCAGGCAAGCATACGACCGGGCTCATGACGTCCCGCGGGGAACTGTACTGCCACTCTTGCCATACCTTTGATTCATAATTTTGCATTTCATTTTCTCATTTTGGTAGCCCTTATTGGCCAGATATAGCATGAAAGCTCACTTTTGAGGGTCAAGACTGCCCCTATTTGAGATCTCTCCCGTATTAGGGAGCGCCTAGGTTGGTCATCTCATCCATCCATCTCTTGCCCCTGCACTTGGCCGAGCAGAGAAAAGAAAAGACCTTTGTGCATACCCAAAATATGGCCAAAGCAGCAACGGTGCGCCTCAGAGAGATCGGCTATGGCTTGCCGTGTAGTGTGTGAAAAATCCATACTCAAAGGTCACCCTCAAGAATCGGGGAAAGAAACAGGACTCCCAGTGCGGAGCTATCACAAGCCTAAGGATGTTGTAGAAGCTAACTTTTTATTTGAAACAAAGTTAAGATCTAATTAAACAAAGACTCCTAAAGCCACTCAATCATGTTAAGGAATCATGTGCAGAAACAATAGAAATAATGAAAATGAAAGCATGTTTTTGCACAAAATAAAGATACCTTTACAAATCCATGGCATGGAAACCAGCATCCTGAAGCGATTTCGATCATCGAGCTTTGAGGAGCGCGAGTAGCTTTGCATTCCTTGCTTGCCATGATAAAGGATGAAAGGAGAGCAAATGATTGGATTCCTTGACACAGAGGAGTGGCAGACATCATACTAGACGAAGAAGGGATAAAAAGGAAGAGAGACGAGGGCTAGAACTCCCTCGTTAAGGCACAAGAGCCATGATAACAAGGAACTAGATACAGAATAAACAAGGATTAACTGAGATCAAGGCGGGCTAAAGCCTCGAAAACATCACAAAAAGGGTAATGACCCCGAAAGGGTGAGACAGAAAGAATAGACGAACCATAAGAAGATTGTGGCAAAGATAAGGGGGAAGAGGTGTGATCATCCGATGTGATCGGAGAAAAGGAATTAGAATCACCCGACAGGGTCGGGGAAGGAGAATGAGAATCACCTACCAATGACGGGGAAAGAAAATGATTGACACCCGATAGGGTTGGGGAAGAAGAATGATGGTCACCTAACAGGGTTGGTGAAAGAAAAGGGTAATCACCCGACATGGTCGGGGAAGGATCAGAAGTAGAGCTCGGGGATACCAGAAGAGAAGGATCAGAAGAAGTCGCAAAAGTGGGATGAAAGGATGACATAGGTCGAGGCCTTAAATCATGAGAGAACGGAGAATCTGGAGACTCCGGATGAGTGGAGAAAGAATAGTGGGGGTTTGCGGACCCGAAAAGAGAGGAGAAGATCATAGAAACTGGATTAGAGGAAGGGAGGTACACCACCCAGGGGTGGGAGCTGAGTAGAAGAAAGGATGATTGGAGAGGAGGGGAAGACGGAGAAGTGGCCCCTCGAGTGCACAACACGCAGCCTTTGTACTTGCGTCGCTGCCTCTTCTTAGCAGCAATCCCTTGAACATGGGCCTGCCTGGTGCGGACCCGGACCTTTGGCCTTCTCGATCTGCAATGTCTCCTCAAATAACAGGCCCATCTGGTAGACGACCTAGCCCGGTCATGAATATGTAGCTTCGTCGGGGTGGTTGCCCCTAGACACCCAGTGCTAACCATTGGCGGACATTCTTGGATAGATGACTCCTTGGGATGAACATCAGAAAACCACAGAGTCTTGTCACTTGGCACTAGCAACATGAGATTCAGCATCTCCATTCGGTAATCGGGCCTGAAGCATAACTCCCTTAGCAGAAGAGCAGGACAAAACTGAGGGAGAGTAACGCGCGGCGTTGACGTGGCCGACTCACCAATAAACTGAGGGACATTGCATAACAAGTGCAGCATGTCCTTGGAGGGTGCTGAAGATACGGCCAATTGCCCCTTGAATAGGGAATCCATCAGGCTCCTGGCGGCCATATGGGTTAGCATAATCCGAGTAGAGAACCCCTCTCGGCCAGTGAACTGAACATCAATCGAGCAAGGAGTAATAACAACATTAATAATCGAACCTCCGACAAGCAATGAGATTGCCATCGGCCTCGCTTGTGAAGAAACTGGCACTAGTGCAAGGGAGCTCTTCTTAGCAACCGTCTCCATAGGAAATGCAGGCTCATTATCCCAAAGATGATCGGGGACCAAGACTCGGACTAGCATGCGACAAATGAAATCTTGAATCTTATAGTGCAGAATCGACACTGAACTGTCCTGACTTGGCTTGTCATTTCCCTGGGGACCAGACCCGAGGGGCACCAAAGGTAGCGCACACCCGCTCCGTGGGGTGGAAATGGATGGGGAAGAAATGGAAGTAATAGGTTTGGAAGGCGAAGGTGAAGGTTTAGAAGGCGTAAATGGGGGTAAGGGCAATGTGAGTGGTGGAGGGATAGCGGCAATGACAGGCTCAAGTGGAGGTAAGGGCAAAGGTGGAGGCGTAGGAGGGGGTAAAGGTGAAGGTGGAGGTGTAGGTATAGCTTGCTCAGGCTTGGGCAACAATGACGAAGGGGATGGCAAAGGCGGTGGAGATGGTGGAAGTGATGGAATAGGAGTCTTCGGGGGAGGAGGCGATGAAGGCGGTGGTGATGGCGATAGGGGTAGTTGAGATGGTGATGCGGGCAATGAAGGTAATGGAGGTGGAGATGGAGAAGGTGAGGAAGGAGGTAAAGGGGAAATGAAAGGCTGTGGGACCCAACGTCGACGTATTGACACGACACACCGAGCGGCATTGGGGGTAGGAGTAGTGGCGGTGGAAGTGGCAGAAGTGGAGGTACTAGCCTGAGCAAGGGACATGCTAGGCGAAGTTTGTGGAGATGGGGTAGGAGATGGAGAAGGTGGTATTGATAACAAAATAGGTGACGGAGCAGGTGCATCGCTAGATGAGGGATCACAGGGGTGCCCCTGGTCTTGTAGTAGAGACGGCTGCTTGGGCGGTGACTGTTGCTGCAGCTTGCTGCAGAGATTTAGAATAGCTTCATGCATGGCGGCCCAATCGATCCTCTTATTATCTTCCAGGCCATAAACATACTCTCAAAATTCGGGACAGTCCTCAACCAAATGCCCCTGCTGGCGATGAAATTCACAATACTGAAACACATTCCTGGCCGTGGGTCGGCAAGGCACAACTAGAGGGAGTTGCAACGCATGAGCGGCCATCAAAGCCCTAAAAATGTCTGTAAAAGACTCCAGCAACGGTGGAGAAGGAGCCCGCTTTGGGTACGGTGGATGCCGAGGGATATGGGAAGGTGATATAGAAGGTTGCGGGGATGGAAGCGGAGGTTGCGTAGGCAATGGCGCATGGCTAAGGGAAGGATTTGGTGAAGGCATATGCGGAGTAGGATAAGGGGGTATATAGACGGCATCCACCTGCTCGGGGTGTGGTGTTTCCTTGACCAGAGGTGGGGGTTCATGCGGGTATGAAGAGGCAGAAGGCTGACTCGTGGAGGGCTGATATGTGGAGGTATATGGGTGTAGGGGAGTGGAAGGCTGACTAATGGAAGGATATGTGGTGGAGGGCTGACTCATGGAAGAATATGTGGGAGATGATGGATAGGAGGCGTATGTGGGCGTTGAAGGTGAAGGGGACTCTGGGTCAAGGGAACCTAAAAGTTGTTGGTGGATGAAGCGGGCTCGACTATAAAGTTGTTGCCAGGAGGTGATGTCATTCAAGGCTAAGATGAACCGATACTCAGGCGTTGCATTAGAAATGATCATTTTGATTTGCTCTCCCTCCGGAATATGCCCCGGGACTTGCGCGGCCAGGCGATGCCAGCGGTCGATGAAGGTTGAGAACTCCTCGTCGGGCTTCATCTTCTCGTGGGCCAGATCAACTATAGAATACCTGGGCCCAACCTGGTCTTGATATTGTTGGCAAAATCTTGCTTGAACGGCTTAAAAATTCATCATCTGCTCTTGCGGTAATGTGAAGAACCAATCCTTGGCCAAGCTCTCTAAAGATAGGCCAAACAAATAGGCCATCAAGCGTTGATCATGCTGTAACTGGGCCGACTCATAAAGGAAATCCTTCAAATGGACATAGGGGTCACCAATTTCACCGTAGCGACGATAAGCTGGAATCTGTGAACGAGGTGAGAGTTGAAGACCTTGAAAGGCAAATGGGATATCCAAAGAAGTCTGAGGATTGATTCGTCGTTGCAATTCATCAAGCTGGTGTTGGGCCTGAGCGAACATCTTGTACATCCGTTAACAACATGCCTGAACTTTGTTGAGTGAAGTCTATACATCGCTTATGCAAGTCTGTACAGCTAGTGCATTCATTGATATCAAGTCTACACATTGCACATTATACTATCTACACTTTGTTGCAGCCAGTGCATTCATTGATATCAAGTCTACACATTGCACATTGTACTGTCTACACTTTGTTGCAGCTAATCTGAACATTCTTCAGTGAAGTCTATACATCGCTCATGTGCATCAAGTATGTACATTGCCTTTGAATAAGGTCACTCTAAGTCGATACATTGTTCACAGCATTGGCCAAGTCTACACATCGTCACCTTGCATTTAAGTCTGCACATTGGCCAAAGTCTATACATCGGCCCTGTAGCTTGCTTAGCCCAAGTCTATACATTCATTCCCAGTCTTTACCTACGTTCAGAACCCCAAGTCTATACATTGGTAAAGTCTGCACATTGTGCCTTGAAGCTGTCCAAGTCTAGACAGTGTCCTGTAGCAGCACGAAGCCAACTCTGTACATTGTCCCCATGTTCACATGCTTCAAAGTCTATACATCGTGGGGCTTCGAGTCTTCAAAGTATGTACATCCTTCAAGGGCCAAGTCCATACATTGTCTCGCTCACATCTTCCAAGTCTGTACATTGGACTTCAGGCTTTCCAAGTCTGTACATTGGCCTTCAAGCTTTTAAAGTCTGTACAGCCCAAGTCTGTACATCCGACCGTCTCATTCAGCGTCTTTGTGAGTCTGTTCATTGCATCATGTCTAAAGTCTATACATTGTCTCAGCGTCTCATGCATCGTCTACACTGTCTAGCACACACACGTTCAAGTCTATACACCTGATCGTCTCATTCAGCGTCTCATGCTCTCAAGTCTGTACAGAATTTCCCAACAGTGCATTGTCTCTCAAAGTCTATACATCCAACTCCGTCTCACTTAGCGTCTCACGATGTCTGTACAGCCTTTGCATTGTGCATACGCTAAAGTCTATACATTGCTTGTGTTAACTGCAGCCTTTACTTCAAAGTCTATACATTGGATATGCTTGTGCATCACAAAGTCAGTACACTGCGTTTGGGCATTGTTCTTCACAGTATGTCTGTACACTGCCTTCCCTTGTACGCATTCATCTAGTCTATACACTCCCTTGTTTTCATGTCTATACATTGGCTTGCTTCTTCATGCATTTGCTAGTCTATATAGCCACATCAAGTCTATACATCCCCCACAGCAAGCATAGCATGTCTCCACATCGCTTGCACAGCACGCTTAAGTCTATACATTGTGTTGCATCGCACGCCATGTCTGCACATCGGTTGCATAGCACAACTAAGTCTATACATCCAGTTGCATCACATGTCTGCAGAGTCTAGACATTCGTCCCACAGCCTGCAGCTAAGTCTACACAGCCTCCACAGCAAGTCTATACAACGTCCCACAGCTGCGCTGCAAAGTCTATACATCATGGCAGCCTGCACGCATCAAGTCTATACATCGCTGCTTGCCTGCAATGCAGAAGTCTGTACACTGCATACACACTGCATCCTTAAGTCCAAACTCTGCTGCTTTTATATGAAGTCTATACAGCCTGTGGCTTGTACATCGACTGAACTCTTCATTAAACCTACAGGTGTCTGGGCACGTGATCCGAGGTAGGCACCTGGCACGTGATCCAAGATGTTAAGAAGTCGCCACGTGGACTGAAGCTTGGGCGGGAATCGAAGAGAGCACACGCCCTAGCTGCTTGCGGCTGCTATAAAAGGAAGCCTTCTTCCACTGAAGAAGACCGACGAAGTGGATGAAAGACAGAAGAAAAAGAGTGATCGAGATAGAAGGAAAGAGCTGCAGAGAGGCAGATAGCACAAGAAGAAGAAAGAAAGATGAGAGAAGCTGAGAGCCAAAGTTAGAGAGCAGAAGAAGAAAAAGAAAGAGAGATGGAGAGCTCGTGAAGAAGAAGAGAAGCTTGTTTGTCTTCACTGGACTTTGGATCAGATCCAATCCAGTTTACTCCTGCGAGAGCTATTGTGCATTTCATTTTTCCAGCTTTCTGTTGCTGCATTTTTATTTTCCTTTTAATTATTCACCTTGTTCTTCCGATTGCCCTGTTGGGGATCGGGTTCCTCTTGTGGTTTCAGGAGAAGGGAGATTTGTTTCTCCGATTTGCTGGTGACTCTGTGTCATCAGTGGTTCCCTCCTTTGTGGAGGAAGAGAGGTCTGAGACCTCTGGTTTGCAGGTGACCTGGTGTCACTTGTGCTTCCCTCTGGGCTTCAGAGGAAGGGAGACTTGGGTCTCCGGCTACAGGTAGTGGTTGCTACTTGTAGGTCCCCTCCTTGGTGGAGGAAGAGAGACTTCGGTCTCTGGCTTACTAGTGACTGTGTGTCACTAGTGGATTCCCTCCGGTGTGGAGGAAGAGGGGAGGTTGTTCCCCTAGTCAAGCTGTGTGGCAGCATTTGTTGCAAACTGAGTCTGATGTTCTAGCGTTGCTAGTGGAAGCCTTACTCTGGTTTAGAGTGAGGGTTGGCCGTAGGTCTGTGGACCAAACCACCTAAAAATCCTGGTGTCCTTTGTGGTTTGATTTTCTTATGTGTTCATCTTATTGCTTCGCACATTAGATGTTTGCTTAGGATCGAGTGAGAGCTAATTCTTTGTGTTGCTTTGCGAGATCCTTCTAAGTATCTTCAGAATATATCTGCAACTGTTCTTTAAGTCCGCATATCTGAGCATTAGTTTTTTATTAGGCTATATTTTTAAGGGGAGATTCATTCACCCCCCCCCCTCTGAATCTATCGCACCTATCTCAACAATTGGTATTAGAGCGGGTTGCTGTACATAGGATCTAACAATTCGCAACAGATCCTGCATCTTCTGTGGTGCATTTCAGAGTGAGTTTCTCATGCTCGGTGTTTTGTTTCATTGACATGCGCTTTGCCTTGTTTATCTGGTTTTTGGTACATTTCTTGTCGATTGTTTTGCACATTGAATCTGTATGCCATCTGTCCAAATGGGTCGTCCTCCGGTTTATGATAGTTCAAACTTTAATAGTTGGCTAGGAGGCCTATGTGTGTACGTAGACTCCATTGATCCCAAACTATGGAATCTACTATCTAAAGGTCCACACAAACTGCCTCATGATGAGACCAAGTGGTCTAGAGAGGACAGAATAAAGAACCATGACAATGTCATAATTCTTAATATCTTGAGGGCTGCGATTAATACTGATATATATCCCTTTGCTCTCAGGTGCACTTCTGGAAAAGAGATATATGACAAAGTCATTTCTGTGCATAACCAACAAGATGATACTTGCATGATGGCTGATCGGAGCAATGATCATGAGGAAACTGCATCCAAGCAAGAAGAAAATGAAGAAAGAGATGAAGATGAGGTACCTTCTGAATTTGATAATTATGATATGGGTGATTGGATTGATGCATACAATGATTTACTTAATTCTTATGAAAAGCTGTTAAAACGAAATAACTCTCTAAAAAAGAAGCTAAAGAAACATGAGGATGCTAAATCTCGAGGTGAAAGCATGAGGATACTTTAGTTCCCGGCGCCGCGCACAGTAAAACCCATGAATAGTTCTCGGCGCCTAACTTCTTGCGCCGAGAACCTTGCTATTAGCGCGCCGGGAACCCCTTTTGCTCATTTTGCCTGCGCGCCGGGAACCCCCTTGGCCTCTTTGCCTTCGCGCCGTTAACCCCTTTCACCACCCTTCTACGCCGAGAACATGCCTTCCAGCTTCCCCCTAGCCATTAAGCTTCACCACCCTTCCCGGTGCATAGAACAATCAGGCTTGAAGAACCTTCTCGGCATGAAGATTTCCAAGCCGAGAACCCCTTCCCGGCTCGGCGAATAGTGTTTTCAATGAATAGTTCTCGGCACGAAGATTTCCAAGCCAAGAACCCCCTTTCCGGCTCGGCGAATAGTGTTTTCAATGAATAGCTCTCGGTGTGAAGATTGCCCATCCGAGAACCCCGTGCCGGGAACCTGTCCCGTGCCGAGAACTATCTCGTGCCGAGAACCCAGGGGTCCTGTCGCTGCATACTCTTTCACGGCTCCTCACATGGGGTATTAGCAAATCGCCGTATGGTGAACATTGTCCCGTCGGCTCTAGTACTTCCAGCTCTCGGGCTCCGATATGCCCGTTCATTACGGACTCCGTCTCGACACTCCGTGGACGGTTTCCTATACACCCTGGCATATTCCGGGTACAGGGGAGATGCTGCCGGATTTTTGACAGACATGCAGACTAACTATTGAACCGTTAATAAAACAAAATAAATAATGATAATAATAATAATAAATAAACATAAATAAACAAAACAGACAATAAAAAAATTAAAAAAAATAAATAAACAAATAAACAAATAAATAAACAAATAAAAATGACATAAATAAATAAATAAACATACAATAATAATAACAAGTAAATAAAAATACTAAACAAAATATAAATTTAGAATCGACCGGGGGGGCTCCCCTCGGCACCATTACTCCTCGGCACCAAAAGCATGCCGACTCTCCTCCGCGCCGAGATGAAAGCGCACCGAGACCCCCCCATCTGCATGTTAGCCGCCGAGTGATATCTTGGCCGCCGTGCCTTTTTCTGTTTTGCTATTGGGATGTTCGTTATCTGGTTATCTCCCGCTATTATGTGTGGGCATGCATGATTAAACCACCGAATCTCCCATGTTTCGTCCCAACCTCAAACCCACGTCCACTTCACCATGCATAGAAATATCTCGGCCCATCCACTTTGCGTGTATATATTCAGGTAAACATACCTGGGGTGGGCATACTCGATGGCTGCATGATCTCCCAAGCATCCAACCAATTTATTCAGCCATACATATAAATGACGTATTGCATATGCATGGCCCCACCACTTGAACGTGTATGCATGGCTGCATGTGACCCACTCACCTACCAACCCATCTGACTCGTGCACGTGGATAAATTTGTGTTAATACATGTAATGTTGCCAGCACCTTCCACCATGTGGAGTAATAAACAGAGATGGATGCATCAGCTTAAATAAACTCATTTGTCTGCATGCAAAAAAAAAAGAGAGAGAAGAAATAAAGAAAATGATAAAGAAAATGAGAGATGAAAACATACAATAAACAAATAATGGCGAAGGAAATGACAACAAAAATAAGGAATAAAAGTGGTAAATAAATAATAAAAAATGATAAATATATGAATAATTGTCAAACAAATATTAATAAAAGAAGTTAAAAAGTACGTGCATCCCATATAAAGGAAATATAAAATAAATGAATAATAAATGAGTAATGAAAAAGGGATGACATAAAAAAAATGAGAACAAAGGTAGTCATGTATCTAAAATAATAACAATAGTAAATAAAGAATAATGAGCATGGCTGCATCCGCTCCAGAACCCTCACCTTCCTTAGATCCCGGGTATGGAATATCAATGCCGCTCCGACAAGTCATGCTTGGATCTCGGGACTCACCCCATTTTAGCCAAAGCATGACCTTGTCACGAGCCAATAACTCACTGAATTCGATTTGTTCCGATTGGGTTTCAACCGCGTTCCCTCGGTTCTCGAACATCAAATTTGCCGTATCCCGGCATACATTGCCCCAATAACATGCGCTTGTCCGAATACGGTTACACTCGACTCACCTCATGGGTCTATGTGTGTGCACTGTAATGCTATGCACAGCTTCAAAATAAGAAGGCCTTGATGCCCCTCGGAGCAGGATGGCGTTGCCGAAATCTCTCTCGCAGTTATAAATAAATGATCAAATAAATAATAAATGATAATATTGAATACTGTTATCTTGCATGCTTGCATGATCCGATTCTCTGGTATATTAAATGGCGATTTGTAGAAAGTCGGGTTATGCCCGACCGGAAGCTATCACTATGCGTGATGATGGTCCTCGGACCTAGGTTCTCCGCCTCGTACCGGGAGTCGATTTGATAAATAAGTACCACCATAATTGCGTGCTTGCATGCAATTACATCTTTAATTATATGGGCCCCATAGTCTTTATTTTGACGATTAATCAAGGGTTGTCCCTCTTCCGGAGGGACGTAATTAACGTCGTAGCCTTTATGGTACGACGGGTTTTGGGTCCCGACATGATCACCCATAATTGTCTGATCATTCAGATGAGCGCATAATAAATTGTCACGACAGTGGCTGGCACGCCTAATTAATAAACCAAATAAACAATTCAAAATAAACAAATAAATATATCAAAACAAAATATTCTAATAAAAAACTCATCTCCCACAAGCTGGCACGCCCGGTGGGACCCAACCTCCCTTCATCTTTTCGCCAAAATAAACAGACCATGGGGTCCCCGATTAATTATTCCAAATACTAACTATTCGTTCATCTTGTCTTTCCCTTTTGAAGGTTAAAGCAATGACGAACGGATTGTCCGGGCTTGTCTTCGGCACCCAGATCATAGCTGGCCATGTCGCACACGGCTATTTTGCCATGCCAACCACTTTCGGTGACTTTCCTTCGGTCGTTGGCTGCCCCAACTTCCTGGGAGTTGTGTTCATGGATCTTCTGAGCAAAGAAAGTCCGAAGCCTGTAGAGCTGAAGGATGATAAAGCTGCTTCTTGTCAGAGTGAGGATAAGATCAAGAAATCCCTACTCAAGAATCCAGTGACCGTGAGCTGTTATGTTCACCATGCTACCAGCCCGATTGAAGCACATGAGAAGGGGACCACTGGGGGCAACAAAAAGAACTTCAGAAGAGGAAGAGCCTCTGCCACTTCCCAATGTCGACTTTCTGCATCTGGGAAGTCCATGATGATTGGGGGCGTTCGGATCTTCTTCAACGGCCGCAATGCCAGAGTTCTGTCGGATCGGGTCATCCCGACCATTCCTACCCGCAATGCTTTCCAAGTGCTGGCTAGCCGGAGGGCGAACAGTGATGATAGCAAGCAAGGAAAGCCAACCTCAAAATTGCCAAGACGCAAGCAAATGTGGGTTCCCAAGAAGACCCGGAGTGTCATGTCAACCCTACAAAATTATAACAGTTTTGTTGATGCCCCCAAGAGAAGGGATAATAAAGTCATGAATGAGGAAGAAGTCACAGCCACAACTCCTCCACTCGCTGCCAGGGTCTGTGCAAGACAGGCTAATATTTCCAAGAACTCAAAGAATCTCAACCAAGTTGCCAAGCTGACACGATTAGCATACATGCCACCCGCCCAAGACTGGACGCTGCCTCCTGCTATCTCTTCAGAGTACAATCAAGAGGAGATGGTTAAGAGGGTCTGGGAATACTTCCATGGCCTTGGAAGTCCTGTCATAGGCCGACAAAGGTCACTCCATGCTGTCAAGGCTGAAGGAGAAGGAAGAAATAAGATATCACCTCTTGGGATAGATAAAGAGAAAAAGCAAGCTGAGTTCAGGAGTTTTGAAAGTCTTTCACAGAGGGAAGAAATGAAAAGAGTTCTGACAAATGAAGAGCCAACTTTCCCTCGCCAGTCCCGAAGGAGAGTTAAAAAGCATGAAAGAAGAATGCAAGTCCTCGCGTGTAATATGACAGGAGTGATGAGCAGGCATGACGCCCTGCTAAATGGGCAAGAAGAACTAGCCAAGGTTACCGAAAGAGAAGACCCTGTGACAGGACAAAGCAAAAATGAAGCTGGGTTACTGCAGACCGCTAAGGGCAAGCAGGCTACCGATGAAAGCAACACTACTCTCAGCACCAAAATAATGGCATCTGAAGAAGAAAGGGTGCCCCTGTCCGGATGCGGCTTTGGTGAAACACTTGAGACCATTACCAGCAAAATAGCTATGGACCCTGCCATCCTAATAGCCATGCAAAGATATCAGCGGGAGGTAGAACTGCTGAAGAAGCAACTAAAAGAGAAGACTGAACATGATGTGGCACCCAAGCAACCGGGGGCACACACTGACCTATCACTGGGAGGGTTTAACCCCTCGACTGCTCTTTCACAGACTGTTCTGCAAACTGACGGTCAGAGTTGGGTTGTTACCCAGGATCATTTCCAGTCGCTCCAGCCCGCACAACTGAAGCTTCTTCAAATGCAGCGGCAGGTTCCCTTGTCGAAACCTCCGCCGTCTCATGTTGTAACTCCAGCCACACAAGAAATGCAGCCCACCCACCTCTGCCCTGAATCAGCGGTGCCAGTCGTGGTGAATAAATCAATGGTGGAAAAGATGGTTGAGGAGAGGCTAGCAAAAGGGGTAGTGCTAATTACGCCCCCTTTGACATGTATAAAGTGCCATATCCGGCCTACCATGTTACTAAGAGATTGCCGCCTAGCACCAATAAAATTCCTAAGTTTGACAAATTCAATGGGCAGGGCTCCCCGAAGGAACACATTGCACACTATGTAACAGTCCTGGGTGACTTGGCGACAGATGAGTCATACCTATTGAAGTTCTTTGGGTGTTCTCTAACGGGACATGCTTTTGAATGGTATGATAGCTTGCCGGCTGGATCTGTCAACAACTGGCCGGATATGCAGCGAAAATTCATAGAAAGATTCCATGTCACAGAGGCAAGGGTGACCGTGGCTGAGCTGTTGGCAACCAAGCAAGAAGATAATGAAGCTGCTGCAGAATATATCAAAAGATGGAGGGATCTTAGTATGAGATGCCGGCACTCTCCACATCTAGAAGATGCAGTACAGATGTGTAAACAAAATCTGAAGAAAGAAGTCCTGGAAAATTTAATTGGAGCGGAAGTCTGGTCTTTTGACCGATTGATTAATATTGCAACAGAGATTGAAGACTTCTGTGCAAGATATCCATTAGTTTCTATCAACTCAAACCATCAGGCTAAGCAAATTAATAAGAGGCCGATGTTGAAAGCTGTACACGCTATTAGCGTCGGGGCAAAAAGGCAGAAATGGGCACACCATTCTCCTCTCAAGGGGCCTACTGAATGTCAAGAAATTCCTCCACACCGGAATAAAGAAAAGAAGTTCTATGCCTTCCCAAGAGACAAGACTCGAACATTGTTCGAGTTGGCTGTCAAACATGACAAGGTCATCCTGCCAAAGCCAAAGAGGCCTGACGATGCCAGGAGAAGAGATGATCCGAATTTCTGCCCTTACCACCAGATCCTCGGACATCCTATTGAAGACTGTCAAATATTCAAGGACATCGTCCAAGGCTTAATAAAAAGGGGTAAGCTACAAATAGGGGAGTACAAAGTTGATCCCCCACACCTGCATGAAATGTCTGTGCCAAGGGCGTCAGTCAATATGATATCTATATGTCAACAATTGCTTGAAGAAATACCAGAGGCTTGTAGCCGGCACACCCATGAAGATAATATTCCTAAGCATGAAAAAGAACAAAGAAACTGGCAAGCCGTGTCAACGGGAAGAAAAATAAGACTGGTACCTCGCTTACCTCCAGAAGCCCAGGTTTACGGAGTTATGGCCCATCCCACTCTACCAACAATCATTAAAAGGCCAATGGACAGTAAGAAGAGACAAACCCCATTGTGGGCACATGAAGAAGTTAACCCACAGCTACAAGCCATTACAAATGAGCCTGGTAACCATGAGCAGCCAAAGAATCAGCCTATGCCGCTCAAGAAGCCTGCCCCTCAAATAGGCAGCGAGTCTCACCAATTAACAGAAAGAGCTGAAGAAAAAGCAGAAAAGCTGAATGCATCAAATAACCCACTGTGGGGGCGAGGGCCGACCATGAAGGGAAAGAGAAAGAAGAATACAAATACTGAAAGGAGGAATCTTATTTTCTCCTACAACACATTGTCAGCATCCTCCAGTGAGGCACAAACCGCTGATGAAAAAGATGAAGAAATTTGCTTTGTGCCAAAGGAAGTAGTTCCAGCCAATGCTTCTGCTTCTCTTCAGTCTATCAGGTCTGGGAGGATGCCAAAGCAACACTCACCAGCTAATAAGGAGGCTCAGTGCCATATTCCTCCTCGGGCCCAGAGGCATAGAACAGAGGGGGTCTGTCCCAAAGAAGCTACCTATGGCCAGCAATGATGGCGAGAGGAAATCCATTCTACACAAATCAGAGGCAGGGGGCAGTAGCACTCCCAGTCCCTTCCTACAAGACCCTACAATAATGGCACCACTCCACCAGAAGCAGCAGAAGATTGAAATGCTACGAGGGCAACTGAATGAAATGAACATAAATCCACATACGCCACGACTGTCAAGGCATCAAGGCGAGGCATCGCAAGACAGTTCTAGCTCATCTGAAGCTTCAGCGCGGTCAGCAATGCCCCAAACGACACATGATCATTCAGGGGGCATCCTCCCTCAATCATCCCAACACACGCTCCCTTGGGCAAGTCAGGGGGCAACTAAAGTGTATCCGACAAAGACATCGACGAGGCCTCATATGCAGCCAACTACCCTACATTCAAGATCAGTGGGTCCAGCCACAAGGGATAAGACCAAAGTAGAGCAAACAATGAATACAAAGACGGCCGAAGAAGAAGTCACTGAGGCCGAGCTGCAAATGACCAAACAAAATGATAATGAGTCCGTCAGGGACTACATAAACAGATGGAGGAGCCTACGTGAAAGGTGTAGGCACCCACCAAGTTACAGTGAATCTGTCCAGATCTGTAAAGAGAATCTGAAATTAGAGATTCTACGATGGGTCATTGACTTCGAAGTCACGACCTTTGAAAGTCTAAATGACTTCGCAACTGAAGCTGAAGCAGTCATTGCAAGGATTTACCCATCCTCCACGAGCATGGGTCAAAACTACAAACCAGCCGATAAGCAGCCAGCGCAGGAAGTTTGCATTCCAAGCTTTGAAGCCTTCGAGCGACAGAAGAAGGAAAAAGCAGAGACTGCTTGTATCACTTCTACCAAGCCGGACACACAAGGGTCCTCGTTAAGGGGTAAAATGATGAAGCCCTATTCATTTACAAAAGATATGACCTCAGCTCTCTTTGAGTGGGCCCTAGAATGCGGTAAAGTGGTGCTTCCAGAGCCAAAGAGATCAAGCAACTCCGCAAGAAAAGATAACTCGTGCTTTTGTCCGTATCACCAAGTAGCGGGACATCCTATCGAGGATTGCTACGTGTTCAAGGACATCATCGAAGGCACGATCAAGAAAGGTGAACTGCAAATGGGCGAATATAAGGTGGATCCGCCACGCCCTCACCAAATACCCGTCTTCAGGCAAGCAGTCTCGCGTGGCGTCACTGGCCTTGCTATCCCCCGCAAACTCGGCTAAAAGCCAGCATTTGAGCATTATCTCACAGCTCGAAGGGTTGTAAAAAAAAAAGAGAGAGAAGAAAAAAAATAGAGAGAGAAAAAAAAAGAAAAAAGAGAAGAAGAAAAAAAGAGAGAGCCTGTTCTGGGGGCAGGCACTAAAAAAAAGAGAGAGAAATGAAAAGATCATGATGGCCATATCTATTGAGGGAACCGACACTCCCTCTATATCCTAATTTGTACTAGATATAACTACCATTGTGGGGCTTATGTGGTGGAGCGAACTACTCATCCCCTCCCTGAGGAGGTGAGCGCTCTCCTACATCCCCGCCTTGGTCAATAAAAAAAAAGAGAAGGGGGACGAGCCCCGAGGTAACAAGGGAGAACAAAATGTCCGTCCCGTTTATGGAGACTGGGATGATTTTATTATTATTAACATAAAATGGCCCACTGGGATGCATGGCGCATCGCCATCTTCCCATCCTATAGGGATATCTCCCATTTGTCCCACCGGGATTGACCATCTACCCTTGATACGGGTCCTGGGCCCCGGCCAACACATCTTCATTAGCTTCCGGCATTCAGCCAACAATTACACCAAATATCTCAACACCTGCTGCATTGGCCCAACGGGGCTTTCCACTACTGTTGTCTCAGTCCCCCTGCCCAACGTGGGCTCATACAAACCTGTCCCTTGGCACGAGGCACTCTGCCCTTGTCGAGCTCTGAAAATAATTCCTTCTGTCTCGCCAGGCTGCATCCATAAAACCTTTCCTCATTGGCCTGAGGCACTCCGCCCTAGCCAATCTTAAAAAAAAAAAAATTTCTCTATCCCACCAGTCTCACCGGACTATCCCCATAAAGCCCTTTTCATTGGCTTGAGACACTCCGTCCTAGCCAAGCTAGTTTATCCCACCGGTCTGGGTCTATAAAACCCTTTTATCCCACTGGGCCAAGTTAAAAAATAATAATAAAAAAAATAAAAAAATAAAAAATAAAAAATAAAAAAAATAAAATAATAATAATAATCAATCCAGTGAGCTCAACAAACATCATCAAACCAAATAAATCCTGATAAATTCAGTCAACTAATGAGCTCAATAAACCAAACAAACCTAATAAACTCAATAAAAAAAATAAATAAACCTAATGAACTCAACAAAAAAAATCTCTAACAAACCTCAGTAAACTCAACGAAATAAACCTCAATGAACTCAACAAACCCAAGAGGCCCAATGAAAATGATGAATAAACAAACATCTCAACAAACTCAATAAACTTGATAAACTCAAATGAATAAACCAACAAAAGATTCCTTCACCTGGCATTAGACCTTCTGTCTGAGCAAGGTTTGTCGACCCCGATACCTCCATGGGTCAAAATCCATATTCTATCCCAGCTTGGACCTCACGTCTATGCTAGGTTGGTCAACTTCGACATGACGTCGGGCTGACATCCTTATCTGCACATTCTACCCCTGTTGTAGACCTTCCGTCTGAGCAAGGTTCATTAAATCTGACTTTTCGTCAGATCAACATCAATACTTAGCCCTGGGTCTGGGCCTCTCGTGCGTTTATCATCTGATTTACCCTTGCCTTAAACCTTCTATCAGGGTAAGGGCTCGTTGACCTTGACAGGACAGCGAGTCAACACCTATCCTATAGTCTGCCCTTGGCTTAGGCCTCACGCCTCTGCCAAGTTTGTTGACTTCGACAAGACGTCGAGTCAACACCTATTATATATTCTACCATTGGCTTAGGCCGCACGCCTCTGTCAAGTTCGTTTGCTTCGACAGGGCGTCAAGTCAACACCTATTCCATATTCTGCCCTTGGCTTAGGCCTCACGTCTCTGCCAAGTTCGTTGGTTTCGACAGGACGTCGAGTCAACACCTATCGTATATTCCTCACTTGGCTTATGGCCTCACGCCCTTGCCAAGTTGGTTGACTTCGACAAGACGTCGAGTCAACACCTATTCTATATTCTACCCTTGGCTTAGGCCTCATGCCTCTGCCGAATTCGTTGACTTCGACAATGCGTCGAGTCAACACCTATCCTATATTCTGCCCTTGGCTTAGGCCTCACGCCTCTGCCAAGTTCGTTGGTTTCGACATGACGTCGAGTCAACACCTATCCTATATTCCTCCCTTGGCTTATGGCCTCACGCCCTTGCTAAGTTGGTTGACTTTGACAAGTCTGTCAAGTCAACAGCCACCTCTGCCCTGGCCCAGACCCTTTGTCTCTTCCAGGTTAGCCGTTTTGACATGGCATCAATACGACAATGATGTTTTACGTCTGCCCTTGTTCTGGACATACCGTCCAAGCAAGGTTTGTTGACTCTGATGTCCCGTCGGGTCGACATTAATATTTTATCTGCGACACGGGCCTCCTGCCAAGTCAATAAATGAAAAGAGCCTTCTACCTCTGACTTGGACCTTTCATCCAGTCAGTCAATAAAAGACCCATCTTCTACCTATAGCTTGGACCTTTCGTCCAGCCAGTTAAAAATATTTCGTCTTGAGCACGGGCCTTCCGTCCAGTCGATGAATGAAGAGACCCTTCTACCTCTGGCTCGGACCTTTCGTCCAGTCGGTCAATAAAAAAAAAGAGAAACCCTTCTGCCTCTGGCTCGGACCTTTCGTCCAGTCAGTCAACAAGAAACTTTCACCATTTACCCAGACCATCCGTCTGGACTGATATGAAACCTATCTGGAATAGACCTTACGTCTATCCTGACAAAACCCGCATATTTCTATATGTGCCACTGACGATGAAACCCTCCCGTTGATTGACCGGCGCATTGCCTGTTCAACTATGAAACCTGTCCAGGATAAACCTTACATCTTTTCTGATGAAACTCATGTGTTTCCTTAAGTCCTATTGACGATGAAACCCGTATATATCCTCATGTCCCACCTGTGATAAAAATGATGAAACTTACCCAGATTAGACCTTACGTTTATTCTGATGAAACTTATGGACTTCTTTACATCAGTATAAATCCAGTAGCGATGATGAAACCTACTGTTCTGTCTTGGCGTCATGGCCTTCCGCCTAAGACAAGCTATACGGCGTCATGACCATACGTCTAAGCCGTTAAATATCCTACCTTGGCGTCATGGCCTTCGCCTAAGCCAAGCTATACGGCGTCATGACCATACGTCTAAGCCGTTAAATATCCTACCTTGGCGTCATGGCCTTCTGCCTAAGCCAAGCCTACGGCATCATGACCATACGTCTAAGCCGTTAAATATCCTACCTTGGCGTCATGGCCTTCCGCCTAAGCCAAGAATTACGCTTCATGACCATACGTCTAAGCCGTTAAATATCCTACCTTGGCGTCATGGCCTTCCGCCTAAGCCAAGCTGTACGGCGTCATGACCATACGTCTAAGCCGTTAAATATCCTACCTTGGCGTCATGGCCTTCCGCCTAAGCCAAGATGTACGGCGTCACGACCATACGTCTAAGCCGTTAAATATACTACCTTGGCGCGTCATGGCCTTCCGCCTAAGCCAAGATGTACGGCGTCACGACCATACGTCTAAGCCGTTAAATATCTTACCTTGGCGTCATGGCCTTCCGCCTAAGCCAAGCTGTACGGCGTCATGGCAATTTGCCTAAGCCGTTTAAAAATTCTGCCTTGACGTCACGATCATATGTCTAAGCCAAGTCACCCAACATCATGACCTTCAGTCTAAGACAACAAATATCCTACCATTGGCTTGGAATTGTTATCCTAACCGATGAACAAAAAGACCCCTTGGTTCCACGCCAGCCCTTGGTCCCTCCATGGATTCGTCACAACATGTGACAACTTCTCCCTGTCACCATGGCATCGGTCGTCCACTTATAAGAGAGTCGACCTAAGGATGTATCCACTGAGTTCTAAAAAAAAAAAGAAGATGAGAAAAGAAGAAAAAAAAAGAGATGAGAAAAGAAAAAAAAAGAAGAAAAAGAAGAAGATGATAAAAAGGGGGAGATGAGAAAAGAGAAAAAAAAGAAGAAGAAGAAGAAGAGAAAAGAAGAATAGAAAGAAAAAAAAGAGAGAAAGAAAGAGAGGGAAAAAAAAGGAAAGAAGGAAAGAAGAAGAAGAAACAAAAAAAAGAAAGGAAAACAAAACACAAAAAATAAACAAAAGAAAAAGAAAAAAAGAGAAAAAAATAATAACATGGTTTGCTTGCTTGCATGTTTTACGTGCATGTCTGCTTGAAGTATAGTATTAATACACCTTCCTTCAAATTTTTATGACCGCGTTCCCTTGCTAAACTAACGCCATCCAGATTCTACGACTGTGTGCGCCACGCCACATACTAAGAGTTGAAAAGCCAATTCCCGGTGAGTGCATGCGGTCAGGGGAAAGAGTCGTGGCTACGTTGCGTGTGCAATTCACAGAATACACCCTAGACGAAACTCCCACACTTCACACACGATATGGGCTATGGTCCTTAGTCATAGGGACATCTTAAATTCTTCTTAACACTTCTTGAAGGCTTAAATCTCTATACTCGCATAAAGGGTGATCATGAGGAAAAAGCCACCTACCCAAAAATATATATATATATATATGAACAAAAGGGCAAATCCTAGTAGCTAGGAATCCCCATTGAGACACATGAAGAGACTCGCGTCGAACGGCGAAGTCCATGATAATACTCTGAATAATACTAGGATGAATCCAAGTAGCCGGGAATCCCCATTGAGACATATGAGGAGACTCGCGCCGAACGGTGAAATCCATTATGCCACTATGAACAAAAGGACTAATCCTAGTAGCCGGGAATCCCCATTGAGACATATGAGGAGACTCGCGCCGAACGGTGAAATCCATTATGCCACTATGAACAAAAGGACTAATCCTAGTAGCCGGGAATCCCCATTGAGACATATGAGGAGACTCACGCCGAACGGTGAAATCCATTATGCCACTATGAACAAAAGGACTAATCCTAGTAGCCGGGAATCCCCATTGAGACACATGAGGAGACTCGTGCCGAATGGTGAAGTCTACAAAAAACACTGCCAATAAAGGGATGAATCTTAGTAGCCGGGAATCCCCATTGAGACACATGAGGAAACTCGCGCCGAACAGTGAAATCTCAAATTAAGAATAAACAAGGGGGGTGTGCAAAACCACCAAAAATCGAGATCCCTGAATGTGTGCATAGGCGATAAAGCAATCCTCTAGTGTTACTTAGAGCGTCTGCACGTCCCTATGACTAGGGTTCACTACCTATATAATTGCACTTTCACACTAGGGAGGAATAGTCATGGGTGTGGATTGTGATTTATGCCATACATACGTTCTACGCGGCGTCCCCTTTACGTATGCACATCTCCCTTAGTTGTGCTCCGTGAGCTGCACTCCGTCCGTGAATCATGGATGCCATCCTTATCCTATCCCTAATATAGGGAGCTATCCTATGTACATCTAGATGTGCGTGCGATCAATAAGTGCCTGCATGTTCGCATGAATGAAGAATAAAAAGACGTGTTCTCAGATGGGGGTTGCACCCGCAGGTCCCGCTCACTTGTCCCTCATTCGCGCCACCTACGGGTGGGGGGCATTTGTTGACGCCTAAAATAAAGATAATAATAATAGCAGCGATGAAATAATAATAATAACCCTAAAATACCTTTATTTCTGATAAAATGCCTTATTTCTGTTATCTTGTTTTCAGGAATAAAAGAAGAAAAGAAGAGACGGCCGGCTCTAATAGAGAACCACTGAAACGAGACACAAGACCTCGGAAGATACTCGGGACCATCCCCGAACGAACAAGAAAGAAGCCCGGCCGACAAGATATGTCAGCCGATGAGTCAGCCCTCACAACTGAAGAAATGAACACAAGAAGCCCAAAAGCCCTAAATGGGCCAATACCGGTGGCACCGAGAAGCTGCTGAAGAGGCCCACTGCCACCAAAAGGCGCACCGACAGTGGCCACGCCGAGAAGCCAATGGAATGGGCTTATAAAAGCCATTCCCTCCGTCAAAAAGAGAGAGAGATAATAGGACAGGGGGGCGCCCAGAGAGGAAGAAGGGAGAATCGAAGAAACCAACAACCTCGTCCAAAAAAAAAAAGGGAGAGAAAGAGCAGAGAGGAGATCGAGAACCACAGCCAGAAAGGAAGGAAGAGAGCTAGGAAGGAAAAGTGAGAAAGCCGAGAGAAGAGCTCAAGGTCGATCGAAGGTGGGCAACGGGGAGGGAGAGGAGTCAATGCTCCACCCTCCCCCCCCCTTTTTTTTAGTTCATTCATCGTTATTTCCATTGTTTCCCCCTCTTTCTTCCTCTGATGTGTTCTATAACATCGTAACCGGCCCTGTGCCGATAGAATGATGCATTGCTTTTGCATTCCTTTCCATGTATCCCCTCTGATGTATGGGTCGTCTGTAATATCAGTATTTGAATGAATGAATGGTATAGGCCGTAGTTATGCCTGCTATTGCCTCTTTGAAGCTTCGTCCCTATCCCCCGATGTTTTCTTCTGGATTCAGCAGCGTACGATTCCTCTCCCCAGCTCGATGGCTAGTCTGCCATTCCAGTCCTTTCCTGAATGGGTTTTCATGCCTATTCCAGAACCAGGGACAGACTATCCCTTGGTACCTGGAACAAGGAAGGACGGATCAGGGCCGCTACCCGTGAGACTCCGTGGTTTTAGATGCTGTGATTTTATATACCGGCACCGTCGAAATCATCCCTGGGGCCAGAGACAGTCATCTCTTGGCTCCCAGGGTGATGAAAGATGACATTAAGTCGTCCCCGGGACTCCGCATATCAGTGATGACTCGAATCCCTTCAGACCCTGATTTCCCTCAATTTCTCCCCGATCCTGGCATTCCCATGAAACCTAAGCTTAATCCAGTCGAAGCCTGATGAACCAATCCAATTTGGCCCTAAAGAACTCGCTCCCTTCGCCCTGAATCGCCAAAAAGAACCCAAAATAGGGCACCGGAAACCCTTTGTAAACCTTCTCGGCGCCACTTTAGTTCCCGGCGCCGCGCACAGTAAAACCCACGAATAGTTCTCGGCGCCTAACTTCTTGCGCCGAGAACCTTGCTATTAGCGCGCCGGGAACCCCTTTTGCTCATTTTGCCTACGCGCCGGGAACCCCCTTGGCCTCTTTGCCTTCGCGCCGTTAACCCCTTTCACCACCCTTCTACGCCGAGAACATGCTTGCCAGCTTCCCCCTAGCCATTAAGCTTCACCACCCTTCCCGGCGCATAGAACAATCAGGCCTGAAGAACCTTCTCGGCACGAAGATTTTCAAGCCGAGAACCCCTTCCCGGCTCGGCGAATAGTGTTTTCAATGAATAGTTCTCGGCACGAAGATTTCCAAGCCGAGAACCCCCTTTCCGGCTCGGCGAATAGTATTTTCAATGAATAGCTCTCGGTGTGAAGATTGCCCATCCGAGAACCCCGTGCCTAGAACATGTCCCGTGCCAAGAACTATCTCGTGCCGAGAACCCAGGGGTCCTGTCGCTGCATACTCTTTCACGGCTCCTCACAGGGGGTATTAGCAAATCGCCGTATGGCGAACATTATCCCGTCGGCTCTAGTACTTCCAGCTCTCGGGCTCTGATATGCCCGTTCATTACGGACTCCGTCTCGACACTCCGTGGACGGTTTCCTATACACCCCTGGCATATTCCGGGTACAGGGGAGATGCTGCCGGATTTTTGACAGACATGCAGACTAACTATTGAACCGTTAATAAAATAAAATAAACAATGATAATAATAATAATAAATAAACATAAATAAACAAAACAAATAATAAATAAATAAATAAATAAATAAACAAATAAAAATGACATAAATAAATAAATAAACATACAATAATAATAACAAGTAAACAAAAATACTAAACAAAATATAAACTTAGAATCGGCCGGGGGGGCTCCCCTCGGCACCATTACTCCTCGGCACCAAAAGCATGCCGACTCTCCTCCGCGCCGAGATGAAAGCGCGCCGAGACCCCCCATCTGCATGTTAGCCGTCGAGTGATATCTTGGCCGCCGTGCCTTTTTCTGTTTTGCTGTTGGGATGTTCGTTATCTGGTTATCTCCCGCTATTATGTGTGGGCATGCATGATTAAACCACCGAATCTCCCATGTTTCGTCCCAACCTCAAACCCACGTCCACTTCACCATGCATAGAAATATCTCGGCCCATCCACTTTGCGTGTATATATTCAGGTAAACATACCTGGGGTGGGCATACTCGATGGCTGCATGATCTCCCAAGCATCCAACCAATTTATTCAGCCATACATATAAATGACGTATTGCATATGCATGGCCCCACCACTTGAACGTGTATGCATGGCTGCATGTGACCCACTCACCTACCAACCCATCTGACTCGTGCATGTGGATAAATTTGTGTTAATACCTGTAATGTTGCCAGCACCTTCCACCATGTGGAGTAATAAACAGAGATGGATGCATCAGCTTAAATAAACGCATTTGTCTGCATGCATTATAAAAAAAGAGAGAAGAAATAAAGAAAATGATAAAGAAAATGAGAGATGAAAACATACAATAAACAAATAATGGCGAAGGAAATGACAACAAAAACAAGGAATAAAAGTGGTAAATAAATAATAAATAAATGATAAATAAATGAATAATTGTCAAACAAATATTAATAAAAGAAGTTAAAAAGTATGTGCATCCCATATAAAGGAAATATAAAATAAATGAATAATAAATGAGTAATGGAAAAGGGATGACATAAAAAAAATGAGAACAAAGGCAGTCATGTATCTAAAATAATAACAATAGTAAATAAAGAATAATGAGCATGGCTGCATCCGCTCCAGAACCCTCACCTTCCTTAGATCCCGAGTATGGAATATCAATGCCGCTCCGACAAGTCATGCTTGGATCTCGGGACTCACCCCATTTTAGCCAAAGCATGACCTTGTCACGAGCCAATAACTCACTGAATTCGATTTGTTCCGATCGGGTTTTAACCGCGTTCCCTCGGTTCTCGAACATCAAATTTGCCGTATCCTGGCATACATTGCCCCAATAACATGCGCTTGTCCGAATACGGTTACACTCGACTCACCTCATGGGTCTATGTGTGTGCACTGTAATGCTATGCACAGCTTCAAAATAAGAAGGCCTTGATGCCCCTCGGAGCAGGATGGCGTTGCCGAAATCTCTCTCGCAGTTATAAATAAATGATCAAATAAATAATAAATGATAATATTGAATATTGTTATCTTGCATGCTTGTATGATCCGATTCTCTGGTATATTAAATGGCGATTTGTAGAAAGTCGGGTTATGCCCGACCGGAAGCTATCACTATGCGTGATGATGGTCCTTGGACCTAGGTTCTCCGCCTCGTACCAGGAGTCGATTTGATAAATAAGTACCACCATAATTGTGTGCTTGCATGCAATTGCATCTTTAATTATATGGGCCCCATAGTCTTTATTTTGGCGATTAATCAAGGGTTGTCCCTCTTCCGGAGGGGCGTAATTAACGTCGTAGCCTTTATGGTACGACGGATTTTGGGTCCCGACACGATCACCCATAATTGTCTGATCATTCAGATGAGCGCACAATAAATTATCACGACAGTGGCTGGCACGCCTAATTAATAAACCAAATAAACAATTCAAAATAAACAAATAAATATATCAAAACAAAATATTCTAATAAAAAACTCATCTCCCACACCCGCGTAAACCCCCCCCCAGGGGGGTTACACGGACCAGACCAGCCCCCCCGGTCTGGTCCGCGTGAACCCTCAGAAACAAAAAAAAGGTTTTTTTAATGAAAAAAAGAAGCCCCAGCCCGATCCGCATTAACCCCCTATGGGGGTTTACGCGGACCAGACTGGCCCCCCAGTCTGGTCTGCGTAAACTTACATCCCCCTCTCCGAAAATAAAAATATATATTTTTAGGGGGTTTACGCAGACCAGATCGCCCCCTCCAATCCAATCCGCGTAAACCCCCCTAACCCTTCAACTTCCCTATAAAATCTCCCTTAGAAACTCAAGGGGCATGCATGCAAGCATGCAGGGGATGAACTGCTAGCACCAGACCTTCAAGCGCGAGGACCTAAGCCCCAAGGCTTCCGGCAAGGACGCGAGGAGCTAAACGTGTGTTGGGTGGCTTGTTGACCGGCTCGTATATGTTGAGGGTATGTCAAACGTACTTTCCTCACATGGCGTCTAGCTGTCTCACTCAAGTCCATCCCCCCGCACGCAAGGTGTTATGTTAACGGTGAACACACCTGCACATTGGGTTCGCCCGCGTACGGCGCGACATGACAACGAAGCGCACGCCATAACACCACGTGCCCGCCACTCATCTCGAGCCGGCCACTGACCGTCCCGAGTTAGCCCGACCATGGCCCAGAAGTAACATTCCCAAGACCGGCCCTAACTCCCCGGCATGAAGACACTCGTCTACTGGGCCCGGACCCGACTACTCATCCCGAGCCGCGTCCGGCCTCCCTCAGGCGCCAGCCAGCGTCTGCCCCTGCCATCCAGTCAAGCCTTCCCTCGGCGATTTGGGCACGTCCCAAGCTCCTTGAGGAGGGCCCCTGTAAAACACGCAGATAATCCGCTTTATCCTACAACGACCCGGGGACCAACCCATGAGTCAGAATTGTCCCGCTGCTTGCACCAGTTGTATCTTAGCCCTTTCGGCCCCTTTGTAAAGCCCACGTGGCACCCATAAAGCATGAAACCAGTTGAATATGCATACCCGTACCCTGGGTTCCAGTTTTCTACCAACACTAGCTAGTGTGCAACCCATTTTTCTGGTCCCGATTTACCAATCCCCCAACTGCAGGATATACCCGATCCCCTTTCCTTGGCTTCAGAAATATCCAGGCTCTTCTTCAGCACAGAACAAAGGTGTTCGGATTCAATCCGATGTAAATAAACACCGGTTGCTTGCGACCGATGGGGAAAGACGTTTTGTACACGAATCCCCGTAATCGCCTGCACACTCGCACCCGTGGAACCTCCCTTCTCTCCACGGGTCACCCGCTACCCCGAGCCCATGTGCCTGGTCCTAGTGACGCTTCCCCAGCCAAAATTTTGTTCCATAGGTGATTGTCGAGAAATCGACTGGTACTCCCGCACCTTGTCCGGTCACCCGGTCCTCCCGGAAACCTCTCGTGCAAGTTGTGTCACATCCCGACGCGGAATATCAGGACTGACAGTAGAAACAAGCAATGATAATAATAATAATAATAATATGTCGATTTACAGGCCAACACAACTCCATTAAGATAAAATCATTCCATTCATTAACTAATAATTAAATAATCCATGCAAAAACTCACTAATCATCTTTGCCAACATCCACTTAACACAATTACGTTTGCTGAAAAATCAAATTTTTACAACTCTTCCAAACACACTCTATAACACAATTAGACTCCACAACTAAGACTTGCTTCACGGCTTCTAACTGGATCACTCCATGATCGTCACTCTTGCCCGTTCCCATCGGACTGCGAGTCCTCACATGAGCTACCTGAAAGGGGGAAACAACTAGGTGAGCGAACGCTCAGTAGGTAATAACATGCAAGTTTAAGTAATTAACCAATTATTTACATTAATTGTGCGAAAAGAAATAACGATATAACGAATGACATAAGTAGACGATGTACAAGATCAGGAATATAATGAAACTGGAAATTGGCCAACAAGCAAGATTTAACCAAGTCAAGATAATTCCAAGTAAGAGATTATTGTCATAGACATCACGCTAGTCATGCACTCGGTGCAATACCTCACCATGTCATTCAAACTCCCCGGGGCACAAGTACTTTTCGGGCGCTCCTCCCAGGACCAGACAGGGCCCTTATGATGCGTTGGCATTGATTTAAAGGATCCAAGATCCAAAGTTATGTCTAGACATTAATCAAGTCAAATGGCCAATTAATCAAGATAGAACTTTCCTCAGAAAGACCTAAGGATAAGTTGAAGCAAAACTTTACCCAGAAAGTTCAAGTTATCAAGAACCAATAGGTTCTTGGATTCAATATCATAAACCACGGGAAAAACTGGTTCTGGATGATACGCAGTTCTCACTGGGCTGCTCAAGCAATTGTACGGTCACATGTGGGCCGCACACAGAGAAATTGGGCTGAGAATCAGCCACCACGAGTTCAAGGAATAGACAGACCATTGTGGGCCGCTCAAAGAAGAACGGTCCTAAATGGGCCTTTTAAGTATACTGGACGGTCAAGGATGGGCCGTACAGGGCCAGAAAGACATGAAGCTCACGAACATGATAAACGGGCAGTATTGGGCCGCTTTAGGGACAAACGGTCCAATAGGGTCCGCTCAAGATCACGGACGGTCCAATCCAGTCCGCTCAACTGGACTTGACTTGAATAACTAGAATCCACCCAATTTGGGCTCCGGGCTGCCATAGGTGGGGCAGAACTGAACCAAGGTCCAGCCCACTCGCCACTGGTTAACCCAGGGCTTATTGGGTCGATCAAAACAAGTTTTGGTCGAAGATAGAACAAGGTTAATCGACCAACGAAAATGGCACTGGGCCAGGGATGAACGGTTCATACTGGACCGCCCACTGAGTTGAACGGTCTGTTTCCGGCCGCGCAAGACTCAATGGGTCCAAAGTGATCTGTGGCTCACAACACGATAAATTCAAGCGGTCCGATCGCATTAACAGGTTCAGGTCTTGGTGGTACAACTTGCCCGGCGTCCTAGTGGGAATCCCAGGCTCGCGGAGGCTTACGGAGGTCCTGTAATGAAGGTCCTAGTCCGACGGAAGGAATATTCGACGGAGAGTCCCAAACATTACAAGGAAATAGGGCTAATAAAACATCGAAACCAGCATGGCGGTCAGTCGATCCTCTTGGAGTAGAACGACTGTCAAACATTCCTAATAGCATTTAAGATGTCATGTTTGAATTTAACAGCGAAATAACTAAAGCCATGATGAAACAAGATCAAGAATTTTAGTAAAATTTGATATTATTTACTTCGATATATTCCGGTTATCATGTCGTTGCTAATTCATCAATTAACCATCGATCTATTAAGATAAATCATGCCAAAACAATTCTGAATGGTTGGGCGGTTCTGTCAGGGCCGCTCATAATCTCAGGCGGTCGCACGACAGGCCGTTCATCCCTTTTGGGTCCGAAGGCCTACTGGGGTTGAGCGGTCTATAATGTGCCGCTTAAAGAGAAGGGTGGTCAAGGTTCTGCCGTGCATCCCAAAACATTCACAATCCATAAATGCAATGAACGGTCAATACCAAGCCGCCTATCTAAGTTGGGCGGTCTATCGTGAGGCCGTGCGAAACAGAAACAGTCGAACCCCCTTTCGCCATGCCCGCCTCCGGCGAGTTGGCTAGGGTTACAATAAATTACTAAATACGCACAACAAGGAGTATAATAATTAGGGCTTTTAGATTCAAAAGAAAGAGCACGAAAAGTTTTACAATATAGCATGCTCAATTTAATCTTTAGCCTGAATTCCCTACTTAAAACGAGATGAAACAAGTATAACCCTAGATGTGACATGCTTCTACTAAACCCTAAAATTCTCGCAGGATACTAAGCAACTTTTAGGGCTTTTGCATTCAATAGAAAGAGCACTTGATGCTGGTTCTAACCATATGTGATACTTAAGGTTTGGCTTGTTATAACCTACCTTAAACGGAGGAAGAAGGAAGAAGAAGGGACGACGACGCACTAAGAACACCCCCGGTGATCGCCGGAATTCTCCTTCGTCCACGATCCTCGTCGGCCACCACAGCACCCAAACGAAACTAGGGTTGACAAGGGTCATTTTTATAGGTCATACGAGGTCTAGAGTCTTCTATTCACGGAGATAAAGTCCAATCAAGTTGGACGTGCGCAAATCGCGCTGATAGGGTTGGCCGCCGCCTTCTAACCAAAATTCGCTCTCTAGGGTTAGGGTTTCGGGGAGAACTAAGAGGGGAAACGATCCTCTCATCTTAGCCTTTCATTTGGATCCGGTCTCAGCCTAGATGATCAGGTATTGGGCTCAAAATTCTCCTTTTAAGGTCCAATTAGATTAAGTGTATATTTGGGCCTTAACCAGTTAATTCGGCCTAGTTACGGATTTTATTTGGGCTGGTCATAGAAGACACTATTGTTAAACGTTTTATCCTCTACAAGATTCTAAATTTTCCAGATTTTTATAAAATGGTCAAAATTTAACTTATTCTATTTATTAAGGATTTTCTAATTAATTCTTATAAATTTTCTAGAAATTTTTATTGGTTAATAAATCGGGGTATTACACCCTCCCCCACTTCAAAGAATTTGGTCCTCCAAATTCACTGCACTTAACACGATGGGGAGTGGAACTCACCTAGAACAAATCGGAATACTACTTTCGCATGGTATCTTCCGACTCCAAGTAGCTTCTTCAGTTCACGCCGACTCCATTGCACCTTGACCATAGGTATGGATCGATTCCTGAGTTGCTGCTGCTTACGATCAGGATTTTAATAGGTCTCTCTTCATAAGTCAGATCTTCCTTTAACTCAAGATCCGCATGCTGAATGACATGAGTGGGGTCGTACACATATTTTCTCAGCATTGTCACATGGAAGACATTGTGTACTCCAGATAACTGAGGTGGTAGTGCCAAACGGTATGCAACCTCCCCAACTCTTTCTAAAATCTCGAATGGACCAACATATCTTGGACTTAGTTTGCCTTGAATGCCAAACCTTCGAATCCCTCTCATAGGAGAAACTTTCAAAAACACATGTTCACCAACCTGAATTCTAAAGCTCTTCTTCTGTTGTCGGCATAACTCTTTTATCTTGATTGTGCTACCTACAACCGATCTCTGATAATACAAATATTCTTGGACGATTCAGAAATAAGATCTGGTCCCAGCCACTGCTTCTCGCCTACCTCGTTCCAACATAATGGAGACCGACAGCTTCTTCCATACAAAGCTTCAAACGGAGCCATCTGAATGCTGGACTGATAACTGTTGTTGTAAGCAAATTCAATCAAGGCCAAGTGATCACTCCAACTGCCTCCAAAATCAATCATGCAGGCTCTCAGCATATCTTCCACTATCTGGTTAGTTCTTTCTGTCTGTCCGTCTATTTGTGGATGAAAAGCAGTACTGAAATTCAGACGGGTTCCCAAAGATTCTTGCAATCCTTTACAAAAATGTGAAGTAAATCTGGGGTCTCTATGAGACACAATACTGACCGAAATACCATGGAGTCGCACCACTTCCTTCATATACAAGGCTACTAAAACATCAACAGTCCACTTCGATTTGATAGATAAGAAATGAGCAGACTTTGTCAATCTGTCAATGATAACCCAAATTGCATCAAATCCGCTATGAGTCCTAGGTAGACCCATAATGAAATCCATGCCAATACTCTCCCACTTCCATTGAGGTATGTCCAGTGGTTTCAACTTCCCTGTAGGTCTGAAATGCTCAGCCTTAACTTGCTGACACACCAAGCATCTATTCACAAATTCTATAATTTCCTTTTTCATATTCGGCCACCAGAAAGATCTTTTCAAATCCTTAAACATCTTCGTACCTCCAGGATGAATGGTATATCTGGATCTATGAGCTTCCTCGATGATCTTTTTCTTAACTTCGGCCACATCAGGTACACAAGTCCTTCCTTGAAACAACAATCTGCCATCATCAGCTACCATGAATTCAGGTCTGCTACTCAAGCTCTCCTTGATTTCTACCAACTCAGGGTCATTGTCTTGCAAGGACTTGATTTCTGCCAATAATTCTAGTTTAAGCTGAATCTAAGCAATCATACTCGGTCCTTGTCAACATTAATATCCAAACTGGCTAATTGCTTCAACAGTTTCCATTCTTGCAACATGAGGATTGACAATTTAGCCATTGGCTTGCGGCTTAAGGCATCCGCCACCACATTGCCCTTCCCGGGATGATACTCTATGGAGAAGTCAAAATCCTTTAGATACTCCAACCATCTTCTCTGCCTCATATTAAGTTCTTTCTGAGAGAATAAATATTTCAAACTCTTGTGATCTGAAAATACCGTAAATGCCTCGCCATACAAGTAGTGCCTCATATCTTCAAGGCAAACACCACTGCTGCTAGTTCCAAATCGTGAACGGGATAGTTCTCTTCATGCTTCCTCAACTGCCTAGAAGAATAAGCTATAACTCTCCCGTGCTGCATAAGCACACAACCCAGACCAATTCCTGAAGCATCGGTGTACACCACGAAGCCTCCTTCTCCCGAGGGTAAAGCTAGAACATGGGCAGTAGTTAAACACTCCTTAAAATCTGGAAGCTTCTCTCAGAATCTTCCGACCAATCAAACTTGTTCTCCTTGCGGGTTAATCTTGTTAAGGGTACCGCAATCTTGGAGAAATCCTTAATAAACCTTCGGTAATATCCTACTAGGCCTAGAAAGCTTCTAACTTTTGTTACACTAGTAGGCCTATCCCAATTCTTCACTGCCTCTACCTTAGACGGATCAACAGAAATACCTTCTTTCGTAATGATATGCCCTAGAAAGGACACCTCCTGTAGCCAAAATTCACACTTGCTAAACTTGGCGTATAACTGATGATTTCTCAATATCTGCAACGCCATCCTCAAATGTTCAGCATGTTCTTCCTCACTCTTGGAATAAATCAGAATGTCATCAATAAACACCACGACCCATTGATCAAGATAGGGCCGGAACACATTGTTCATCAACTGCATAAAAGCTGTAGGTGCATTCGTTAGTCCAAAAGGCATTACAACAAATTCAAAATGCCCATACCTGCTACGAAAAGCCTTCTTATAAATATCCTCCTCCTTAATCCGCAACTGATGATAGCCTGATCGAAGATCAATCTTAGAGAAATACTGAGCTCCTGCTATCTGATCAAATAACTCATCAATCCTCGGCAATGGATATTTATTCTTGATAGTCAGCTGGTTCAATTGCCGATAATCAATACACAACCTCATCGAACCATCCTTCTTCCTTACAAATACACTGGAGCTCCCCACGGGAAGTACTTGGACGAATGAACCCCTTCTCAAGTAATTCCATTAACCGCTACTTTAATTGCCTCAGCTCCGCAGGAGACATACGATAAGGAGCCTTAGAAATAGGGGTCGCGCCAGGAATTAAATCAATAGAAAAGTTAACTTCCCTCTCCGGTGGAAGTCTTGGCAATTCCTTAGGAAAAACCTCCAGAAAATCTCGGACAATAGGAATGTCTTCAATCTCAATCTTCTTCTCAGGGGTCACATAAACAAAGGCTAGGAAGGCCTGACATCCTCTCCTCATCAACTTATCAGCTCGGAGGGCCGAAATAAGTGGCACAGACTTATGGTGCCTAACCCCTATAAAAGAAAGTCCAGGGTGTCTAGGAAAAGACACAGAACTGGAACTACAATGAACATTGGCCTCATGCTTAGCCAACCAATCTGCTCCTAGAATAACATCATAGTCTTTCATATCCATGCATACTAAATCAGCCGGCAAATTCTGTTCATTAACCATGACTTGCTAGAAGGATAAAAATACTTAATCGCTGAACTAGAACCAATAGGGGTTGATATCTCTAATGGGGAATTCATCAAAATCGACTTCATAGTTAATGACTTAGTAAATTTCTGTGAAACAAATGAATGAGTGGCACCGGTATCAAAAAGAACAAAAGCTGGCTTGTCATGAATAATAAGGGTACCTTCAACGAGTCCACCCTCTTTGGTAGTGCCTGCATCATCTTCCTGTAGGGCCTGGAGCTTGCCCTGCTGCTTCTTGCTGCCTTGAGATTTGGTCGGGGTAGCTTGCTCGGATAAAAGAGGACACTCCGGAATGCGGTGATCCCTACTCCCGCAACACAAACAGGCACCCAGCTTGCGCCAGCACTCTTCTATCTTGTGACCGGGACGGTCACAATACTTGCATACGCCTTTGAATGGAACAATAGGGCCAGGTTTCCTATCTTCATTCTTTGGCATTTTCCCCTTCCATAAACCAGACCCGCCATTGGGCCTCTTCTTGCTATTCCCGGGTTTAGCACTCCCGGAACCAGTAGGTTGTTCCTTCTTGACATTCTTCCTATAGATTTTCTCCATCATTTCCAAAGTATCTTCTAAAACCTGGGCCTTCCTTACCATCTCTGCATAGGTCTGAATCTCCATCGGCGCTAACTGGTTAATATAATGCAACTTAGCCCATTGAGAAAACGCCTCGCCTTCATCTTTTCTGTGGAAATCAAGTGAGTAGAATAACGAGAGAGTCTAGAAAACTGGGCTTTGTACTCCGCTACAGATAGACTTCGCTGCTTCAAAGCAGCAAACTCCGCCGCTTTCTTCTCTTGGATTCTATCGGAAAAGTACTTGCTATTGAATAATTCTTCGAATTCCTTCCACGAAATTTGCCTATCACCTAGGGTCGCCTTTACTGACTCCCACCAAGTCCTAGCATCACGTTCCAACTGGAAAGTTGTTAAAAGCACACGCTCCTAGTCACTGCATTGCATAACTTCAAAAATTCTCTCCATCTCCTTAAGCCAGTGCTCGGCTTCATCGGGATCAGTTGAACCTCCAAAACGTGGGGGATTCATCCCACAAAAATTTCTATGTAGATTACCAGCACCATGATTTGCCGCTCTACCTTGGGCCACTTGCTGTAAGGCCCGCGTAAGCCCTTGGACAGTTCGCAGCATGTCTCGCCACTGCGCGCGCTCGGCTGCCATCGGAACGTCCTACACGAAAATAATTCATTTTAAGTTCACTTAGGAGAAAAAATTTTAGAGTTTAATTATTAACTCAACCCAAGTCTCTACCCAAATCTCACTAGGTTGGGTCCTTAGACTTATAACAAGGGTATAGGTTCTATGACTAACACTTAGAATCCTAGAACTTAGATAACCTAGGGATATTAGAAACCTAGGCTCTGATACCACCTAACTGTCACGCCCCGACGCGGAATATCGGGACTGGCAGTAGAAACAAGCAATGATAATAATAATAATAATAATATGTCGATTTATAGGCCAACACAACTCCATTAATAGAAAATCATTCCATTCATTAACTAACAATTAAATAATCCATGCAAAAACTCACTAATCATCTTTGCCAACATCCACTTAACACAATTACGTTTGCTGAAAAATCAAATTTTTACAACTCTTCCAAACACACTCTATAACACAATTAGACTCCACAACTAAGACTAGCTTCACGGCTTCTAACTGGATCGCTCCATGATCGTCACTCTTGCCCGTTCCCATCGGACTGTGAGTCCTCACCTGAGCTACCTGAAAGGGGGAAACAACTAGGTGAGCGAACACTCAGTAGGTAATAACAGGCAAGTTTAAGTAATTAACCAATTATTTGCATTAATTGTGCGAAAAGAAATAATGATATAACGAATGACATAAGTAGACGATGTACAAGATTAAGAATATACTGAAACTGGAAATTGGCCAACAAGCAAGATTTAACCAACTCAAGATAATACCAAGTAAGAGATTATTGTCATAGACAGCACGCTAGTCATGCACTCGGTGCAATGCCTCACCATGTCATTCAAACTCCCCGAGGCACAAGTACTTTTCGGGCGCTCCTCCCAGGACCAGACCGGGCCCTTATGATGCGTTGGCATTGATTTAAAGGATCCAAGATCCAAAGTTATGTCTAGACATTAATCAAGTCAAATGGCCAATTAATCAAGATAGAACTTTCCTCAGAAAGACCTAAGGATAAGTTGAAGCAAAACTTTACCCAGAAAGTTCAAGTTATCAAGAACGAATAGGTTCTTGGATTCAATATCATAAACCACGGGAAAAACTGGTTCTGGATGATACGCGGTTCTCACTGGGCCGCTCAAGCAATTGTACGGTCACATGTGGGCCGCACACAGAGAAACTGGGCTGAGAATCAGCCACCACGAGTTCAAGGAATAGACGGACCATTGTGGGCCGCTCAAAGAAGAACGGTCCTAAATGGGCCTTTTAAATATAATGGACGGTCAAGGATGGGCCGTACAGGGCCAGAAAGTCATGAAGCTCACGAACACGATAAACGGATAGTATTGGGCCTCTTCAGGGACAAACAGTCCAATAGGGTCCGCTCAAGATCACGGACGGTCCAATCCAGTCCGCTCAACTGGACTTGACTTGAATAACTAGAATCCACCCAATTTGGGCTCCGGGCTACCATAGGTGGGGCAGAACTGAACCAAGGTCCAGCCCACTCGCCACTGGTTAACCCAGGGCTTATTGGGCCGATCAAAACAAGTTTTGGTCGAAGATAGAACAAGGTTAATCGACCAACGAAAATGGCACTGGGCCAGGGATGAACGGTTCATACGGGACCACCCACTGAGTTGAACGGTCTGTTTCCCGCTGCGCAAGACTCAGTCGGTCCAAAGTGATTCGTGGCTCACAACACGATAAATTCAAGTGGTCCAATCCCGTTAACAGGTTCAGGTCTTGGTGGTACAACCTGCCCGGTGTCCTAGTGGGAATTCCAGGCTCGCGGGGGCTTACGGATGTCCCGTAATGAAGGTCTTAGTCCGACGGAAGGAATATCCGGTGGAGAGTCCCAAACATTACAAGGAAATAGAGCTAATAAAACATCGGAAACCATTATGGCGGTCAGTCGATCCTACCGGAGTAGAACGACTGTCAAACATTCCTAATAGCATTTAAGATGTCATGTTTGAATTTAACAGCGAAATAACTAAAGCCATGATGAAACAAGATCAAGAATTTTAGTAAAATTTGAGATTATTTACTTCGATATATTCCAGTTATCATGTGGTTGCTAATTCATCAATTAACCATCGATCTATTAAGATAAATAATGCCAAAACAATTCTGAAGGGTTGGGCGGTTCTATCAGGGCCGCTCATAATCCTAGGCGGTCGCACGACAGGCCGTTCATCCCTTTTAGGTCCAAAGGCCTGCTGGGGTTGAGCGGTCTGTAATGTGCCGCTTAAAGAGAAGGGCGGTCAAGGTTCTGTCGCGCATCCCAAAACATTCACAATCCATAAATGCAATGAACGGTCAATACCAAGCTGCCTATCTAAGTTGGGCGGTCTATCGTGAGGCCGCGCGAAACATAAACAGTCGAACCCCCTTTCGCCCTGCCCGCCTCCGGCGAGTTGGCTAGGGTTACAATAAATTACTAAATATGCACAACAAGGAGTATAATAATTATGGCTTTTGGATTCAAAAGAAAGAGCACGAAAAGTTTTGCAATATAGCATGCTCAATTTAATCTTTAGCCTGAATTCCTTACTTAAAACGATATGAAACAAGTATAACCCTAGATGTGACGTGCTTCTACTAAACCCTAGAATTCTCCCAAGATACTAAGCACCTTTTAGGGCTTTTGCATTCAATAGAAAGAGCACTCGATGCTGGTTCTAACCATATATGATACTTAAGGTTTGGCTTGTTATAACATACCTTAAACGGAGGAAGAAGGAAGAAGAAGGGACGACGATGCACTAAGAACACCCGCCGGTGATCACCGGAATTCTCCTTCGTCCACGATCCTCGTCAGCCGCCACAGCACCCAAATAAAACTAGGGTTGACAAGGGTCATATTTATAGTTCATACGAGGTCTAGAGTCTTCTATTCGTGGAGATAGAGTCCAATCAAGTTGGACGTGCGCAAACCGCGCGGATAGGGTTGGCCACTGCCTTCTAACCAAAATTCACTCTCTAGGGTTAAGGTTTCGGGGAGAACTAAGAGGGAAAACGATCCTCTCATCCTAGCCTTTCATTTGGATCCGGTCTCAGCCTAGATGATCGGGTATTGGGCTCAAATTTCGCGTTTTAAGGTCCAATTAGATTAAGTGTATATTTGGGCTTTAACCAGTTAATTCGGCCTAGTTACGGGTTTTATTTGGGCCAGTCATAGAAGACACTATTGTTAAACGTTTTATCCTCTACAAGATTCTAAATTTTCCAGATTTTTATAAAAATGGTCAAAATTTAACTTATTATATTTATTAAGGATTTTCTAATTAATTCTTATAAATTTTCTAAAAAAATTTATTGGTTAATAAATTGGGGTATTACAAGTTGACCCTTCTCGACTTTTCGTAAAAGGCGAGTGTACGGTACTGCCGCGAGAGGCATATAGCTACAAGGGAGAATATCCCCGAGATAACATCAACTCCCTTATTTTCCTTTATCGCTTTATTCCCCCTCTCACCGCGGTCACCGACTCACTTTCGCCCGCCCCGCCGAATGATGGCGAAACAATCACTCACTCCAGCGTGGGACACAAAGGCAATTGTTGTTGAAGACTCAAAGGATCTGTCTAGTCTGTCCTTGGATGGACTGATTGGGTCACTTATGACCTATGAAATAAACATTAAGAGGAATGAAGAGGAAGTCAAGAAGAAGAAAACGATAGCATTCAAAGCAAATCAACAAGCCATGGAGTCCAGCGAAGAAGATTCCATAGAGAAGAGTGATGATGAGGAAAATCTGGCTATGTTGTCACGACAAATGAAAAGGCTCGTAAGGAAAAACAAGAAATACTCAAGAAATGCTAGAAAGAGTTTGAGAAACCCGTCCCTGAATAAGGGTGAAGCAAGCATGATGAATGAAGTCATATGCTATGAATGTAGAAAACCATGACACATGGGAGGGGAGTGTCCAAAATTAAAGAAGAAACTCAAGAAAGAAATGACAAAAAAGTTAAAGGCAATAGTAGATACATGGAGTGACAAGGAAGAGGAAGAACAATCCAAAGAAGATCTGGAAGTGCTCTTAAAGAGCATGTGCCTTATGGCATATGAAGAAGAATCCAGTCAGGTAAACTCTGATCTCGATCACATCTCTAGTGAACAATGGGGGTTAGTTTACACTTCTTTGTATAATAAATATAAGAAAATCAGATCTAAAAATAAAATTCTTAGAGAAAATATTAAAAATCTGGTGCATGAAAATATTCAATGTGAAAGATGCTCTGTCATGAAAAATGAATGTAATAAACTTAAAGATGAAAATGAATCCTTACTTTCAAAAGTTTCTCTGTTTGAAGAAGACTTGGAATGGATGTAAGAGAAACTTCTGCTACTTGAAAAATGAAATAAATGGGAGAAAGAGATGCTTGAATTGAAAAAATTAAAAGGACTACTATCTAAGATCTCCATGTTAGAAAAAGACGTAGAAAAATCTGGAACCAAAATTGCTAGTCTACATGCTGAAATAAAATATTTAAATGAAACTCTTGCAAAATTTGTCAAAGGATAACAGAATTTGGATAATGTTCTTGGCATGAAAGTGAATTTTCAAAAAGAAAGATTAGGGTATGTCCCTATTAAGAAAAAATCATTTGAGCAAAAGATCACCGCAGCATTTGTCCATGAGAAGAATGTCAAATTTGTTGTATCTCAGAACATGAATGCTAAGCTTACTTGAACAATTCAAAATTTCCAGCACACAAGAAAAAGTCATTTGAAAGAAATTTTACTGTTACATGTTTTTACTGTGCAAAACTTGGACATGTGATTTCAAACTATTGGTTTAAAAGATTTGCTAATCAAATACATGCAGTTTGAATTAGAAAGGATTGTTTGAAAAGTTGGACTAACGCCTATAGACCCAAACAAGTTTGGGTACCAAAAATTTATGGATGAGAATGTTTTTACTATAGGTATATCTTGAGGCCAAAGGAATAAATGATACTTGGATAGCAGTTGCTCAAGGTACATGTCTGGTAATAAGTTCATGGTTTCTAAATTACAAGTGTTAGGGATCGATTTTGATGATTCTTTTGTCCAGGATTGCAAAAGTTAGGGGGTTAATTTTGATGAGTTCTTCGATCACTATTGCATTTAGCTAAAATTCATTGACATACACCATCAAATAGCATGTATTGTTTCAAAACTACTGTGTGAAGAGAGTTTTTCCATTCTTAGAAGAGAGCTCAGTCTATTTAAAATCTGAAACACAGTGTGCACATGCGTTGCATAAAAAATTCTTGCACTTCTCTATCTGAGAACTCGTAATCTCTGCTTGAAATAAACATTCTTGCATGCTTGTCTACCTCTATTACTTATAGCCACTTCCTTGAAATCTCCTAAGACCGATTATCCTTGCTTAAATAATAGCAATCCTAGTTCTTGAGAACCATAAGATAGATAAGATAACCAAAGAGAGTATGAAGATGAATTTATCAAGATGAATCATGAATTTATCCCTTTTTTTGTAAGATAACAAAATTTAGAAAAGATTCTCCTAAAAACCAACTCCATAATTCTCTCTAAACTGCCACATTCCTCTTCACCAGGAATTTATTATGTCAACAACCTTCTCTTGAATTATGTCAACCTAATTTGGCTATATTCATATTACATTTTACGAAGTTCATCAGGCCAACTCGCAATCCTTTGTATGAGTCTCTCGTTCCATTGTAAAATCTGTTTCAAATCTAAACCTCAGAAATTTTGATTGGTACAATCATAACTAGTCAATTCTCTTGTCCAGAGATGCTTTCACAATCCAATGAGGAGAGAAGTGACCTCACTTGAGAATCCACCTGAGTTCTTACAGTCCAATTAACTAATCCAAAGGATGGGCCATGCATACTCACATTCTCCTAAAAAGATCATCAACAAATTCCTCAGTTAGCTGACATGTTGTCTGTCTGAAATATTAGAAGAGTCAACTCCAGTTAGAAATTATGTTCTATTCTTTGCTGGCAAGTGCTGGATATTTCTGAAATTGGTATGTCTGATCAAATCTTGAGCAAGATTCAATCCGACCATCTTGAAACAGCATAATGAAGGAGATATGCAATAGCCTCAGTAACTTATAATCTACTATCAGAAGTTATCTTCAAGGAGATTATTATAATGGCAAAGCAAAAGTAGTAGCGATGTCTCTGCTAAACATGGACAAGAAATTGAAAAAAGTCCATAGCCATGATTCTCGGACCCTTGGATAAAGAATGGTCGGCCATAGTGTGTTATGATCAACTCAGAACACAATGTTGGAAATCATGGCAGTACGGGAAACTCTGAGGAGAAGTTCAAGCGGATTGAATCTCAGCTGAACTTCTTTAGTGAGCCACCTTCTCAAGTCACATTTCTTTTTGTGAATTCATTCTCAAGGGACAGAGTATATATGAAAGTACCTTTCAAATCTTCTGCCCCTTCTTGCATAACTTCCCACTCATAAGGAGACTCAACCTCGCCAACTAGTACACATCATGATTAATGTTTTTCAGTTCTCAGATTACTCCCAAAGTGACCCTATTGATAAGCTCTTTTGTCTAGCGACTTGCTCTTCTGTTATTCCTAACCCCATTTTAATGATGCCAAAGGGGAAGAGTATGTAGTATGTCTAGGGAGAGTATGTCTATTGATGCCAAAAGGAGATATAAGGGGAGAGTAAGTGAAAAATAGGAAGAAAAAGGGGGACAGAAAAGGTTTATGCAAGTTTATGCTTGTCTGTGTGCTGTGTACATGTATGAATGTGTGAGCATTCCATGCATCTCATGCATATTACATACCATTTCATGCATATCACATCTCATCTCATCTCATTGTGTTGCAGGTCATCTGTCTAGCTCAGAGTCTAAGTTCCAGAGCATCCACTGTCATGAAAATTTAAAAAATGAAAAATTGAAACAAAATTGAGAAAAATGAGATCAAACATAGTTTGCCACTGTTATTTCTGTGTTCATCATTGTGATTTGAATGTTATTTTGAACTACACTATTCAATATTATTGGAGTTTTGTCATCATCAAAAAGAGGGAGATTGTTGGACTCCTAGTTGATTTTGATGATAAGGATTGGGTGACTTTCTATGTTCACAAGTGTTAATGATCCTTTGAGTTTCATTAAAGCTATAAAATTCCATCTATCCTGAATTCATCTTGATATTGAGGTTCTAACTTGTTTTCTGAAGATGTGTTACAGCAGATGAAGTTCTGCTCACATGATGGGGACATCGCTTGCCACTTCCCATTTCTCCGAGGGTCCCGATGCTCGCCATTATGTTCGTCTTAATTTTCTGAGTCTGGCTATGTAATTTTCATATCTTTCTTGAGTCATTTTGATGTATTTCACCTTTATTTTGAGTCAAGTCCTAGGTGCTCATGCTTGTTACCTAAGTTGATCTTCATATTGGGCGTATTTGACTTTGTGGCCCATTTAGAGGAGCCAGGCCCATGGGCGCCCCTTTTTGCACTTTTTGGTTATCTGTTATTGGCTCTTTCCTCAGGGGCTTTTGTACAAAGTTGGGATCCCTATATATAGGACCCCAACCCCCTCTTGTGGGAGCTAATGAAGTATTAAAGAATTTGCCACAGCATTTGTGCACCTCTCCTTCTCTCTCTAGCTATCTCTCTCTCTCTCCTCTTCTCTCTCTCTCTAAAGGGGGCGGCCCCCTCTCTCTCTCCTCCCCCTCTCTCTCCCAAATTCGCACCATCCTCTCTCTCTTCACCTTGCCACCTCACCTTGCCACATCACCCACACTTTCACCTCCCAAGGCCACATTAACTCTCTCATTTAATCCCTCCCTCTTCCAAGGCACCCCTTGGCATTCCCCATACACCCCCTCACTTCCCCAAGCACCCCCTTCACCCCTCCCAAGCTAAAATTTGAATTCTCCTCCCTTTGGGGACTGCACCCATTCATTCCCAGCCCCTTCACCTCCCTAGGTCGTAGCCCCCCAACCCCCCCTTCCCATTGTTCTTCCTTTGGCCAACCAAGTTCTTCCACCCCTCTCCCCCCTTTGATCAGTCTGTAGGTGGCAGAGGAAGGGTCATCTTGCAGAAGCTGTCACGGAGTCATATGGAGACCTCTGAAGACGTACCATACATTGCTGGAAAGGTCGACCAGTTGGCTTCGCAGGAGAGGTGACCTCATCCCGTTCTGAGTTCGGGGCTATCCGGGAGAACCATTCTTCCCCGACTGCACTGGGCTCCCTCTGCAGAGTACCTGAACCCAGTTAGAAGCTGCCACCTTGTTCGAAGCTTTACCCGGACCAGCCACTGGAAGATTCAAGCCACGAGTTCTTCTACGAATATCTTCCTCCACCTGTCCTCTTTTGGGATCAAGAAGCGGAAGTGCGTTCAACATCCGAAGGTCAGAGCTTTCGTTTTTCTTCCTCGATTGGACGGGTCTGCCTCCCACAACCTGCAGCGACCAGCTGCCACTCATCGGCATCCCCCAGTCCACCCCGACATCGAACGGCTGCCCCGTTAGTTTTGCTGCAGAGAGGACTCACTCACGGTTCCAGAAACTCTAGTAGCTCGTGATTTGGAGTTTAGAAGCCATCGGGGTGATCTCTGCATCCTGCTGTCAGATTCTGCCTCCCCGATCAAACCCCACCCCGGACCAGAAACTGCAGCAGAAGAAATCAAGGAAATTCAGGGACATCCGCATGCCAGATACGAGGAATTCCACGCTGGTCTCGCCTCCGGCGAAATTCAGGAACGCGATCTACAGTCCAGGAATCATCGGGCAGTCAGCCGTCGCTGGTTGCAAGTGGGAACATCCCCGGCGTCCAACCTACCTTTCCCCGACGGTTCTCCCCTCCCCGCCTGGCCGGCTTACCACCCCTCCCTGTGGGAGGTAGTGTTTGATTGTACTTGAATATTTCCCACCCCCGAGATCACCCTCCTGCGCGAGGTGTAGTGATTGTACCTTTAAACAGGATTGAAGCTTCATCGGCGCAGTGTGCGGGGGAACCCACACTTCCCCGCTCGCCCTCGTCTCCGACCGGGGTTGGTTTCCTCAAACCAACCAGGTGAGCTCTGCCCTTGCCCCTTTATTTCTGTTCATTTCATATTTGCGAGACTTATCCGCTGGTTGGAGAGCGAGTGCCCGATCCCGGAGCCACCATCTTAGTATGGTCACCGTGGCTAAAGTGAGCGAGTGACCTAGTGCCCTCAAGGCACCCGGCCGCCCTTGTTTGTGGGCTTCATACCTTTGGGAGGGACAACCTTAGCGGTGCTGGTCCTCTAGCCAGCCAGGGGCTAACTCCACCACCTCGACTCGGCATCACCGAGTCACCACGGGAATCGCGAGCGTGCGGTGTGTTGGCGACTCTCTAGTAGCTCTCAAGTCTTGTTGTTGCTATTGCGAATTAAGTCCTAGGGATCAAATTCTATTGCTGCATTTTGGTGTCACATCATCACATAGGCACTGATATGTTGACATGGTCAAAGTCCGCAAGATAGGCGCAAGTTGCATGGCATAGTCGCTGATGGATAGGCGAAGCTTTAATGTGATAGTCGCTGAATGGATAGGCACAAGCTGCATGACATAGTCGCTGAATGAATAGGCGAAACTTTAATGAGATAGTCACTGAATGGATAAGCGTAAGCTGCATGACATAGTTGATGAATGGATAGGCGAAGCTTTAATGAGATAGTCGTTGAATGGATAGGTAAAGCTGTGTTAGTCGATGAGATAGATGCAGTTGAGTTCATTTAGGCGTTTCTTAGATAGGTGATGTACTTTAACACAAGCAAAGTTCTGATTGTCACAAGCACAGGTTTGAAGTTAAGATAGTCGCTATTGAAGATAGGCGCAGCTCATTAAGATAGTCGATAATCACATGGTCGATACTAAAGCAGCTAAGGAGATACACAATTATGTGAGCTGTGCTCTTGAGATAGTCGATGTTAGCTAAGGGGATAGGTGATTATGTGAGTTGTGTTCTTAAGATAGTCGATGTCTTCCAGTTAATCAAATAGCAAATAGGCGATGTTCACATAGTCGATTAAGCTACTAAGTTGTTCAGATAGTCGCTGTGTGAGAGCTACTTCATTAAAATGTAAAATGTTATTCCTAACTTCTTTATCGTGTAGCAGACTCGCAAGTCACTCTATGAGGAATAATCTCGTTGCAGAAAAAGATATTCCCTGATCACGTACGATGCATGCCACGAGTGTGGGACCGTACGAAAGGACACCTGGCATCTTGATTTGCCTCCTCACATGATAGAAACTTCTGGAAACCCTAGTACCATAAGTATTTTTATCATAAGGATGAGGGACAACAAGAACAACAAGAAGTAGAAGAGAAGAGGAGAACGACGCAGTGAGGTTCTGAGCCGTGAGGTTCTTGCATGGGAAATTAGAGCTGCCAGAGAGGAAGAACAAGAGCCTGAACGAGAAGAAGAAGGAGCGCAGATAGTAGAGCTTAAGTGCAACGTAGAGCTTGAGAGAAGAAGAGTGTCAACGGAAGGGAAGAAAACAAGTGGTTAGAGGAGCGTAGCAGAAGAGAAGCAGAAAAGAAAAAGAAGACAAAAAACTTAGAGAGAAGGACAGATGCACATGGACAGGGGGAGCTTAAACTGATTCTTATTTGATTACTTCTTATGTGCTTTCTGAGCTTTGATCTGTATTTCCTTAAACAATGAGCAGACAAGTGTGTGGAGAGGTTATTTCTCCTTATGTGTGTGTGTTGATACAAATGCATCGTGTTGGAGATAGAGTCTCCATATATGTGCGTGTTTTATAGTGTAGTTAATCCTCACACACGGTGAGGGGTGGATGTAGGTTATACAGGGGTGTGACCGAACCACCTAAAAAATCTTTGTCTCCATTTGTGGTTTGGTCCTTTTCTCCTATCCCCTTTCACATCGCATGTGCTTGAATATTGTTTGATACTACAATAGTTGTTGGTTACCGAGTTGTAAGTTTTTAGATGGTTACATTGTGTATTGCTTTGCAAAGATTTTTAAAGATATAGGGGGGAATCAATGTACCTCCCTCTTGATTCGGTAGTCCTTCTTGGCCTTCATATCCCATGAAATATTTCATCCAGAGGATGACATAATAGTGAAAAATATCAAAATATTCTTCCTCAATATGCTCTCTCTCTCCCTCTTGTTAGGCTGATACCTAGAATTAAGTTAATCTTGGAAGGTTGTTGGGCTGAAATCTAGATATTAACTTAATTACAGTAATTTTAGTGACAAAAAAACCCTAAATTAACCACTGATGATAAGAAAGCCTTTCGATGATAACAAAATTGTTAAACAATAAGAAGAATTCCAAAATCCGTCTAAGTATAACATAAGCACAAGAAAGCATAACTATATTCACTTAGGCACTTCAAAACCCAGCTAAGTATAACTTAGTCGCATGAACACTCACACAGGCACAATAAAATTCATCTAAGTCTACTAATAAGGCGCAGAAGCTTAGCACTAAGGTTAACATAGTCACAGAAACTTAAGGCTATGCATAAAAACTAAGTTAAGTAGGGCGCATAAACTATAAAGTAAATTTTGCTTAGTCACAAAACATAAAAGCTAAGTTAACATAGGCATAGTTTAAAGCTAACTAAGGCGCAGAAGCTTAGCACTAAGGTTAACATAGTCACAGAAACTTAAGGCTATGCATAAAAACTAAGTTAAGTAGGGCGCATAAACTATAAAGTAAATTTTGCTTAGTCACAAAACATAAAATCTAAGTTAACATAGGCATAGTTTAAAGCTAAAATTCTCTGAGCTGTCGAAATACAGAGTAATGTTCACATACTCGCAGCTATGTTCACATAGGCGCACCAAGTTTATATAGACATACAAAGTTAACATGGACACATAGATATTAAATCTATCGACTATCCTAAACATAGCCGATCTGTTTAGAAAGACTTAAGACTGCCTATCTAAAAGACTATCTATCATAATTAATGGTCGAGCAAATAATGGCTATAAGAAAATGAATTGCCTATCACAAAGATCGCCTATCTGCATGAAACTTCAGTTAGTTTGAGACATAGTCGCAAAAGAACATCAGCTATCTATTTTATCTTCAACTATCTTGAATGCTATCTTAAAGCTATCGCCAATATTCAACGGCTATCTTATATTGTCTTTAGATAGTTGAAGTATAACGCCTATGACAAAAATACTTAGTTGATGTTGTAAATAAATTTTCACTACTTAATCGGCTACGACGAAATGTCTAGCGAGTATCATATTGAAATTCAAATTTCAAATGCATTAAATGCAGTCATGCAAACATTTATTACTACCCATGCAGTACGAGAACAGACACAAACTCTATTTCTTTTTCTATGAAATACACTTGACTGAAGACCTAGAAAGGTCAACTTTTATATTCTAATTTGGGAAGAAGTAGACTGGAACGTCGCTGATAAATCTGTGACACAGATACGTATCGCCACCAACCAATAAGAAGGGAGTATTCTATACAGTATTATTTGACTTTATCTTTTTATAGAGTAAACAAATATATTTTGTAATGTGACAGTTGTAGGAAAAAGAAGTATCCTCGAAAATATCTTTATTACAGAAAAAGTGTCGTAAGAAAGATCTCTTTATATTCTCTAAGAAATAGACAAGTCAAAGTGACTATGAAGAATCTGACAGTCTTTTCACGTACAAATAACGTCATATCTCTCAAAGATAGAAAGATCTACCTGACAAATAGCTACACGCTCCAAGAAGAACACAAAGCCTCTCTAACGAATACAAGGATGGGTCTAACGAATACCTGACCGTGTCTAATGAATACTAGACTGTGTCTAACAGAACCAACAGTCAAGAGGGTTATATATATGTGTTAGCTGAACAACCAATGGAAGAAAGCGATGTGCAATACAACGAAGTGAGCACATACACAACGCGAGCAATCCAACGAATCCTAGTCTCCACCACGAGCCCATATTTCTTAGAGTTGAGAGAAAAATAAGTCTGATCATTTCTCAACCAAATAGCTACTAAGTGCTCAAGTGAAAAAGAAGCGATCACGATATCCTTCTACTGTATTATTTTTTGCTTATTTACAAAAGCCTTCCACAATTGTCTAAGTTTTTCTTTGGAGGATTTTTTGTGTAGTTCAAGACCGTTCTACTTACATTCTTATTTTCTGTCTTGAACGAGTTTGTATTCATTGTACACAATCTGCCTAACTAGAGATATAAACTGTGTAAATTCTCATCTGAGGGTAGTTGTCTTCTCCTTGAGGGGAGAAGCTCTTGCTTGAAGACAAGAGGACCTACAGGAGGTCTGTATCCTATGACTAGGACCAATAAGAGGTCAGTATCCTGTGATTTAGCTGATACCTGTGAAACGAACTGAGGTTCTAGTTGAGGGGATGGTACTTGTCAGAGGGGGAGGGGAGGCATCTGGAGGAGTCTAGAGCAAGGAGGGAAGAACGGGACATCTGGAGCAAGGAAGGGGATGGAGCCTGCCGATGGGGGAGGGGGTCGGAGGGGGTTGCCTACCGTCAAATATGTCATGCTCGTCACCACCATCAAATTTCTCCCAACTCTAGCCTCCGAGTCCCACATGTGCTCATTGATTTCCCATCCCTCCTAGAGAACTCGTCCATACGACTGGAAAACGAGGCCGACAAGTGCGACAACCGCAATGCCATCACATCCACCACCCCCTCTCCTCCTTGCACTCCCCTCCACCCCACTATCTCCCCTTCCACCTCCACCCCCAACCACTCCAACCCCCCCCCCTCAAAGCACAAGACAACCTCCTCCGCTCGATCGTCGCCACCATCTTAATCCACTTAGTCGTTGACCCTTTCCAAACCCTAAGCAAATCTTAGCACGTGCTCTCTCACTCTCACTGTCCCTCTCCCTCTCTCTCCCCCCTCCCCCAACTAACCAGAGATAATTTAATATTTTTATAACTTTAGGTCAAATTAATCACGATCCGATTAACTTTCAACGAACAAAAATAAAAATAAATGGCAAGAATCCATTCGTACAACAGTGACGACAGTAAGAAATTACAAAAAAAATTGTAATTCAAAGACTAATCATCAATTTGCAAAATTTATAGAGAATTACGTGCAAAAACAAAAAAAAAACGCATGATATTTTGAGGATCAACTCTGACTTGATAAGATCAACTGCCATGTATCATTAAATAATCACATAGAACAACGTGCAAATATCATTTTCTTTTCCACTTCTAAAATAGGCTTAGAAACGTTAAATCTCCCAGCCAACGTGGCGGTGTTACGACCCTGGTCTGCCCACGAAGATCGTTCAGCCTCAGAATCGAATGAAACTTGAAACTCAAGCTAATTTATAGGCAAGACGGTAAAAATAGGACGGAAAGTTGATGAAGAGATTGTTACCACTTTTTGACGGAGACAAAATAGGAAACCCAAGCTAATCAAATTCGTATCTTATCCTTAAAATGGTGGAGGGAAATTTTCAGTTATGCATGACGAAGGAGGCATCCAAAGACGTCGGAAGATACGGAAAAGCATTTAAACCCTGGTCATTTCTTCACCATGGATTACATAATAAAGAACAATCTGAACAAAATTTTGGTCCCTGACAGATGTCACGCAGTGCTAGTAGTCTACACTTCAGCCTCAGGTGCGAATTACACTAGGTTGCAACAACATAGAAGTAGATGCACATCACCTACAGCTGGTGGTTGTCATCTTGTCTGAAAAACTACATCGTCAGAGACTAAGCACCACCTGCTCCCGGAAAAGGGAACTGCACTTTCAACTCGTACATAATAGTACTGGAAGCGACTTTACTTTTTCTTCTTGGACTTGTTTGTCAGCCGACCCCCCTGGAAACTCAAACACGCACACACACTTGGTCGACGGGAGGTGCAAACAGAGGGAGAAAAAAAACAGGGGCGGATGTGTTGCAAAAAACACTGCTACTTAAAACATATATATCGGGCTTTTTCTTCCTACATATATACAGATCTGAACATAAAGAAACGGCGCTAAACATGCCACGTGCGGACGTGTGCACGTCCTACCGTGATGGGCGCCATGATGCTGCCTTGGCGCGAACGTTGCGCGCCTTACCCCTCAACTCATGCACCGGACTCCTAAAGACTCGGACAACTATTAAAAACAATAAATAAATGCCTCCTAAATGCAGGGTTTATCTAACAAAAACACTCCCTAAATCCTGCATTGATTCTTGAGTTGGATCATTCCGATTCTCGCCCGTAGCTCTTGAAATTGTGCTCGCCCGAGTGCCTTTGTTAATATGTCTGCGAGCTGGTTTTGGGTGTTGATGAAATCAACGTGAACACTCCCGTTTTCCACGCACTCGCGAATAAAATGATACTTAGTATCAATATGCTTACTGCGGTCGTGGAAAACCGGATTCTTGCTGAGTGCGATTGCAGCCTTGTTGTCCAACTTAAGTTCGAATGGATCGGCCTTGGTGTTGTCCAACTCTCCGATGAGACGAGCTAGCCATAGCCCTTGGCATGCTGCGGTGGTAGCTGCGATGTACTCAGCTTCACACGTAGATAGCGCCACGACCTTTTGCTTCTGCGACTGCCAACTAATTGGGCTGGACCCTAGGAAGAAGATGATGCCGGTGGTGCTCTTCCGTGTATCTAGATCGCCCGCCATGTCGCTGTCACTATAGCCAGAGAGTCGTGGTTGATCCTTCATCCTCGCATAGAAGCATCCGTAATCCAACGTACCAGCCAGGTAGCGGAGGATCTTCTTTACTGCGGCGAGGTGTTCCGCCGTCGGGGATTCCATGAACCGGCTTACGTACCCAACAGCATAACAGATGTCGGGGCGTGTGTGAACCAGATATCGGAGGCTTCCGACGATGCTCCTGTACGCCGTAGCGTCGACAGGAGCTGCAGAGCTGCATCTGCTAAGCTTGAGGCGCGGCTCCATTGGCACGCAACAAGGGTTGCAATCTTCCAAACCGGCCTTGCTGAGGATCTTCTTCGCATAGGCCGTCTGGTTGAGGGTGATGCCGGTCGCGCTCTGCTCAACCTCGACCCCCAAATAGAAGCTGAGGAGACCGAGGTCGCTCATCTTGAACTGGTCCATCATCTGTTTCTTGAACAGATCAATCTCCCCAACGTTGCTGCCGGTGATGATGAGATCGTCGACGTAGACGCCCACCAACAAGCGCGATGCGTCCAAACCCCGCGAGTACACCGCGTGTTCGGTTGCACTTCTTCTGAACCCAAGAGATAGCAGTGTGCTGTCCAGCTTGGAGTTCCAAGCCCGCGGCGCTTGGCGAAGCCCGTACAAGGCCTTGCTCAGGCGGTAGACTTTGGACTCCTCTCCGGCGACCACGAACCCGGGCGGCTGTGTGACGTAGACTTCCTCATCGAGCTCGCCATTGAGGAAGGCGGACTTGACGTCGAGATGGTGTACAGCCCAGCCGCGGTGTGCTGCTAGCGCGAGCAGAACACGCACCGAGTCAAGCCGCGCCACCGGCGCGAACACTTCGTCGAAGTCCACTCCCAGGCGCTGGACATAGCCCTTCGCCACCAATCGAGCTTTGTGCCGGACGACGACGCCATTTGGGTCCTTTTTGAGTTTATAAACCCACTTAAGCCCGATCGGGCGATGGCCGGGTGGTAACTCGACGAGGCGCCAAGTCTTGTTTTCCTCCACGGAGCGCACCTCCTCGCGCATGGCTGCGCGCCACACCTCTTCCTTCTCAGCTTCGGCGAAGGTGGACGGCTCCTCTCCTGCCACCAGGTTTAGCTGCCCGTAATGGAGATCACGGTGAGCTAAACCGGGAGGAGAGACATCCCCAAGGATGTTGTCGAGGGTGAGAAAACGAAGCGGCGCGTCGTCGTGGTCGGCGTCCACCATTTCAGCAGCATCAGGAGGTGGCGAAGCAAGCTCCACGCCTACTTCAGCTGGGAAGTCGCTGCTGGTCTCTTGTACGTCCTGAGGCCCCGGCGTGGCAGCCAGCGGCGGCACTTCAGGCGATGCAGGCCCGTCTTCTGCACCAGCAGCCTGCCCTCCGTTCGTGACCTTATATTCGATGGTGAAATCACACGGGGAGGGCTGCTGGTCGATGGCGACTTCGCTCCAATTCCAAGCTGCGTCCTCGTCGAAGACGACGTCGCGGGTGATATGCACTTGGCTCATTGCCGGGTCGTAGACGCGATACGCCTTAGTGCCTGGCGCATACCCAATGAAAACCGTCGGCACACCCCGATCTTCCAGCTTGCTTAGGTGAGGACGGAGGTTTTTCATGTAGGCCAAACACCCGAATACGCGAAGGTGGCGCACAGTGGGCTTGCGGCCACACCACGCCTCGTACGGTGTCATGCTGGCGATGCTCTTAGTTGGCGCTCTGTTGAGGAGGTAGACGGCAGTCGTCACGGCCTCTCCCCAAAACGTGGGAGGCAGTCCTCTAGCCTTCAATAGGCTGCGCGCCATCGCCACCATGCTCTGGTTTTTCCTCTCGACGACGCCATTTTGTTGTGGGCTGTACGGCGCCGAGAACTGGCGGTCCACGCCATGATCTGCGCAATATTCAGCAAATTTCAAGGATGTGAACTCACCACCGTTGTCGGTGCGAAGTGTTCGCAGCTGCCGACGAGTCTTCGTCTCCACAGCCGCATGGAATCTCTTGAAGGCTTCTAGTGCGTCGCTCTTGCTTCCCAGTAGGGCAAGCCACATGTAGCGGCTGTAGTCGTCGACGAGGAGCAAGAAGTACTTCTTCCCGCCTGGAGTCGCCGGTGAGATCGGCCCACACAAGTCGCCGTGGACGAGCTCCAGGGCGCCCTTGGCTCGGAAGCGAGCCTCGCTAGGGAACGGCGTACGCTTCAGCTTCGTGGTGACGCAGCTATCACAAAGCTGGTCCACGTGGCCGATAGATGGGAGGCCACGGACCATTTTGTGTGCAGCGAGACGGCGGAGCGCGTTGAAATGGAGATGGCCGTAGCGCGCGTGCCACCTCCACGCGCTGTCTTCGTGCTGGGCAGCAAGACAAATCGGCTATGCGACGTCGATGTCGAGCACGTACAGCCGGTTTCTTCCTCGGCTGACCTTGGCGAGCTGACGCCGCTCTCGATCCCAGATGCGCATGTTGCCATCCTCAATGAGGACCTTGAAGCCGTTCTCATCCAGTTGACCCACGCTAATGATGTTATTGCGTAGGCGCGGCAGGAAGTAGACACCCGTCAATACGCGGTGTTCGCCGCTCTTGCACTTGAGGATCATTGAGCCGCATCCTTGGATCTCCGCCTTCGAGCCGTCACCAAACCGTATCGTGCCGCCGATGGCCGTGTCCAGCTCGACAAAGACATCTCGCCGACCGGTCATGTGATTTGTGGCCCCGGTGTCAAGGTACCAACCGTCGAGCCTCGTGTCGTCCGCGGTTCCTAGGAGTGCGTGAGCTCGCGGTTCCTCCAAGTGTACCAGCGGTGAGCTCTTGGCGATGGAGGATTCGTCTTCATAGATCTGCAACATCAGAAGTGTGGGATTGTCGGCGTCGGCCTGCGTCAGGTTTGCCTGCTCTTGCCGCTTGGGCGCGCGGCAATCCTTCGCCCAGTGCCCCTTCTTGCCGCAGTTGCGGCACTGGTCCTTGGCGAGTTCCTTGCCGTCGCGACCTGCGGTGTCGCCCTTTGGACCCCCGCCGCTTCTTCCCCAGCGCCGGTTCCGGTGCCCAGGCTTCGACCCATTCGTCGAACCTTCGCCGGGTGGTCGGGTCTTGAGCCGCGCCAGCATTTCCTCCAGCTCCGAGAGGATCAGCTTGCCACTGCTACCACTCCCGGCCGCTGCAACGTCGGCTTCCTCGCGATCTTCAACTGCCTTGAGCCGGCCGGTGAGCTCCTCAACGGACAACGTCTCCAAATCGAGCATCGTCTCGATCGACAGGGCGATCTGCGAGAACTTAGCCGGCACGACCCTAAGAAACTTACTTACCACCGTTTCTTCGCTGTGCGGATCACCAAGGGTACTCAACTGGTTGGCAAGCCCCATGATTCGCATAGCAAACTGGTCGACGGTTTCGCCGTCGCGGAACGTGATGCCGTCGAAGTCCCGGCGCAAGGACTGCGCCTTGGCCTTGCGCACACGATCGCTGCCTACGTACATCGTCTTGATGGCGTCCCACGCCATCTTGGCGGTGTCTTTGACAACCAGCGTCGCCATCATCTCGGGGGGCACCGCTTTGAGGAGAGCTTCGAGCGCCATCCGGTCCTCCTGGAGATCGGCGTCGCCATACTCAATGGCGTCCCAGAGACCTCTCGCTTGCAACATCACCTTCATCATCAACGACCACTCGCAGTAGTTCGTGCGGGTGAGCATCGGGAACGTCCCTGCGTTGCCCACCTCCCTCACTGTCCGCTGCACTACCAGATCATGACCACCGTCGCCACGGTGTCGCGGTCGGCACGGACGGGGAGATGGCGAGCGTGGACGGAACCGACGCGTAGGCGTCCAAGAATGAGCGCCTGCTGGAGCCGACATGGTCTCGGATCGAGCAGCCAAAGCTCTGATACCACTTGTCAGCCGACCCCCCTGGAAACTCAAACACGCACACACACTTGGTCGACGGGAGGTGCAAACAGAGGGAGAAAAAAAATAGGGGCGGATGTGTTGCAGAAAACACTGCTACTTAAAACATATATATCGGGCTTTTTCTTCCTACATATATACAGATCTGAACATAAAGAAACGGCGCTAAACATGCCACGTGCGGACGTGTGCACGTCCTACCGTGATGGGCGCCATGATGCTGCCTTGGCGCGAACGTTGCGCGCCTTACCCCTCAACTCATGCACCGGACTCCTAAAGACTCGGACAACTATTAAAAACAATAAATAAATGCCTCCTAAATGCAGGGTTTATCTAACATTGTTTGACAATGACTGAGCATATGCAGTTCCCTGACCAACAAAACACAAAATTGTTCAGCCAAAATATTTCCAGCAATACGTTTGTGTCAACTCACAGCATACAAGTTTAATCCAATTGATAACAAAATCGGCCGATATATGTCAAGGAGCTTGCCAAACAGAAATGTGAAAATAAGGAGAACGAAAGAAAAAGCCTTCAGGAAGACCAAAGTTTCATGAAACAAAAATTTGAATTGGATGTAAATCTTACTTGCAGCCATTCATCCATAGATGCATCAGTTGTCGCCGTACCCACCTCCACCTTAGGTGTCCTCTTTGTTTTCTAGATAAAGAACAGAAGATAGATAATATAAAATCTCTTCATACTTGTAATGTGATAGACCATGCAACTTACGAACAAATGATATCTTAGCACTATCACATTTGCACATATTGGGAAGAAAAAGACGGGGACCAACAACAGCCAAAAACAGTGGACGAGGGACTTCTAGTCCTTTCCCGAGGAAGTGCTCTACCATTGATACTGTAACCACTGCAAAGTTGCCAGCAAATTACATCTCCCATCAGTAGACTGTAGAACAACCCCCCCCTCCCAACCCAACCCAAAAAAAAAAAGAGACAGCACCAAAGACACAGCACACGACAAACAACCATCAAAAGGGTTTCCTACAGACAGCATAGTTCATACTTCAAAAACATACGACTTGCACCTACCTAATAACCATAAAAATGATATCAATTTAAGTTGCTTGAAAGAATGACATGTGGTTAATCCACAGTCAATGGTGTTAAAGCACCTACTTTCATGTAACGTTCATGTAGGATGTTTCGAGACATCTGGTGCACTATGGTAAGGGACATGAGATTCCTTCTCATGAGTCATCCCCCTTCGCCACCAAATTTACCTCTCAACACATCCTTGAATCCTTGATCAAAATACTTGTTTGTTCTTATCTTATTGCCATGCTTTCCTTTGAACTTCGACTTGATCAAAACTTTAAATATTTCTTCAAAAGGTAAGAGGGAAGAAATTTGCTTAAGAATAGCAACTCTTTACTAAGTTTCATTTTTTCTGAAGCAGCAAGGTACCAGTACACAGTCCAAAAGTATGAGATCCCAAAGACAAGCTTGCCCAACTTAAACAAGACATGACATGAAACGTTACATGTGCATTCAATTGTTGAGATATCATTCTGATGGAAGCGAGAACTATTGGGTTCGTGACACTCCCTCTCTGTCTTAGACGATGGTTTTGATGATAACAATATATTGTATGTATGCATTGTGAAAAATGTCCTTTAACTCTTGCATATCATGAATGTGGTTCTTGCATATTTATCATGGGACATTTGAAGTGTTTTAGGTCTTAACATGCTATACATGAGTCTTGGGCTTAATTGAATGGAATGAGGTTCATGTATTGCACTTGAGTCCATAATGATCCTTATTTGGCTGGTTTTGTATTGGCTACAGCTGCCTTGTTTTAGACTAAACCTGAAATGTTGGTCTGATCATGAAACTCATGGTTGGGTTGCTTTAATCATAATTGATGTGTAAAGCTGCATTTCAATATACTACACTGCACGTTGAATGGCCATCTTTGAGCTAAAATTGAAATGCCTTACATTTAATCAATTTGGTTTCATGTTTAATGGACTATGTTAGCTTGGCTTGTTATGGACAGCTCATGTAATCCTATCCACATATGGTTGGGTGATCTGAACTGGAAATGATCCTTTCATGGATCAACTAATTTGATATGTGAGCTTGTGTAGAAATTGGCTTGGACTGCATATGAAATTCTTGTACGAATTGATTCAATATCAAGTGATCAAGGTATACATTTTGCTTGAGTAGGAAATGGCTTTCCATATCTGAATGTACAACTCTTGAAGTTGCATTTTAGCATTCTTTATTGAAGGATGATTGAAGATTGAATTGGATGATGCTTGTACGAAGTGCAGGTTCCTTTTGCATTTCATGAATGGTTTGGTTAAATACTAATTGGAAATGGTCCTCTTGAATCATATTTGAGAAATTAATTTGTGAAGAATGTGGTGAAGAATTATGAATCACTTGTATTAAAAGCTGCAACTCATAATACATACTTGCAACTAATAGGAGATTGTCTTGTGAAAGAAAGGCATTATAGTTGGCCTTGTCATTTGTGTTGATTTGAGACTGATATGAAATTGAGCTTCTGATATTGCAGGTTGAGAGAGAGAGAGTCTTATGTGATGAAGAGCCTTGAAGTTAGGTTCTTCATATGGATTGACTTAATGTGTTCATGTTATTGAATTTCCAGAAAGTGCAGGTTCATTTAAGTTCTCATATCTTGGAAGTTATGGTAAGAACTCATCTTTGCTGAATCTTTATGAGGCTTAATTGGATGTGATGAATCCGTATGATTTTTGGGGTTGATTCATAGTTTTCTAAACGGTTCATGTAGCATCATGCTTATTTTGATTTCTAAACTTCCTTTCAAAATCATGTTTGAATGGTGTTTTTAAAACACTCAAATACATGTCATTTATGTGGATAAATCATGCTTTCATAGAGGTCATAAGGCCCTTGATTTGGTTGGATGGTATGTGGAGTTTTTGGGTTGAACCGGACTGCCTTTAGGCAGTTTTACATGTTCCCTCTGCAAGGTCGACACCTGGTGTCGACACCTTGCTCTCTGGGGCTTGCTTTTTGGCTGGACAGAACACCCTGCACCAGGAGTCGACACCAGGTGTCGACACCTCGATTATGGGTCTATTTTTCTTCAAAGGGGCAGAACACTCTCTGATTGGTGTCGACACCAGGTGTCGACACCTGGCCTGGCAGATCCAGAACGGGTCTGCGTATTGGGTTTCGAAATGCCCATTTTGTGGTCCGATTGGGTTGAGCTTTTACCCCATTACCCCTAGGGTTTATACCCTTGATTGGGTGTGGTTCTAAGGGGTTTTTATCATGGGTTTCTTTGTATATTCATCTCCTTTATGTGCTGCCTTATATAAGATGCGAATTTGGGGTTTCAAGGGAACTCCTTTGACTAATATCGTTCTATTTCTTGCAGGAGAGAAAGAAAGGAACTCGAGAGGATTTCAACGCCAAATCTGATATACTTCCGTCGAGATTTGGAGCTCGTTGATGAAGAAGGTAGCAAGCGGAATGAAGCAAGGAATCTGAAGATGTCAATATCACGAGCAACTGTCGACATCGACTTGGAGATTTAAGGAGTTTGCAAAAGGGAAAAATCTCTACATCTGTCTCTTGGTTATTTGAGATGTTCTCCATGTATTATCCTTAGTTTGGATGTCATTGAGGTTTTATCTTGGTCTTTTGAACATCTTATAGTGATGATTTATAACTGCTGTGATTTTCATCCTAAAAATCGGAGAGGGCTAATACTTTCTATTCTTGCAGAGGAAGAAAGAAGGAGTGTGGCCACAAGGTTGAGGAAAGGGATTTGTGAGGTTAATCATTTTCTGATGTGTGCAGGTTCAATTGGAGCTAGGATTTGAAGGATATACCTAGTACGTGCTGCTGAAGTTTCAGACAAATCCGGATCTTCGAGGATGACGACCGGGTGCTCCATCCTGCTACAGATTCGACTCCCTCCGACCTGAACTTCAAGGAAGATCTTCAAACGGCCATTGGAAAAACGAAGGGGAAACATTCTACATCCTTAATCCATCTCTTGATAATAGGTTTTCTTCAATTACATATTGTTGTGAGCTATATTGTATATCCTCTTGTTGTTCTGAACATCGAAACATCTGTGTGTGGTGTACAGAGCTGCGTCTCCGTGTGAGGTATTAGTGCGGGGTGAGTTCCCCGAGTTTGTGTGTCTGTGCTACAGTGGCAGTGGTCTGGGGCAAGACCCCGTGTGTGCATTGCTGCGGAAGCAGCGTGTGTGGTGTTGGGACTCGTCCCCGTGTTGGTACGCTTCGTAGCGTGGTAGTGAAGCCTCACCGGGTTTCGGTGAGGGGTGGACGTAGGGAGCCCGTCGTGGTCCCGAATCACTTAAAAATCTCCGTGTTCCTTGTGGATGCCTGTGTGATTATCCATTTCCTCTTATCTCCATTCACAAGTCAATTATATTGATTTTTATTCACCGCACCATCGCACATTGCTTCATCCGCTATCCGTGTTAGGATTAATTTTAATTGTTCCTTGCATTAATAATCCGTGTGAGATCGAAAAGATTAAGAGAACAATTGTATCTCACGTCAGTTTAGATTAATTAACGTAGTTAATTTTAATTCCACCGTGATTAGTTTAGATTGTTTTTAAAATTTGTCATCTCGGCAAGGGGACAATTCAACCCCCCTTCTTGTCCGCCATCTACTCTGGGCCAACAAGAACAATCATATGATACAAAAAGGCGAGGAAGTCTGGAAATTGACAGAACAGATGGTTTCTAGAGCTAGCTAATCCTGCCAGCCAAAATAATCATAGAAAAATGAGGTTTTATATTTAGAATTAGATCATAACTGCTGAAACCCACTAATGAAATGTGCCACTTAAGTGAGATGAAATTAGCCAATGCCTCAAGAGTAAGAAAATCATTTTAGGAGGGTCAACCATCAACCAAGGGTCGGCTAGATCCATTTAAGGACCCCAATTTCCAAAGAAGAAAAAAAGAAACCAACTCTTCCCAGCAGGGCTTTTCACTTACATCTATGTAAACTCTTGCTCCTTCATCATTCATGTTGATTATGGGAGATAAGAAAAAGAAGAAGACACTGCAAGTACCTGCAGCTCATTGTCACCGGAACCTCCACCTACTAGATTCGTCCATCTCGCAACAAAGGTGACCCTTCATTTTCCACCTCTTTTCTTTTCTACTTCTCTTGCTTTATTGGAGTATGTCTATATGCCTAATCTTTTTCTTTCTTCTCATTCTCTTTTGTCATCCTCCACATGTTTTATTGGAGTCTGTCTCATGCGTAAATGAGATGGCTGGGGTTCGATTCCTGTTAACGTCATATGAGGTTTTAACGTTTTTTCCTTCAATAGTTAAAGAAAAGTGAAAAAAAATTAAAGATTTGATGCATCTTCTGAGATTCGAACACGGGGCATTACGATTGCAACGAAACGGTTTAAACCAACCGACCTACCGATCATATTTTGTTATAAAATATAATATAGTTATACATATCATCCTAGTTGCATACCACAGAACAGTCGTCTCGGTCTGTGGGTGGGACAGTCCGGGACGGGCGGTTCGGGCCGTCCCGTCCTGGTTTGGCAAACCCTGGTTTTACCCCGGGTGGGGTCCCCGGGGTCAATTGACCCCACTGCCTTCCCTCTCTCTCTCGAAACAAAAAAAAGAAGAAAAGAGGAAAAAAAAGACCTACCCGGGGTCATTTCAAATCCTGTCCACCCCGTACGGGGTGGATCCACCCCGGTGACTTCTCACCTTCTATAAATACCCCCGGGGGTCTGTTGCACCCGTAATTTATCATCTTAAATTTCGGGATATTGATTTCGCATGTGACAAGGTTTTGGTACGGTGTATCACCATCCGATGGGATATTCCTACACGGGGCCCTAATTTCGG